>QODF01000220.1:71142-202246 GCA_024372805.1 Oostethus manadensis
TTCTCAATCCCACTGACATGCCTTCCATAGAGGAAGCAGAGTCTGAGGATACGTACGTGGACAGTTCTATCACCGTGGCTGAGGTAATTGGGGTAGTCAAATCACTCCCCAGTGGCAAGGCTCCGGGGGTAGACGAGTTCCGCTCAGAATTTCTCAAGGCTCTGGATGTTGGAGGACTGTGTTGGTTGACACGCCTCTACAACATTGCATGGAAGTCAGGAACAGTACCTCTGGACTGGCAGACCGGGGTGGTGGTCCCCATTTTTAAAAAGGGTGACCGGAGGGTGTGTTCCAACTATAGGGGGATCACACTCCTCAGCCTTCCTGGGAAAGTCTACTCCAGGGTGCTGGAGAGAAGGGTACGACCGTTAGTCGAACCTCGGTTAGAGGAGCTGCAATGTGGTTTTCGTCCCGGTCGCGGAACACTGGACCAGCTCTACACCCTTGCAAGGGTACTCGAGGGTATGTGGGAGTTTGCCCAACCAGTCTACATGTGCTTTGTGGACCTGGAAAAGGCATTCGACCGTGTCCCTCGTGGTGTCCTGTGGGGGGTGCTCCGGGAGTACGGGATTGATGGTCCGCTTCTACGTGCCATTCGGTCCTTGTACAATCGAAGCAGGAGCCTGGTTCGCATTGCCAGCAGTAAGTCGAGCTTGTTTCCGGTGAACGTTGGCCTCCGCCAAGGCTGCCCTTTGTCACCGATTCTGTTCATAATCTTCATGGACAGAATTTCTAGGCGCAGTCAAGGTGTTGAGGGAGTCCAGCTTGGTGACCTTAGGATCTCGTCTCTGCTATTTGCAGACGATGTGGTCCTTATGGCCTCATCAGGCTGTGACCTTCAGCGTTTACTGGAGCGGTTTGCAGCTGAGTGTGAAGCTTCTGGGATGAGACTCAGCACCTCCAAATCCGAGGCCATGGTTCTCAGTCGGAAACGGGTGGACTGTACCCTCCGGGTTGGGAGTGAGGTCTTGCCTCAGGTGGAGGAGTTCAAGTATCTCGGGTTCTTGTTCACGAGTGAGGGAAGGTTGGAGCGTGAGATCGACAGACGGATCGGTGCAGCATCTGCAGTAATGCGGTCGCTGTACCGGACCGTCGTGGTGAAGAGAGAGCTGAGCCGGAAGGCAAAGCTCTCTGTTTACCGATCGATCTACGTTCCCACCCTCACCTATGGTCATGAGTTATGGGTCATGACCGAAAGAATGAGATCGCGGATACAAGCGGCGGAAATGAGTTTCCTTCGTAGGGTGGCTGGACTCACCCTAAGAGATAGGGTGAGGAGCTCGGCCATCCGGGAGGAGCTCAGAGTAGAGCCGCTGCTCCTTCACATCGAGAGGAGCCAGTTGAGGTGGCTCGGGCATCTAGTCCGGATGCCTCCCGGGCGCCTCCCTGGTGAGGTGTTTCGGGCATGCCCGGTCGGCAGAAGGCCCCCGGGAAGACCTAGGACACGCTGGAGGGACTATGTCTCACAGCTGGCCGGGGAACGCCTTGGTGTCCTCCCGATGGAGCTGGAAGAGGTCGCTGGGGACCGGGAAGTCTGGACTTCCCTACTGAAGCTGCTGCCCCCGCGACCCGGACCCGGATAAGCGGTGAAAAATGGATGGATGGATGGATAGTTCCACGACCTTTTTTTAACCAGACCCAAATGTTTACAGTGGCTTACGTTTGAGATTTTAATTTCACAGGAGGTACTGTTTAAGTTTCCTTTTACTGGTCTGTTTTCAGCAAAAAGCAGTATAAACTGTCTTATATGCATTTTATTTTGCTTTTTTACACTGCTGGGCAAATAAATGAAGATAATTTTTGTACTCTTTTGTTTCAGGTCCGTGCTGTAGATGACATGAACTATGACTTTCAAGCTCTTGCTTTGGAGTCTAGAGGGATGGGAGAGGTATGACTTTAAAAATCATTCCATCTTCTGCTTTTTACAGTATCTTATTTTTCCACCTGGAAAGTACATTAACTAGCAATTAACACTTTAACGAAACTATTACTCTACCAGCTTTGACTGTAATGTAACTCAACTGTGATGCCAGTGGTTTACTTTATTTAAAAGTTGAAGTTGCCAGTGAAAAATATCACGTTTACACTTTAAAAGGTAATCGTGTGCCTGCATTCATCTCACAATAAAGTGACACATTTTGTTTTTGAAGCTTTTGCCAGCAAAAAAGCTGTGGGATTCTGATGAACTCACAAAGGATGGAAGAAAAGGAATGCTTCTTGGAGAGGAGTGGAGGGACAACGCTTGGGGGTCATCTCGTACGTGAAGTAGACCATTTTAAAATGACAATTTGGAATATGCGTGTCTGTCTACTACTACTGCGTAGTATGTAGCCTATTGTAAATATTTGATCACAGCCTTTTTTCTTTTTTTTTTTTCTTCAGACCATTCTGTGTCCCAGCCAATTATGGTCCAGCGACGGCCAGGCCAGGGTTTCCACGGGAACGGTGATGCTAATTCCGTGCTCTCACCCCGCTCAGAGGGCGGTGGCTTGGGTGTGAGCATGGTGGAGTACGTATTGAGCTCCTCTCCTGGTGACAAGATGGATGCTCGCTACAGGAATGGCGGCTATGTGAGTCATTGCACACTTTTGGAATGAAAGTTTGGAATGAATCGTCCTCCACATAGAGTTAGCTGGTGTTGTTTTGACTATAGGGTGGAGGAGACACTGACCAAGACGGGAGAGAAAAGAACGATGGCCAGGCGAATGTGTCTCCCTTTGAGGAGGACAAGATCACAGAGATGAATGTGGGAGATGAGAATGATCCAGCAAAAGCCAATGGAAGAAGTTTACTAAACGGCATGGACAGAGACTGCAAAGACTTCAAGTATATATCTTCTACTTACCTATTGACCTGTAGGCATCATGTTCTAAATTGTAACTTGTGTACCCTCACAACAGTCCAACTCCGGGAAGCCGCCAAGCTTCCCCCACTGAAGCGGTAGAGAGAATGGGCCCCAGCCAAACAGGAATGGAAATGATGCACCATCATGTTCATGCCCTCCAACAGCAGAACCATGCTCACAACAAGGGCCCCGTGGAGGACTTTCAGAACCAGGAGGCACAGAACATGGGTGGTATGGAGCAACAAGCCGGTGTGGAGGCGCTCCAGTTTGACTATGCAGGGAACCAAATTCAGGTGGACTCATCTGGAGCCCCAGTGGGATTGTTTGACTACAACTCTCAGCAGCAGGTGTGTTTTATCATGTCTATAAAGATTGTTGCAGGTTTTGAAACCTTTTTCTTTGTTTCTAGTTATTCCAGAGGTCGAATCCCCTGACTGTTCAGCAGTTGACAGCAGCACAGCAGCAACAGTATGCCCTTGCAGCGGCTCAGCAGCAGCATCTTGGTAAGTTAGCTTAACTTTTTGTACTGGAGTACATTTAGCTATAGCCCACTTTACACTGTCTTTTTAATGCCAGCCCTGTTTCTGGGCTGCTTTTCTGTGTAAACAAAATTGACATGGAATGATTGAACCAAATTATGTTTAATTATTATTTGCACCTTAAAATAAATCCATGCTCGGGCATGAGATGTAAAAATTGCACCTGCTAAACCGTTGGGTTTCTGTCATAGTGGTACGCTGTACCACTTACTGAGAGATTTGTTCTGGGAACAATACAATCACCTTGCTGTTCGTTTTTCTTAGCTGGCCTTGCTCCTGCTTTTGTGCCAAACCCTTATATCATTAATGCTGCGCCCCCTGGAGCTGATCCGTACACTGCTGCAGGCTTAGCAGCAGCAGCCACTCTTGCAGGTGAGAGCCTCTGTTTTTTGTGTGTATACTTTACATTTCGTAAACACTTACCATCATCAACCTACTATTTTCTTTCACTACAGGTCCTACAGTGGTTCCACCGCAGTACTACGGTGTGCCTTGGGGTGTGTACCCAGCCAATCTTTTCCAGCAACAGGCTGCATCTACTGCCAATCACTCGGCTAACCAGCAAGCATCCAATCAGGGACCAGGGCCAGGCCAACCTCAGGTAACAGTGCTTTACACTGACTACGTTTACATGCAGTCAATATTCAAAACAGAGATGCACAGACAACGTTTAGGCGCACTGAGTGCATCATGATGCCATTTGCGTCATTTCCGCTTTATGCTCTGTATCCAAATAAAACAGCATTCGCAGCAGCAGCACGAAAGATAATTGTCTGCACTTTGGTGCTGATACTGACCCACCACCTGTACTTGACACTATTCTGTCTCACGTTTGTCATTAATGGAAGGTGAGAACGTGAAGAAATACATGTCCCACTCGTGTAGTCATTTATGAGAGAGAGAGAAGTTGGATTTAAGCTACTGATTAATTACCTGGCATTGTAGTAAGCCGTTTTGAGTGTTTTCCCATGTTTATTTGCTCTGGAGTGGTTAACAAATTAACTTCTACCATCTCTAAAGACATAGTGTTCCCTTATTCCACCACACCAAGAAGGTGACGTGTTTCCTCCTCACTCCAAAGGTGGTGTTTTGCATGTTGCCTTTCGAATGGAACATGCACAGAACACAAATGAATATTGTTTTTGATAGAAGTATCCCGATAGGCGTATACATGACCCAATTCTCGGGTTAGAAAAGGAATAACCCAGGAGTAATATTCTTTTTTTTTGAAAAACGAAATATGGGCCGCACGGTGGCTGAGTGGTTAGCACGTTGGCCACACAGTCAGGAGATCTGGAAGACCTGGGTTCAAATCTCCGTTGGGCATCTCTTTGTGGAGTTTGCATGTTCTCCCCGTGCGTGTGTGGGTTTTCTCCGGGTACTCCGGTTTCCTCCCACATTCCAAAAACATGCATGTTAGGTTAATTGGTGACTCTAAATTGTCCATAGGTATGAATGTGAGTGTGAATGGTTGTTTGTCTATATGTGCCCTGCGATTGACTGGCGACCAGTCCAGGGTGTACCCCGCCTCTCGCCCAAAGTCTGCTGGGATAGGCTCCAGCATCCCCGTGACCCTAATGAGGATAAGCGGCATAGAAGATGGATGGATGGATGGACGAAATATGAGCATATTTTAAGTTTTCCAAAGGGTTATTGGTGTTTACAGGGCCGTGCATAACCAGGTTATTGCTAATATTTTGTTCATGGTAGGGTTCTTTGACTGCATTTAAACGTGGCCACTGATACGTTCCTTGGATTCAAATGCAGTGTGGCTGCTTAAAATTGTATTAAATGTAATCCATGCATAAATACATTTTTTGCATTCCTGTAAAGCAGTATACGTATATGCAGTATAGATTGAGTTTTGCTGCAATTTGTGAATATAACATTGTCCTCAATGTGACCAGGTGATGCGCACAGGAAACAACCAGCGTCCGCTTACACCCGGTCAAGGCCAACAAAGTCAAGAGGAATCACTGGCTGCTGCAGCAAACCCTGCACTGGCATACACAGGAATGCCTGGTTTGTGAAATACTTCATATGACCTTCCCATGCAAATGCAGATCATGTTTTGCTGTTATAATTGCTGACCTATTAGTTCCTTCATTTCAGGTTATCAGGTATTGGCCCCCGCTGCTTACTATGACCAGACCGGGGCCCTTGTGATGGGCCCAGGTGCCCGAACTGGTCTCGGTGGGCCAGTTCGTTTAGTTCAAACCCCTCTCCTCATTAATCCCGCAGCAGCACAAGCTGGTAAGTTCTTATACAGCATAGCCATAGACGTTTGCATACACTCATCATGGGCATATTCATGTAGAGTATTTTATGGTGGAATGATTATAAAATCTTCAATTATTAAAAAAAAAAAAACAGTGTTATTTGGGATTTTTTCTAATTCACACAGGGTCACAATGATACATCCAAACTGGAAAAAAACACTTAATTTACTTAAAAAAAAATACACTTAATACACTAATACACGTTTCCCGAATGTCAAAACCAATTAGCTTCTTGTTAGCGATCAGACTGACCGTAGCTGGTGCTTTCCCTTTGGCAGTGTAGAAGAATTATTTTGACAGCACTCATTGGTTACTTGAGGGACATTCATGGCCAAGATGAGTGCATGTAAACATTTGACTGTAATTGCATATAGACGCATGTTTAAATGCGGGGTTATACTTTCTGCACAAATAAGGCGCGAGGAAATCCGCACATGAGACTGTATTTATACTCTGTACGCTGGCAGCTTTAAACCAATCAGAGAACATTACGTAATACGTATAGTACGTACACTTACCTCCGCCATGCCTCCAGTAGGTATCCTACGGTATGCTGCAAAACCAACATTTTTGCCGAACGCCTGGGGCTCGAGGGGGCCACCATATGTGAATGAATTGTGCATGCCAAGGCTTAGGTATCTGCATTAACTGTTGTGCGGGCTTTCGCGAAAGCCGGCATCATTGCTGAACAGCCGACTGACAAAGAGACTGACGGCTGACAATGATTACAGGGAACCTGTTAAGTTTGACAGCGAAATTGCCCTGCTGTTCAAGTCAGATGCAGAAGATGAGTATTTTGATGGATTTGTGGGAGAAGAGTGATTAAGAAAAATACAGTGAGTGTATTGTTAAATAGTAGAATAAAGTTAAGCTAAACTCACTGTTTTGCTTCTGTTGCCTTTTTTTGTAGACCGTATGTTTTAGCAAGCGCCTTTTAAAATACAGTAAATCAGGAAAATTCCGAAAAAAAAGTTGGTGAGTTCGACAAACTTTCGTAAAGCGAACTAATTTTTGTAAGCCAAAGCAAAAAAAACAAAAAAATCAGATATTTTCATATCCTGGATTTTTTGTATCTCAGGGTTCCACTGTATATTTAAACCACCTCTGGCAAAGTACTAAAGAAGTCTGCCATCATTTACTCGACCATTATGGCGACACTTGCACATCTGCTTCTTGAAGGTGTTAAGTTGCATTTATTTGCTGCTCCGACAGAAAAGAAAGGTGGCCCACTCGTGCTTTTCAATAGGAAGAGGAAAGATGCAAAGCATGAGCCACTTATGCTCTCATGCTGCAATCCCAGCTCGAAATGATTTTATACACGTGTCTCCATTCGCGTAGGTAGAAAAATGTGGAAGTGCGCGGAGCGGGAAATTTTCGAATGAAAACTGACGCTCAATCGGGCGTGGGTGCAAAATTATGTCATTTGTTCGCAATGACTTTTCAGACATGGTAAGCATAAAGCAGCCTTAATGTAACCCCTTTACCAGGTCCAACTACTAATTAGTTTCCTTGTTGATATGCCACCACCAAATGTTTTAAAGGGAACTCGAAATGTTGAGACACGATTGCTTTTTATCAGAGGTCTCAAACGTGTACCATGCAAGGCCGAGTCACTCCAGGTTTTCTTTACAGACGGTCACTAAAGCAGGTGCTTTAATTAATGATCTCCTTCCCTCAATTTGAAGGAGGTGTTGATCATTAAAATCACCTGCTGTGCTGACCTGCTGGAAATAAAACCTGCAGGGTCTCAGCCCTCCATGGCAGGAGTTTGAGACCCTGCGTTATATAGTAGATATATCCTGCAAAAGCAAGCATCTTAACCGAGTAGCTTTTGTAATAATCAGACTGCAAACCTTTGACCTATGCTGTCTAACGTGTATGTCTTGATCCACCTGTATTTTTTGCAGCTGTGGGTACTACAAAAAGACATTATGACCATTGCAAAGCAGCAAACCAGAAGCACTCGCTCTTACAGAAAATTACAACGTCTTGTTTCACTTTGGGTGTTTTTCCCTAGACTATGGTGTGGTGATGACATTTCAGCTGAATCCTATTTCGCAACATTTGCTCACGTATTTGTTTACAAATGACTTCTAGGAAAGGAACCATGTTAAACTTTACAAATCAGCCTCATATTTGGCATAATTGTGTACACACTCCCTCTTTGCTGTGGCTCTTCACCTATCCCCAGCAGCTGCGGTGTCTGCGTCACGTTCCGGTAGCAACATGTCAGGCCCCCCGGCCAATGGCTTGTACCGCTCCATGCCTCAACCCCAACCTCAACCGCAGCAGCAGCAGGCTCCCCCACCAAGCAGCGGGCTACCTTCGAGTTCATTCTATGGTTCTGGGTCTGTCTCCAACACCTCTCAGAGCAGCTCGCTTTTCTCCCACACCTCTGCTGCACCTCCACCCCAGAGCTCCACCCTGGGCTTTAGCAGCACCGGCAACTCGCTTGGTGTGGGCCTGGGCTCTGCTCTCGGAGGGTTCGGCTCTTCTGGTCAGTGGCGAAAACCCCTTAGTTGTTTCCAAGAAAGATGTATGTGATGCTTTCATGACATGCTTTTTCTTTACTCCTTTTTTGTTCTATTTTCTTATTTATTATTTCCTAGTGTCCAGCTCTACCAGTAGCAGCATGTCTCGCAGGGACTCCCTGTTGACAAGCTCTGATCTTTACAAGCGAGGCAACAGCAGTTTAACACCCATTGGGCAGCCCTTTTACAACAGCCTGGGTTACTCCTCCTCACCCAGCCCAATTGGACTAACCCCTGGTCACTCACCACTCACTCCTCCACCATCCCTGCCCTCCTCTCATGGTTCCTCCTCCAGCCTTCACCTCGGTGAGAACATTTGTATCACTTTAGGATGTTCCACTGTAAGATCATTTTGTGCTATGTATTGAATTAGAGGTACAACAAACCTCTAAACGTCTGATTTATGCCTCTCCTTGCAATCCCAGGAGGCTTGACAAATGGCAGCGGCCGTTACATCTCTGCAGCACCCGGAGCTGAAGCCAAGTACCGAAGCACCGGCGGGACGTCTAGTCTATTTAACTCCAGCAGCCAGCTGTTCCCTCCATCTCGCCCTCGCTACAGCAGGTCTGATGTCATGCCGTCCGGCCGCAGCCGCCTGCTAGAAGACTTCAGGAACAACCGCTTCCCAAACCTTCAACTCCGGGACCTGCCTGGACACATGGTGGAGTTCTCTCAAGACCAGCATGGATCCAGGTTGCTGAAATAAGCCTTCTGGTTAATAACAGAATGCCACTTGAAGTTGAAAAGATTTCACATTTTTCCTTTCAGATTTATCCAGCAGAAGCTGGAGAGGGCAAGTCCAGCTGAGAGGCAGATGGTTTTTGGAGAGATTCTGCAAGCAGCTTACCAACTGATGACTGATGTATTTGGGAACTACGTCATCCAGAAGTTCTTTGAGGTAGGCATTGAATATTCAATTATTTCATTCTGATGTTTTTGTATGGTGGATATATTAGATTTAACATTGTGGGTTTTGTGTTTCAGTTTGGAAGTGCAGACCAGAAGCTGGCTTTGGCAACACGTATCCGAGGTCATGTCCTCCCCCTGGCTCTACAGATGTACGGCTGTAGGGTAATTCAGAAAGCCTTGGAGTCCATTTCTTCTGACCAGCAGGTAATTGTGAGTGTGATTTTCTTAAATTAATTTTTATTGAGTTTTATTGGGATGTTTTTTTTTTATTCCCACACATCGCAGGTGTACATCAAAACAATGGCATCAATTTGAAATGTCAGTCCTGACCCTTAAAATCTTTGTTTCAGAGTGACATTGTTCGTGAGCTGGATGGACATGTTTTAAAGTGTGTGAAGGACCAGAATGGGAACCATGTGGTGCAGAAGTGCATCGAGTGTGTCCAACCTCAAGCCCTGCAATTCATTATAGATGCCTTTCAAGGCCAGGTAAACAGTTTAATTATATTAAATTAAATTAATGCAAATGGTGTGGTTTCCCACTTTTCGGGCAATTACATTTATACCGTAAGTTACCATGTAACATCTAATGATGGCCTCCACTCTATTAAATGTGTGGACCCAATGAATTGCCATGTCATACACATAGAGCAATGCTCCACCTCAACAATGGTAGAAATGACCTTTACTATGACTGATACCATGTGTTTTGTGGTTTTCTCTACCACAACAATTCGTGTCAAGATTGACATTGTTTAATGCAATTGTACAGGTCTAATAATAACCTGTTAATCTTACTGCTGCTTCTGCAGGTGTTTGTTCTCTCCACGCACCCTTACGGCTGCCGAGTAATCCAACGGATTTTGGAGCACTGCACCCAGGAGCAGACATTGCCAATACTAGAAGAGTTGCATCAGCACTCCGAGCAGCTGGGTCAGGTAAGCAACTGTTTTATTCTTCTTTGTCTTACGACCACCATCATTGTGTGTATTTGCATGTCTGCTACATGTAATATTTTACTCTCATAGTCACTGTGTTTGCTAAGTGTAAAATTGAATGTATCTATGCTGTTAGCATTCATTACATCTGACATGTGAATATTCAAACATCCTTCCCCCTCACCTATTCCATCCAGAAATATCAAGGCGTATCATTGGAGATGACACCCAAAACATATTATACAGTGTCTCGTGATGCACTGTTCAAGGTCAGAGCAATTTGCCTCTCTTGCGGCTGTCCCTCCTTTTCGCTTCCTTTTTTCACCTGTCACTGATTTTAACATTTAGATTTGAACGCCCCAATTTTTAGGGGCCCCTAACCTACCAATCTGTCTTTTTTTTGCCTTTTCCTTTTTCTTGCTTTGTTCCAGAGGATTCACGTGACTTCCCTTCTGTCTGTTGATCCTGGTTTGCCCGCAGCGTCTCCTGTTTAATCTTCCTCAACCTAATGAATCAAAAACTCCTCAATCTTCTAGGGAATTAATGTGGTGTGAATTTGACTTATTTGATGACAAGCAAATGGTTTAGTACACACATGCAACTGATTTGACAGGAAATGCATTTGACAGCAATTATTTGTAAGCCCTCTAATCTAATTGTTACTTTTCATTTAAATAGATGAATTCCCACTGGTGTTGTCTCCATCCGCTCACACCTAACTCACACCCATAACTGTGCATCACCCATTTCCGAAGGGGCAAAGATGCTGCTGGTTTTGTGGCCTGCTGAGCCATTCTCCAAACCAGCAGCATTGGGTTTGTCTGACCTTCTGCAGTGATGACGTCATGGTCTTTGTTAGACTTAAACTTGAGGGTGTCTCTCATCTTATCTATTCACCATGCATGATTACCACATATTGACCACTGGTTCAGTGTAGTGCACGTGTGTCAGATGGATGGACGCCACTCGTTTTTTGCTGAACCTAAACAGTGGGAAGATGTTGATCTTGCACATCCGCTACCCTCCCCTCTAGGACCAGTATGGTAACTACGTCATTCAGCATGTTTTGGAGCACGGAAGACCTGAAGATAAGAGCAAGATAGTGGCAGAAGTCCGTGGGAAGGTTCTTCTCCTGAGTCAACACAAATTTGCAAGGTAGGTCACTAACCTGATATTTTAATGCCTAAAATTGTGCACAGACATTTCGTTCTAGTCCATTACAAACTTTAGAGTGAACAGTTGGACCTGAATACTTGCTCACTTGAACTTTCCTGTTAACTTCAGCAGCAGGTGCCATCGTCATTACACACACTGGCACAGCTCTTTTGTGTATTTTTCTATATTAAAGTTCTGTCCCTTGCAACTTTTTTTTGCAGCCATCTTAAATTAAAAAAGGACAGATTGCTCTCACCACTCAGAAATACAAAATACAATGCAACCAGTTTTGTAGGTGCACTGTTTGGATGTATCATAACCAAGGCAGTGTACGAAAACATACACATATTTTTAGCAAGAATATGTTGAAAACCGTGGTTCCAGTGTGCATGTATTTTATAAGTATGGTAAACGCTCCAGTAATGTGTTTTGGTGAGTGCGTCTACTACCGGGATGTCAGCACGTTTAATATTATAAAATATAATTATATATAATAGTATTAATAATATTGTTATTACATATAATAAGTATTGGTACGCTCTATGAAATTTGCTCTGCGGCCTTCAAACTGGTCCGAAATCAGCAAATCTTTGATATAATTTCTGTGTGAGTCCGTTCTTAAATTTACAATGTATTTAGGACAAATATTCTTAATCTGTTGTTGAAGAATAATCTTAAGGTTTTTAGCCTGTTATTGGAAAAAATAACTAATTTCTGGCAAAATATCTTAAAAATTGGCTAGCTGTACTTTCTTCATGTAAAATTATTTTTCTCATGTGAAAATTGCTATACAAGAAAGGAAACGATTGACTTCTTTTTTTTTTTTTTTTTTTGAATTTTTTTTTTTTTTTACTTTCTTGAAATTATTTTTTTGCAGTGTGACTGTAGTCAGGGATATTGCAATATGCCAGTAATTGCATTTGAAGCATCAGTGGTCAGCATTAAGCATTATCGTCTACTTCTACCGCATGCACTTTAAATTGTTAGTTACTCACCTGTCAGTCGGACACTTCTACGTGATATGCGTAGAACCCTATGATTTCCGCGTTAACGGAATTGGCCAATAAAAACGGAATTTACTGTTACTTGCAGAATCTCGCTGAAATTGTCATCATTAAGGCCTTATCTAATCTGTTATTTATTTCCAAATTCCGTTTTTTCAGTTTTAATTTTTTGTAATTTGTTTTTTTTTACATTTTACACTTATTTATACCAGCATAGTGTGTGTGTGATCTTTGGGTTAGTGAATAAAAAGTCCCTTAAGTGCAAAAAAAAAAGTTATTGAAGCAATTCCAAGTAGTGAGGGATGCTGTCAAGCTGAAGAAGGAGTCCTATCAGGCCGTTTTTGCGCATAGGACTCTGGAGGTAGCTGACAGGTACCAGCAGGCCAACACTGGTCTGTGGCTCTGGCGGTCACTGAGGCAAAAACTCTTGACATGGAGGAGTTTGGAAAGGCCATGGAAAACGACTTCCGGATGGCTTCAAAGAAATTCTGGACTACCATCCGTCATCTCAGTAGGGAGAAGCCGTGCACAGTCAACATCGTGTATGGTGTGCTGCTGACCTCGACTCGAGATGTTGTGGACCGGTGAAAGTAATACTTTGTAGACCTCCTCAATCCCACCGACACGTCTTCCAACAAGGAAGCAGTGCTTGGGGACTCTGAGGCGGGTTCTCCTGTCTCTGGAGCTGGGGTTACCGAGGTGGTCAAAAATCTCCTTGGTGGCAAGGCCCCGGGGGTGGAAGAGATCCAAACGGAGTTCCATAAGGCCCTTGATGCTGTGGGCGTTTCTTGGTTGACACGACTCTGCAGCATCGCGTGGACATTGGGGTCGGTGCCCCTGGACTGGCAGACCGGGGTGGTGGTCCCGCTTTTCAAGAAGGGGGACCGGAGGGTGTGTTCTAACTATTGTGGAATCACACTCCTTAGCTTTCCGGGTAAGGTCTATTCAGGGGTTCTGGAGAGGAGGATCTGTCAAAACTCGGATTCAGGAGGAGCAGTGTGGTTTTCGTCCTGGTCGTGGAACTGTGGACCAACTCTATACTCTCGGCAGAGTCCCTGAGGGTGCATGGGAGTTTGCCCAAACAGTTTACATGTGTTTTGTGGACTTGGAGAAGGCAAGACGGTATTCCTTGGGGAATACTGTGGGGAGTGCTCCGGGAATATGGGATATCGGACCACCTAATTCAGGCAGTTTGTTCCCTGTATGACCGGTGTCAGAGTTTGGTTCGCATTGCCGACAATAAGTCGGACTCGTTTCCAGTGAGGGTTGGACTCTGCTAGGGCTGCCCTTTGTCACCGATTCTATTCATTACTTTCATGGACAGAATTTCTAGGTGCAGCCAGGGCGTTAAGGGGTTTCGGTTTGGTGGCTGCAGGATTCGGTCTCTGCTTTTTGCAGATGATGTGGTCCAGTTGGCTTCATCGATCCGTGACCTTCTACTCTCACTGGATTGGTTGGATGCTGAGTGTGAAGAGGCTGGGATGAGAATCAGCACCTCCAAGTCCGAGTCCATGGTTCTCGTCCGAAAAACGCTGTCTCTGGGTCAGGGATGAGGTTCTGTCTCAAGTGGAAGAGTTTAAGTATCTCGGGGTCTTGTTCACAAGTGAGGCAAGGATGGAACGTGAGATCAACAGACAGATTGGTGCGGCGTCTGCAGTGATGCCGTTTGTCATGGTGAAGAGGGAGCTGATCCAAAAGGCAAAGCTCTCAATTTACCGGTCAATCTACGTTCCTACCCTCACCTATGGTCATGAGTTTTGGGTAGGGACCGAAAGGACAAGATCGCAAGTACAAGCGGACGAAATGAGTTTTCTTCGCAGGGTGGCTGGGCTCTCCCTTAAGGTGAGAAGCACTGTCATCCGGGAGAGACTGAGTAGAACCGCTGCTCCTCTGCATTGAGAGGAGCCAGATAAGGTGGCTCGGGAATGGGAGGTGTTCATGGCACGTCCAACTGGTAGGAGACCTAGGAAGACCCAGGACAGGCTGGAGAGACTATGTCTCTCAGCTAGCTTGGGAACACCTCGGGATCCGCCGGGAGGACCTGGACTTAGTGGCCGGGGAGAGGGACATCTGGGCTTCTCTGCTTAGGCTGCTGCCCCTGCGACCCGACCTCAGATAAGCGGAAGAAAATGGATGGATGATGCAATCCATCAATGCCTGGTAATTGAGAAATAGATCTAGCTTGGCTTAGCATTTTTGAAAAAATTAAACAGATTTCATATGGCCCTATGTGCACGTTACAAATAAACACAACAGTGTTAATGGTGGCTGAGCAGTTTGCTCCTTATTGCTATTACAACATTGCTTTTTTTTTTGCTGTATTTTGCAATACACTTGTAAGGAATCATGTGGTTAAAGAGAACTACATTTGCTTTGCGCTTTCTTATGCGCGCCAAATCTTTTACAGTAAAAACAATATTGTGGAATGGCAATGTTTTTTGCCGTGACTGTATACATGAGTTTTCAAATTTCACCAATTACGTCCTCTCGGGAATTATCACCCGTTTCCAATTAACACGCAGTCCTCTTTACATAAATATGGAGTGTCAGAAAGACTGCAGTCATCTGGAAGTATGCTTTATATTCTTCAAAGGATGAGTGTGTATTACACTCTGTGGTTAATATCCTAATAATCCATTTGAGAAAGGAGTTACACTTTCTTCAAAGCTGCCATTATCTTCTATCTGCTGGGCCTCTTGCACAAGGATACCTACTGTACTTTCCATTTGTGTTGCTAATTTACGTATGAATGTGTGCATATCAAGGCACTGCTGAATACATGAACATTTGTGAAAGTATTTCATAGAGCATATGAATTGAATACAAAAGTTTAATAACAGTCATAATATTGAAAATATCCCCTCCCATTTTTTCACCTACTTGATTATACACAACGTGTCAGTCATTAAATATTCTGAATTCTATAAAATAATTGCTTGTGTCACATTACATGACAGTTTGGTTAAAGGTTGGTTAATCTGCCATTTGAATTTTTGTGCCGAGCCCTTTTTGTATTTCTTGGGTGTGGCACGTTCCCCAACTGCTAATTGCTGTGTAATTCCTCCACGTAGCAACGTCGTCGAAAAGTGCGTTATTCACTCCTCGCGTGCAGAGAGAGCCCTGCTGATTGACGAGGTCTGCTGCCAGAAGGACGGCCCTCACAGCGCCTTGTACACCATGATGAAGGACCAGTACGCCAACTATGTTGTACAAAGAATGATCGACATGGCCGAACCTGCTCAGCGTAAAATCATCATGCACAAGGTTGGTGAGCTGACTAAATGTGTTTGGCTAATGTTATGGGCAAACTATGAAATTATTTATGAATTTATTTTGGCTCACAATATCAAAATATTGTTATCATGAGCCACGCATTGCGTATTGTCGGGTCCCCTGACATTTTTTATCCTACTCCCAATACGTCATGCGGCCCCCAGTTAATTGAGTTTGAGACCCCCTGTCAGGATGTTTGCGCCTGAGGAATGGAAGGTAGAGAAAGGTGTGTACACACAGTCATTTTGCCGGCTTGACAATGTTTAAGAGACTAAAAAAAAATCAGACTTTTTGATGAGTTTTAAAAATGGACATTTCCAACCCAAAATCTAAAAAGCTGCACATTTAGAACTTTCAGGATGTCCAGTGAGGCCGCACGGTGTATGAGTGGGTAGTATGTTGGCCTCAGAGTCAGGAGGTTCAGGGTTCGAATCTTTGTTGATCATCTCTGTGTGGAGTTTGCATGTTCTCTCCGTGCGTGCGTGGGTTTTCTCCGGGTACTCCGGTTTCCTCCCACATTCCAAAAAATGCATGTTAGGTTAATTACTCTAAATTGTCCATTAGAGTGTGAATGTGAGTGTAAATGATTGCTTGTCTATTGTTTGTCTATATTTTGCCCTGCGTGTACAACGCCTCCCGCAAAAAGTCAGCTGGGATAGGCTCCAGCATACCCGCAACCCTAATGAGGATAAGCGGTATAGAAAATGGATGGATGGAGGATGTCCAGTGAAGTGGCAATTGAGGTTATTAAGCTGTTTTTGTTTTGTCGGGGGTAGGGGGTTGACAAGCAGTTGATGGGCATGTACCATCTTCACAAAGAGCCATCAGCAACTACTGTCCTGGCATGTACAGTGTATTGCAGCATGTTGTCATAGAAATAGAATTACTGATATGGTCTGGTTGTGTGTAGTTTGGGCCATGTTTTCTTACAAATTGTAGTTTGAATTCTAAGTTGTTTGATAATCGGGTTTTTCAGGTTTTGAGAGAACCTCTGTTTTTGTCATGAAAAGTAACACATTTCTTGCTTCTTTCTTAGATCCGGCCTCACATTGCCACATTGCGAAAGTACACTTATGGGAAACACATTCTGGCTAAGCTAGAGAAGTACTACATGAAGAGTGGATCAGAGCTGGGGCCCATCGGCGGCCCTACAAATGGTCTCATGTAGTCACGTTGACACCACAGATCCCTGGGGGGAAAAAATTCACAGGTTTTGTTAACATATTCACTCGACAGTTTGGTTTGGGGGGGGCAAAAAGTGAATTCCACCTGCAAATGCTGTGACAACTGACGCCTGCCACAGTGACGCCCCCTGGTAAAATCCCCAACTGTGGAGCGGCAGCCGCCAGAAGGCTTATTCTCTTGGGTAAAGCACAAGGCCATTGTTAATTATGTAACTGATGTATTTGACTGGTTTTCATATTGTACATGTAATTTTTTTTTACTTTGTAAATTCTTTGTAGAGGAAAAAAAGACATTTGCTGAAACTTCTTAAAATTCACACCAGCAAGTGACTTATTAAAGCTAAAACTGAGTGACAAAATTCAATTTTGGTTTTTGAACCGGCTGATGAGGATATTTTGTAAATGATCCGATGCAGAGTTGAATCAATGGTATCCCTATACCAAAGCAGCACTGTATGGATGGTGGGGGTGTGAGGTTTCACTGGTTTTTGAATGCAAATCCATGGCGGTATTTTGAAATGGATTGCGTTGTTTTTTTTGTTCCTTCTTTGAACCCCACCCACCCAACCTTTCCATTAATCGTGTGATTACAGGTACTAATGACAAGAAAACTTAAAGAAAGGTGTTAGACGTCATAGGAGAGGCTTTTTGTTATGGGGTAGTAGTCGGGGCTTGGCAGCATGCTGTGGCAGGTTATAATCCTGAATTTTTATTCTTCCCTCTTAATCATTTTAGCGTCTTTTAATAAGAATAATACCCCATAGCTAACGTTGCATAGTAAATAGTCATATTAGTAGTTTAGTGTGGCATCTTTTGTGTGATTTGTCGCTTTTACCCCACCTCCACATAATTGTAAAGCCACAAAAATGTAAATAATGTATATCCCTGAAATGGAATGAATTAGTGGGACTCGGAAGGGACGTCTGTTTTTAATGCTTCAGTGTTTGTAACCTCTATTTGTCGGGAGTGGGGTGTCAACTTTTTGGGTATGCGTTGATTGGCGGCCAGTGGGGCCATATTAAAACTATAAAACTGTCCTCTTATACTTGTAGTGATGGCTTCTTTGCTTCATATGAATTGTAGAATATATGTAGTATATGTGCAGTCGGTCGGTGTAAGATTTTTATAATTATTATTATTAGTTAAGCTGAGAAAAAAAATCGACTTGTGTTTGACAGGCCTTGCAAACTTGTAGTCATACTTTTATTCCCTCTGTACAGTTGTACATTTGTAAACGTTGATGCTGTAAATGGGATGTCTTTTACATTTTAGCAGGGAGAAAAAGGCAAAAAAGTGTGCATTTTTTTATGTGTGTGTATATTCATCATGCCCTTCCCCCTCTTTTAAAATATAATGTATACAGTTTTATTTGAGCAGGTGTTATTTTAATGGGAAAAAAATCATGTTTAAGGCTTCACAATCAGGCATGTATTTTTGTTTTTAATCTCTCTCGGGGGAGGGAAAGGACAGCCTCTATTTGTACTGGAGCTGCTGTAACATCCACTGTTCATAGTCTTTCTGATGTGACACTTTTAAAATTAATTTACAAACAATCTGAGGCTGCCTTTTAGTCTTCTGCTAACTTAACAGGATATGATGAGAAATATTTTTGTACAGAAAAAGTGCTGTATTTTGGAGCAGCGACTACATTGTAAGCAAAAAGCATTGTAAAATATTGTCAATTATATAAATATGAACATATGAGTTTTGTCACACTGTCAAAGTCATGTACATTTTCGGGTGGCCTTATGTACATTTCCAGATGTTAGATGAAGAACCAACTCAATTTTTTGGAGGCAGAATTGTGACTATGTATGATTAAACTGTTCTAACATTTCACCTGCATTGTGTCGTTTATTATTGGCGCATTCATTTAATCTTTCGAGTTATTCTCGTTGGGTTAAATCAGAAAATTGTTTTCATTTTTCTTTTTTAAGAAAGTATTTTCATAAAATGTATTTTTCTAATTGTGAGGGTTTTTGAGTGGCGGGCGGGGCTTAAGGAAGTGAAACAGTTTTTACAGCTTGACGTCCTGGTGGGGGAACAAGATCAGCTTACTCTAAACAATGAGAAACGCCACTTTATTTCTAACGCTTAAGTTTTGGTCAGTATTTACAGTCGACACATGGGTAAGTTTGAAGTCTTGATTTATGAGATTACGCTTGATTGAAACGTCGACAGTCATTTCGTGCGCGCACATTCGTCTCTTCCGGAATTTACCGAGGGCTTAATTTAAATATGAATGCTTCGTGTTCGTTTTGATTTAGTTTGAAAGGATTGCACTGCATGCTGCGAAGTGTTAGTAATATTTATTTTCACGTGTGTAAATGAGCTAACCTTAGGGGGAACCGCTCCATTTAAAGCGACACATTTGCTTTTGATACGTGTGTAAAGCTAGTCTCAAAAAGAGACGAGCAGAGGAAAAATAGCCACAATGGCATCCGGTGTTACTAGTTAAGTTCCTAATAAAGTGTATGATTCTCCACGTGCTGTTGTCTTGACCCCTTTTCATCATTCGCGCCATTAGTTTTTGGCCTCGGCAGAAGATTTGGAGGGATCAGGCTCAGGTAACTCCAGCTCAATTAGAATCCATTTCATATGCTGTTATTTATTCTTCTAATGTGGAATCTTTGCCTTCTCTGCTGCAGTCGACAAAATCAACGATGGAGAATCTGAAACCCAAGCCCAAGATGTATGTCTCATTTTGCATCCCCAGCCTAAAGTGATACCAATTCATATATCCTATTAATAATGTGCTCTTTTAGGGTGGCTCACAACTGACCTTGGAACATTTCAAACGGTTTGCAATAGACACCGAGACAGCCATTTTTATTGAGGCAAAAGGCAACAGCTTCTGGAAGAATGCAGACATTGTTGCAGGTACTCCTAACTCATTTTGTTTGTGGTGTAAAAAAGGAGGACATAAAAATGTGTATGTGTGCAGGTGTTGCAGGGGGAGTTTTGGGTGCGATGCTTGCGATACTGGCAGCTGTTTTCATCTACAAATGGCAAACAACTGAGAATGGAAGAGGCACTCTGGGACAGCGGAGAACCTCATTATATTATGAGTAATTTATTTGTTTATAAACCTGATTTTAACATATAGATACTGTCATACTTATTCCTGCTTTATTTATTGTAAATGGCAACATGGCTGTAGAATGCAAATATTTTAACCTTTGGTGCATTCAAAATACCGCATAAGCCTCAATAAAAGTGTGTTGCCCTGTGGATGAGTCAGAAATATCAATGACTATTGTAATAGTCTTCATGCATTACTTCCATTAAAAAGTGTGAAAAAGACCCTTAATCATCAGGGTATAAAGCAGGGGTGTCAAAGTCGTATTCGTTGAGGGCCACATTTAAGTTATGACTGCTCGCAGAGGGCCACTTGTAACTGTCAATATGAATATCCAGTCCACCTCTCGCCTGAAGACAGCTGGGATAGGCTCCAGCATACCAGCCACCCTACTGTGGTTGAAAAGGAAATGGATGGATAAATATGAATATAACCTCATGATATTATTACACAATAGATTGCTTGCCCATAAATGAGGATTGAAGTGAATGGCAAAGTGACAAGCAAGGAGTTTTCAAGTATTTATTTTTGATAACAAACAAATGCCCTTAATATCTTGTTGATGTCACATAATATTAAAGTTCACAAGAATTTTCTGTCAAAATGAAATAAAAAGACTGAGAAAGAAAAAGCTGAACTGCATTATCGACACATTTTTCTCATTTGTTTCATTTATTCATTCATTTCATTTATTCATTTATCTGCATTTTCTTTCAATTATTCTCGCGAGCCACATAAAATGGTTTGGCGGGCCACATCTGGCCCCCGGGCCTTGTGTTTGACACCTGTGGAATATCATTGTGCAGTGCAATGGTATTCTTTACAAGCCTATTTCAGCAGCTTGTGACCATAGCAGAATATAAAAATAACTAATATTTTCAAACCAGTATACAATATTTTGTTTTGGCCCATGAGTCACATCCTTACTTTGTGACAGTAGTGTGCTGTCAAGGCCAGCAAAACCATTTCTGCTGGCCTAAACACTATCAAAGGTACTGTCCTACGTTTACAACTTATATGTTCCAGGAAAATGGATATATTTGCTCCCAACAGTCTACTATCTTCATTTGCAGCGTGTCCCTTAGCTGCACCGCTTAATCCATGAAAGTGTATGTTCAATTTTTTGTTTGTGTTGCCATTACGGCTGTTAATGGTGCTATTTTGTTTTACTCGCAGTTAACGTGCGTACATCCTGTTTGACCCTCGGGCCACTCCGTAGTTTGAGAAAACACAGCAATGTTGCACTTAATGTTGAGCCACAAGCGCCAGCAAATATTAGACAGAAATGGATGATGTAAAGGGTATTTTGATAGTTTTTAAAAAAAGATGAGGTGGCTTGGGCATCTGGTTAGGATGCGTCCCGAAAGCCTTCCTGGGAAAGTGTTCAGGGCACGTGCAACCGGTAGGAGGCCTCGGGGAAGACCAAGGACACGTTGGAAAGACTGTCTCTCAGCTGGCCCGGGAACGCCTCGGTTTCCGCTGGGAAGAGCTGGAAGAAGTGGCCGGGAAGAGGGACCTCTGGGCTTCCCTCCTTAGGTTGCTGCCCCCGCGACCCGACCTTGGAGAAGCGGAAGAAAATGGATGGATGGATGGATAAAAAAACATTTCATTTATACAGTGGTACCTTTGCATACAATTGTCCCAACTAGCTAGTTTTTCCGATGAAATGCATCTCTTGTCTGATTTTTTGCTTTGAACTGCGAGCCAAAATTTTGGTTACGCACCGCTAGTTACTGGCAGGCATAGCCGAGAACAGCTATTTGGGGGCTTGTGTCAATGCGACCATGACTGAAGACGAGAATGGATCTAATTAGCAGTAGCAACGCGCTAGCGAGGCACTGGAACAGATTTTCAACACATCAGCAAAGCATTTGTTCATTATAGCGATCTAATTGCTCATATTTGTTATGTATTGTGTAAAACAACATCAAATTAAAAGCATTGATTGAACACAGACCCACTATCCACCAGTACAAGCCAGGAGTTTGTTTTTCAGAAAGGTGCACCGCACAAGTATGCACATTGCCACTCAATAAGGTCATCAAAACTTACTTTTATGCATCTCACATAGTAGCATTTGGGACAAGATCGGAAGTGAAAGAAAAAGAGGGAAATACAGTATAGTTGTCTTATCTGTGCAGCGTGGGAGAAAGTTAGATGGTGTGTTCAAGGATCGATGTGGGACAAGTTACCGCTCACATTACACATGCAAAAAGTGGGGGTTCTGGCTGTATATTATTTTTTTAAATGAAATAACGGTTTTTATTTTCAAAATGGATACAGTATCCTTTACATAAAATGTATGTAGTTGTTTACAAATAGTTTTTTTTTAATTGCACCTAAATGTTTCTTGCGGCCTGGTGGTTTGGGGACCCCTGACTTACAGCATGCATGGGAATATGATATGCTCTTTTACACATTTGAAAACACTTCTTCATTTTATCATTCAAGCTTGATGTCTACACACACATATAAATATATACACTATATATATATAGTTGGTGTAGTGCACACACACAGAACAGTAGTTCTTCCTTTTCCATTTTGTCGTTGCTTTTCCTGATGGTGCTGTAGCTATGTTTAAATGTAGCTCTTAGTGTGGGTGACCGGAAGAAATGTCACAGACAGGAAGTAATGTCACTATTACGCGCCGCTGCTCTTTATGTCCCAATGTATGGAGTCGCAGGAGTGCCAACATGGAAAAGAATTACGTGCGGAAATATAAATTAAACAAAATTTTAAAAAACACAAATGTGGTCATGTTATTTTTACATTTTGTATTTGCTTTTTAACTTTGGTCTTTTCCATTGGATTTTTCTCATTGCATTTGAGCGATGGCTCAAAAAGCAAAGGCAAAAGAGTCCTTCAGCCAGAATTACTATCACGCCACCATGCACATCCTTCTGACACTGTTGAGTCCATATCAAAGCTGCGAAGAGAAACGGCTAACAGGCTGGAAGGGACTAGTCACCCTGGCAGAAGGACGCTGTGGGCGGTTCCTTCATTGTATTGTCTTTGCTTTTACTCGCTAGCTTGGGCCATCCTCCTGTGACTCCATAGACTAGCACCATCCAGTGTATAGCTGCTTCTGTCAGCAGCTTCCATATGGACTCCGTTGTGTTTTGGCAAAGTATGCGCATGGTGGCCATCGGTCAAATGCAATGAGAAAAATCCAATGGAAAAGAAAAAGGTTAAAAAGCAAATACAAAATGTAAAAATAATATGACCACATTTGTGCGTTTTTTTAACTTTGATTTGCATATTTTTAATGTATATTTCCGCACGTGTTTATTTTCCATGTTGGCACTCCTGCGACTCCATACATTGGGACGCTCCAACGCTTTTTGACGTTTCTGACGTACGTGCTTTCATTTCCGGGTTGTTTGTTTTGGTGTCTTAGCTGCGTACGAGCGGAGCGCCGGGAAGCTGTTTCCCTGCCTGGTGATTCTACACAGTTTCCACCTTTGCCTTGTCAGTACTTCCGTGGCGGGCATGCAGCATTTGAAACTGGGCCAAGACAAAGTGTACAGCACCAGGTGCTGTGGCTGTTGCCACGTCCGGACGGGAACTATCATCCTTGGGACGTGGTACATGGTACGTGATGCGGACTCTGTGAGGTTGCTTGAAAGCTCATTTGCGTTGCATACATTGTCCTTAGCGCTCCTTATAGGATGTAATCAGTGAAGTAACGTCGACTGCGCCAGGTTTGGCGAGTTGCTATATCACTTCCCCAGTAATGGCCTTCCGTCGCATGTTGTGTTAGCGTTAGCATGCTAGCTTCTCCGGTCTAAGGACTATTTTAGTCGAGTCCTGAGGAAAACGCAAGCGAAAAGGGACAGCACCGCGACGGAGCGACGACAGAACCACGAAGATACGCGCAGTTTGTTGACAATTGAAGTGCTAAAGCATCGACGTCGATGCTATGCTCAGCTAGCATTGTGGCTACTTAGCAAGCAGTTGGACGAACTGTCTGCTTTGATTTTCCTTTGAGAAGGGAAACCAATCTGAGTAGTACTAAAGTTCCATTTTAAACGACCCCAAAAATATAAAACTTAAATATATATTTTCTTTTCAGCTTGTCCACATTATGTCGTATGTTTACAATTAAGTATTAGTGTATTTAACGACAGAAAAGAAAACTATATACCAAGAATTGCATTCAGTCCAACTCTTATTTATCCTTTTCAAAGGTTGTGCCACAAGAAATGATGACAGGAAATAACTTTCACATGTAGACACACAGCCACAATATTGCAAGATTTAGACGATTTTAGAGTTACAGACTTGATACTGCCATTTTATTTATTGCTTTTACATAAATAGTGAATAAATACTCCTCTTATTTCTGTACACTTCAAGAGTAACTAGTAAGCCGTTCTGTTTGATGTATGATCTGTGAGAGTCCTTTGAAGCTTAATGGGTTCAACAAAACTGTTATTTCACTGGTTGTAATTGCGGGTGCAGCCAGCTGAGGGCAGTATTGCTTGTTTAGAGCCAGTGAAAAATCAATTCAGCTAGTGTTTACAAGATTTCCATGCAGAATATGCAATTATGTCTACTTAAGTGCTAAATAAATGCTCGTCTTATTTTAAACACTGTGCACTTGTAAGTAGTAAGCAGCACATTTTGAGTTAGTGATTCATTCAGGTGTGAACTGTAGAGGCACAATTGAGAGTGCATGCAGCAGAGCTAGCTAAAAATGGTACTATGCTAATGTGAGCATGGTACAATTGCTAGCAGTGTTATCATTGCTAACAATGCTCAATCCTACGTGATAGAAGATGCCAGCATACTAACATTAGCATAATTCCAATTAGCTGTTTTCATAGATAAAAACATAGATAAACACTCTGCAGCAGATATGTGTGTGTAATGATGAGTCAATCACAAACGAATCGGCTCTTTGAAATAAAATGATGAGATCCGGCTCCTGTCGCAGGGAACCGATTTGTTTTTCCTCTTCTTTTTGACCTGTGTCTTATTCCACCCTTTTTGGACTGCAAACTAAACCCACAGTTTTAAACCTATTTTATTCAGGGACACGTCTAAATGTCCGGCCTTGCTAGCATTGAGCATTAAGTTATCAGAGAAAGATAGAATTATGTTATTATGCTGGGTGTTAACGTGCTAACGTTAGCACGTTAACATTGCCAACAATAGCGGCATTCACACGGAATTTCTCCCAAAATTGCACAGGTCTAATTATTATTTTTATTCCACCCTTTTTTGTCCGCTAACTAGTCCCACAGTTTTTATCCAATTTTATGCAAACATACATCTGGCTCGTCTGGGAAAGAGTAAAATGTTAAGATTTTGCTAAATTTCCTGTTTTCCGATAATTTTTTCCATTGAAATTGAATGTGGAGTTTTTAAAGGTCCATAAATTTTGAATTTCTCAACTAATTCGGACCGTGCCCAAGACAAAGTGCTCAGATCGTTGGGGAATTAATTGCTTTGCAGCCGTTTTGGTCAGCACCATACGGTGAGGGCGTTTTCTTTGAAGATTCCTTTAAGAGACACTCCAAAGATCTGTCTTTTGAAGAGGATGTGTGTGGACCGTGAATGAGGGTGCATGCAGCAGAGGGAAGTATTGCTTGTATATAGCCTGCATTAATCCTTATATAAATACTGAATGAATAGAATTGAAGCATAACTTGTAGATCTTAATGCTAACATCTCTGTGCACAGGCCATCTTAAAAAACACGTTGACCAAAGTGCAGTACAAATGGGTTAACTGGCTAAAAGTAAGAAATTAGTTATTATATGTTTCTCTCTAAGCTGGAGATGCATCCACAGTTGGAGGGCTGCTCTTCTAAGTTTCCAGCAACACATCTTCACTATATACATTTACAAACAACTTTGACGATGATATTTCTTATTTTGTTAGCGCTACAACAAAGGTGTGAATACGTGACACAACCAGGAAGTATTTTCCGAGGGCTAGATTGTCCCATTTCAGATTGCTCTTGTCACGGCTATGTTCCACGCAGACTATGAATTAATCCCTACTTAAATACTGAACAAATGCTCATTTTATTCCAGACACTGTACTCTTGTAAATACACTGCTAAAAAACATTAGAGGAACACTTTTTAAACAGAGTATAGTAACCTGCAGTAGTCAGTCAAACTTCTGGGATATTGATCTGGTCAGTTAAGTAAAAGGGGAGGTTATTAATCAGTTTCAGCTGCTTTGTTGTTAATGAAATTAATAACTGGTGCATCAGAGGGGCAACAATGAGACAGACCCCAAAACAGGAATGCTTTCCAGGTTGCCTCTTGCATTGTTAGTGCTAAACTGTCCTTCGACCCTGTCCTTGTATTTCCGTTTGGCAGTTTTTATTGTTTTACAGATGGTGTGTTTTTTCTCTTCCGCGTTTCCGGACTTAAAAGCGGAGGCTCGTGCTGTTATTGCTGTGCACACATCGCCGCTTAACCATGGTTTCTCGTTTGGGTAAATCCGTATTGTTTTGGTCAGTACCACTTAATCATCACACTTCCTGATGAAACATGTCACGGCGTCTGAGTAGGCTCCGATGTCGTCATCAGAAGCGGCCTGAAACATATCCCAGTCCATGTGATCAAAACAATCCTGAAGGATGTAATCAGATTTGTCCGACCAGCTTTGGAATGTCCTGAGAGTGGGTGCTTCCTGTTTCAGTTTCTGTCTTTAACCGGGCAGAAGTAGAATGGAAGAGTGATCTGATTTGCCGAACGGTGGACGGGGGAGGGACTTGATGGCGTCCCGGAAGGGAGAGTGGGAATGGTCCAAAGTGCGGTCTCCACGAGTGTTTATTGTGATGTGTTGGAAGTATTTTGGTGTTATTTTCCTGAAGTTAGCGTTATTAAAGTCCCCTGCTATGATCAACGCGGCTTTCCTGCATAGGTATATTGTCATACAGATCCCTGAGCGCTTGCTCTGTGTTGGCTTGTGGTGGAATATAAACAGCCGTGATTATGACCGCTGTGAACTCCCTTGGTAGCCAGAATGGTCGACACAGAAGCATGAGGTATTACAAATCGGGAGAGCAGAAATTATTAATACGGTGAATGTTCCTCTCATCGCACCACGAGTTGGTAATAAAGAAACAAACACCCCCACCTCTGCTTTTCCCCATGAGCTCCCTCGATCTGTTCGTGCGGTGCACGGAAAACTGAGAGTTCAATGGCCGAGTCTGGAACCTCCACGGATAACCAGGTTTCTGTGATGCAGATAATGCAGCAGTCCCGTGTTTCCCGTTGGGGTAAGGCACGCAGTTCACAAAGCTTGTTGTCCAGTGAATTAACATTGGCCAGCAGGATGGTGGGAAGCGGAGGACGAGACACACAGAGTCTCAGTCGGGCGAGGACCCCTGCCCGCTTTCCTCTTTTCCGGCTGCGTTTCTTTCGTCGTGGTCGTGTGCTCCCAACAAAGGGCTCCGTTGCCGTGTTTACAAACAACGCACCGGCATTAAGAAACTCAAAGTCCGGTTTCCGATGTGCACCAAACGAGCCAATATTCAAAAGTGTGTCTCTGTCAAATGTGATGACTGAGTTTACCTCCAGTACAAAAAACAGAGCAAAAACAAGTAAAACAAACAAAAGTCTGCAAAGTTTTGTCGGAGTTTGCAACACGGCAGCCATCTTTGGCGCCATCTTTGGCGCCATCTTGACTATCTTGATAATGGCACCCTGACTGCTATTAGGTATCAAGATGAAACCTTTGGACTCATTGTCAGAACCTACGCTGGTGCAGTGGGACCTGGTTTCCTCCTGGTCCACGACAATGCCCGACCTCATGTGGCTAGAGTATGCAGGCAGCTCCTGGAAGATGAAGGAATTGATACCATTGACTGGCCCCCATGTTCACCTGACCTAAACCCAATAGAACACCTCTGGAACATTATGTTTATGTCCATCTGGCGTTGCCAGGTTGCTCCTCAGTCTGTCCAGGAGCTCAGCGATGCCCTGGTCTTGTTCTGGGAGGAGATCCCCTAGGACACTATCCGTCGTCTCATTAGGAGCCTGCCCCGATGTAGTCAGGCATGCGCACAAGCACGTGGGGGCCACACAAACTACTGAGAATCATTTTGAGTTGCTACAATGACATTTTGGCAAAATGGACCAATCTGCGCTGCATCATTTTTTCACTTTCATTTTTGGGGTGTCTTTGATTTCCCCCTTTCTATCAAATTATGTGGCATCATTTTGTTACTAATACATCACCTACTTATTATGTGAAAAGATATTCAAGACTCCCCCTCCCCCCATTTTGATAGTGTTTTCAAAGTGTTCCTCTAGTTTTTTTAGCAGTGTATTTAAGATGCACTCTTTGATGTAGTCACTCAGGTGTGAACTCCAGAACTGTAGTTCGGCTTTCATGTAGCAGACCATTGCCAACATTGAGCATTGTTAACATGTAAAATGCTCAGAGTTGGCAAAATTCATAGTTTTCTGAGAATTTTTTCCCTATTGAAAATGAATGGGGAGTTTTTCAAAGGTCCATATTTTTCACATTTCTCAACCCGATTCTGAGCGTGGCCAAAATAAAGTTCTCAAATTGTTGGTGAATTTATTGCTTTGCAGCAGTTTTGGTCTGCGCCATACGGTGAGGGCGTTTCCTTTGAAGTTTCCTTCAGACGTTCCTAGGAAGTTCTCACACTCTCAAGAGGATGCGTGTGCGTGTGTGAGGACTTCAATTGAGGTTGCATGCAGCAGAGGGCAGTACTGCTTGTTTAGACCTAATATGTGAGTGGACAAGGATTAGAAAAGACTAAATTCAGGAAGTGTTTCCACACAGACATCCCTACAATGATATTGATTATATGCGCATATTTTTTGGGGGACATTGTACACTTGTAAATAGTAAGCCCCACTATTTGATGTATGATCTGGGACAGTACTTTGATGCTTAAAGTGTTCAACACAAGTCTGCAATTTAGGATGCAGAGGGCAGTATTGTTTGTTTAGAGCCAATGTCTGAGTGATGGATTAGAAGAAAAAAAGATACAGGAAGGGTTTCCAACATTTCCACACAGACTATGCAATAAAGCCTACTTAAATACTGACTAAATGCTCATCTTATTACAGGCACTGTACACTTGTAAATAGTAAGCTGCACTATTTAATGTAGTGAGTCACTCAGGTGTGAACTCCAATCCATTCCATTTTCTTCCACATATCCGGGTCCGGGTCGCGGGGGCAGCAATCTCAGTAGGGAAATCCAGACTTCCCGGTCTCCGGCGACCTCTTCCAGCTCCACCGGGAGGACACCAAGGCGTTCCCAGGCCAGCTGTGAGACATAGTCCCTCCAGCGTGTCCTAGTCCTTCCCCGGTGGTCCCTTCCCCTGCCGCTTGTATCCTCAATCTCGTTCTTTCGGTCATGACGGCTGTGAACTCCAGAGCTGTAATTCAGTGTGCATGCAGCAGAGCATGGCTATTAGAATGCTAGCGATAGCATGCTAATTGCCACCAACAGAGGCATTGCAGGTCAGACGGCAGCATAGCCAGCATTCAAACGCTATATCTCCTAAAAGTCTTGTTTTTATTACGTTTTTTTTGTTTTTTTGTAGAAATTGTTGTTTAATTTTATTTAAAAGCTCTATGCTTTATGGCATAAAAAGACTCGTTCTCGTGTGTGTCAGTTTTGTCTTCTGTGTGGAAGTGCCCCAGTTTTTTAAAAATTATTAAGTTGTTTTGCCTGTTCTTGGGTGACACCTAGTAACCAATGTGTAATATTACATTCACAATTTGAATTAATTTTCTTAATGCCTTAAATTTGAGGTATTTTTTTTTAATTACATTTTTACATTTTTGTTCTCCTCAGGTTATCAACCTGTTGATGGGAATCCTGCTAACAGTAGCGGCAACCCATCCAGAAAGCGTTCCCTCCGTCAACTTGCAGTATGCAGTTATTGACCATTACTTAACATCTGATCGAATGTCAGGTAGGTTTACTTGCGTGGACTCTTTTAATAATAATAATAATAATAATAATAATGGCTTACACTTGTTATGCACTTTACAAGCTTGATGAAGCCTTTCAAAGCGCTACACTGAGGTCACTATTAATTCCATACTTGGGGATGGTAAGCTACTAATGTAGCCACTGCTGCTGTGAGGCAGACTGATGGAAGCGAGGCTGCCCGTGTGCCCTATCGGCCCCTCCGGCATCCACCAAAATTCACGCACACACCACTTTCATAATATGCAATGTGGGTGAAGTGCCTTGCCTAAGGACACAAGGAGAGTTTTTTGTTATTTTTGTTATTTCCTCAACCTCCCACTGTGTCACCTGGTGTTCCTCTGAGGTCTCCCATCCATGCACTGACCAGGCCCTGCCCTGCTTTGATTTTGAGATCTGACGGGATCAGGCTTTGAGAGGCAGGTTTGGTCACATTTAGCGCACCCACACACACACATGACCATTTTTTTTTTCACTGTCAGAGGTTTAATTGAGGGTTGTTCATAAAATTTAGGTTACCTTGGCAGTGAGTGCAGTGAGGGGTTGTTCTCTTTCACTACATCCATAAACCTCCTCTTTGGTCTTCCTCTAGGCCTCCTGCCTGGCAGTTCAAAACTCAGCATCCTTCTACAAACATATTCACTATCTCTCTTCTGGACATGTCCGAACCATCTTAGTCCGGCCTCTCTGACTTTATCTCCGAAACCTCTAACATGTGCTGTCCCCCCTGATGTGCTCATTCTTGTCCTGTCCATCCTGGTCACACCCAAAAAGAATCTCAGCATCTTTGTCTCTGCTACCTTCAGCTCTGCCTCTTGTCTTTTCCTCAGCGGCACTGTCTCTAAACCAAACAACGTTGTTGGTTTCACCAGTCCTCTTGTCTTTCATCCTCAGCGGCACTGTCTCTAAACCAAACAACGTCGTTGGTCTCACCAGTTTTGTACAACTTTCCTTTTATTTTAACTGAAACTCTTCTATCACACGTCACACCTGATACTTTTCTCCACCCATTCCAGCCTCCCTGCACACGCTTCTTCACCTCTTTTCCACACACTCCATTGCTCTGGACTGTTGACCCTAAGTACTTAAAATCATCCACCTTCTTTATCTCTTCTCCCTGTAACCTCACTCTTCCACTTGGGTCTTGCTGCGGCTAACCTTCATTCCTCTCCTTTCCAGGGCCAACCTCCACCCCTTAAGTTTCTCCTCCACCTGTACCCTGCTCTCGCTACATAGCACAATGTCATTTGTAAACATCATAGTCCATGGAGATTCCTGTCTAACCTCATCCGTCAGCCTGTCTATCACCATAGCAAACAAGAAGGGGCTCAGAGCTGATCCCTGATGGAGTTCCACCTTCACTTTGAACTCCTTTGTCACACCTACAGTACACCTCACTACTGTCTTACAGTCCTTGTACATGTCCTGCACCGCTCTAACATACTTCTCTGCCACTCCAGACTTCCTGTGTACAGAGTGTACAGGGTTTTATTTATGATGCTCACAATTCTGAACGGATATGAATATCAGACAAACACATTAGTTGCAGTTTTGGTGAGGTTGAACTTGATGTCTACAGAACACTACAGAACTTAGACACAAACACACTGCATAGAGATGCAGCCGCGACACAGAAGACACGCTGGGAAGTGTCTTAAAGGTTGTTAGCAAACAGCCGAGGGGGAGTTGATAATGCTTCTTTCAAAATTATGGTGATCTAAACAGGACTTGTCTTACATACTTGGTCAAAGATACCTTACAGTGGTATATTAGAGATGCACTAAAACAATAGGAATGAACAAAACATTACCAAACTGCATGCATACAATAGTTGAACGTTGTGTTTTTCTTGTTTTGCACCAGGGAACGGCGGTGCCGGATTGGCCATTTCCCTACTGATGGTGACTGTCAGCGCTATGTTACTGTATGGAGCTATTACTGTAAGTGAACATTTATTTAACAAACACACAACAATGCTGAAAAGTACAATGAAAGTGCAAGCAAAGATTGTTTTTCCTGTACATCTGTTAAAACTGAATTTCCCAAAGAATTCCCACCATGTTCCTTTCTGCTTTACCTCACAAGGCTGCCAATGGCAATAGGGCTGACAGGTTTGATAGCATTTGGACAAAGGGATGCATTAAACTGCTCATAGAGGGCGAAGTCACTGGCACACTGGTGCATGCCAGCAGTCTGTGCAAATTTTCAGCGTCAACTGTACAAGAAGCACATGCATCACCCAGAGTAGACCCTCTGTCTTCTTTCCCCAAAAAATTGTGTGACAATCGGAGCCGTAGTTATACCGCCTTATTCTTTCTTGCCCATAAATCCTGATTAGAGTCCACAGTGTTTTTCTTAAACTTTAGTCCAAATAGTGCTGCACCTCAAGGTGTGATGCTTTGACCTGAACCTAGCAAACAGGTAGCATACAGTCTACATCCGATTAGGTACACCTGCAAAACTAATGATCTGGGATGGATGAATGTGAATATTATAAAACTGGTATTATGTACAGCAGTGTTGAAAATAATATCAGTCCTATGTGACTAACCAGATAAATCACTGTTAAGATATTTTTATTGCTACACGGCAAAAAAGTTACAAGATTCTCTCAAACAAACAAGACCCAGCATTCATGATATGCACGCTCTTCAGGCTGTGCAATTGGGCAATTAGTTGAAGGGGTGTGTTAAAAAAAAATAGCAGCGTCTGTCGTTGACTTTACAAACTCTTAACTATTTTGTTCAATTTTTTTTGTTTCTAGGGTTTGGCAATCCTGTGAAAGACTTAACTAATATTTAGATATTTAGTTTTTTATAAATGCTCCACATCTGTGTGGCATGGAGTCAACCAACTTGTCACTTTTCAGCTGTTATTCCACTCCAAGAATCTTTAACAACGTTCCACAATTCATTAACATTTCTTGGTTTGGCTTCAGAAACAGCATTTTTGATGTCGCACTACAAGGTTTCGATCGTATTAAGGTCCAGGGATTGGGCTGGCCACTCCATAACATTCATTTTGTTGGTTTGGAAGCAAGATTTTGCTGCTTTACTAGTGTGTCAGTGTCTTGCTGAAACACCCATTCAAGGGCATGTCTTCTTCAGCATAAGGCAACACGACCCCTTCAATTATTTTGACATATGCAAACTCATCCATGATCCCTGCTATGTGATAAACAGGCCCAACACCATAGGAGAAACATGCCTATGTCATGATGCTTCACTGTGTACTATGACTTGAATTCAGAGTTTTGGGCTCGTCTCACAAACTCTCTGTGGCCCTCGGACCCAACAAGAACAATTTTGCTCTCATCAGTCCACAAAATGTTCCTCTATATCTTTTTAAACCAGATAATGTGTTCTTTAGCAAATTGTAACCTCTTCTGCACATGCCTTTTTTAACAGAGACTTTGCAGGAGATTAGCATATTAGATTAGATTCACACAGACGTCCTTTAACTGTCACAGCACTTACAGGTAACTCCAGGCTGTCTTTGATCATCCTGGAGCTGATCATTGGATGAGCCTTTGCCATTCTGGTTATTCTTCCATCCATTTTGATAGTTATTTTCTGTTTTCTGCCACATGATTTTGCTTTCCATTTTAAGGCATTGAAAAATCATTTTTGCTGAACTGCCAAACAGTTTTTGCACCTCCTCATAAGTTTTCCCCTCTTCAATCAACTTGTTAATGAAAGTACGATGATCTTCTGAACAATTATTAATTATTTTCCTCAGGCTTCCAAAGAGAAATGCACTTTCAACAAGTACTGGTTTCATTCTAAATAGGGGCCACCTGATACACACCTTTTTTTTTTTTTACCAAAATTGATCACTGATGAATGCCACACTGCTATTTTTCTAACACACCCCTTTCAATGAATTGCCCAATTGCACAGCCTTAAGATTGTGCATATCATGAATGGTAGGTCTTGTTTGTTTTCTGAGAATCTACCACACCTACTGGTAACTTGTTTGCCATGTAGCAAAAAATATATATTAATAACAGTGATTTGCTAGTTAGTCACATTGGACTGCTATTATTTTTATTTTATTCATCTTTTATATGTGAAACTGCAATTAATAAAAAATAAATAAAACTAATATCTTTCATTGGAACAAAATAATTTTATGTGTGTTATTTCGTACGCGAAAAATTGATTTGCTTAGTGTCCGTTTCGGTTAGTAGTCGATCTTCTGGAATGGATTAATGACACTAACCGAGGCTCCGCTGTAATATGTTAAATCCCATTTGGTAAATAACGCTACTTCCTGTTGTGATTTTTTCAGTATCGCAGTGGGCTGCTCATTCCGTTTTTTTGCTACCAGATGTTTGACTTTGCTCTCAGCTGTCTGGTGGCTTGCAGCTCCCTCACCTACCTGCCTAGGATACAAGAGTACCTCGACCAGCTGGTTAGTCTAGACAGTCGTTGATGAAGCACTCCTTGCAGCTTGTTTTATTGTGATGGATTCTAAGGAAACAGCCGTTGGGAGATTAAATGGTGGTTAAGTTTATTGTTTTTCTAACACTTGTTTCCCCCCCCCCTTTCTTCAGCCTGATTTCCCCTACAAGGATAACCTGTTGTCTCTGGACCCCAGGTTCCTCTTTTTCTTTGTACTGGTCCTCTTTACCTTCCTCATTGTCCTCAAGGTACCTCTTTCCATTCTACTCCTTTAACCATTAAATACTTTGCATTAAATACAACAAATAGCTTATTTTATACTGTGTATTATTGTAGTTTTTCTGACTTCAGAGCTTATTTGGTGTAGTTCTGTTTATTTGTATTGTGAAAGATGGTTGTTGTCTTTAATTAGAGGGAGGAGTGAATGGTAAATGAAGTGTTTAATTGCATGATTGAAGTAATTTTTGTGTATATTGTCATTCTAGGCATACTTGATGAATTGTGTGTGGAACTGCTACAAATACATCATCAACAGGAACAAGCCAGATGTTGCTGTCTTTCTCTCCTTTGAGAATCAACCCGAGGTAGGTAAACCAGCTCAGGCAGATCAAAGTTACACTATGGAATAATGTGACATTTCAGAAAACAGCTTCCAAGTCATTGTTGACTTGTGAGAAGTAGAATAGCATGCTGTATATATTTATCACATTAGGCCCGTGAATACATATTTTAATGGTTTACAATATTGGCGGACCAGCCGGGTCCCCTCATGTTTGCTGTATTCACTGTGTTTGCTGCACCTCAAATGTAGGCCTGAGGGGACAAATAATTTCTGACGTTACCTTTTACTATGACCGGTATCATGTGTCACAATAGACCTCTATTTCATCGCACACCACCTGTTGTGGCGTCTGTGAAGCATAAGAGACTGCAAAAATACAAACAACTGCAGTGCTCATATACAGAAATGAGGTAATGAATAAACATTTTATTTTTCAATAATAGTTCATGCAGGTGTACCTAATAAAGTGCACAATGGCTATAAACATTTGCCATGTGTCATGTGCAGGCTGCACCAGCAGAGAGCATACCAACCACGCTTATTAATGGACTGTGCCACACACTTTAAACAGTGGTAATTTTATAGTGATTCCAGGTCAAAATGTGTATTTTTGACATTGATGACATAGATAAATCATCATCCTACATATATTTTATTCCAGTTGGATGTTGGCATCTTTCCGTTTGAATGGCTTCAATTTGAGCATCACTTTTTTGTCCAATCACGATGTCTACGGTTTCAATCTATATATATTCATTTATTATCGTTAATTATTTATTAATTACAAATCAGGTTAAAGCAGTATCCGAAGTGCAAAAATCCAACTAACGACAAAAGCCAAATTTTGGGGGGAATCCCTACTGACAATGACAGGTTTTCACTGCTGCATTGTGCTGGGTTTGGAACACCGATATAAATGACTTCTTCGAGGTGAAACACTCTTAATGCACAAAATAATCATCAAACTTGCTTATTTCTTCATATGATGCACACACAGCAATGAACAACATTGTGCGCTGTCTCCTTTTCTGCTCCTTTCTCGTAGTTTACAATGTTAATTGTTTTTAATGTTTATTCACATACCCCTCTTTGAGAACCTAGCCTCTAAAAGAAACACGGACACTGAAAACGTTATATATTCCCTTTTACAAAGTATAATATTTAAATGTAAAACAAACCGACAGCAGTGGTTCCCAAACTTTTTACAGTTGCATACCCCTTCAGACATTTGACGTGAAGCCACATACCGCCTACTCCTGCACATTTAAAAAACATACACCTTTTTATCTTAATTAACTTAAAATATTTAACATACTTAATTACATAACTAATTTTATTGTACTTTTGGGCAGAAAATGTGTATTTTGCATGGCCAAATGTAGACAAGTTTTACATGAGCACTGTAAAAATCTCAGATAAATAATCTTCCCATTACTTTTGTTTGAATGGCTTAAATGGTGTATCACTTTTTTGTCCACTGATGATATCTGGTTCAAGTCTGAATATTAATTAAATACTAAATTGAAGGGGAATGTTAATCATGATAAAGCAGTATCTGAAGTAAAAATAAAAAAAAAAGGCTACAACCAACAATAATGCTCACTCACACTGACAGGTTTTCACCGTTGGAATTGGAACACAAATATAAATAAAATCTTAATGCACAAAATGTGCATAAACATATTTGTTGATATGATGCACACAGAGCAACAACAAACGTCACGCGCTGTCTCACTTCTTCTCTGTTCTCCTTGCACTGTGAGGCATTCAGGCACACTCGTAATTGTGAGCGGTAGGCATTGTTTTCAGTTTTTATTCACGTACCACTTTTTACAATTGGTGTACCACTGGGGGTATGAGTACCCCACTTTGGTAACATAGGACCTACAGCATATGTGTACACAGTGACTTTAATCTCCTTTCTTGTTTCCTGTCTCGTCCAGTCCACCTTGCCCACCTACGAGATGGCAGTAAACATGCCTGACAAGGACCCTCCTCCACCTTACATGCCATCTTAAGGACCAGCCCCACTTTGGACACAACACCTGCCACCACCAAATACATTTCTACATTCCCTCACTCTAATCCTCTCAAGAGCACCTCTTATTTACTGTATATATTTTATGCAAAGATGGGATCTATGATGTGTGTATCGAATGAATGACCCCAGTGTTTTTTTTCCTTAATGTTTTAATGAAATGTAGTCAGTGATCCATCAGCATCCATGACAATCCACTGCAGTGTAGCTCCCTTCATTACTGACATGTCTTCATTTAACATATAAACAGGGGCATCTCTGTCATGGGAAGCATACGACAGCGTTGTTTTTGTTATTTATTTGGCTTTGCTGCAGTTCACCACCATCACCAGCCCAGACGTTTACATCACGCTCTGATTCCAGCTGGCTTTCCAGCTGTGTATAAGAAAAGGAGGATGGAAGCTGCTTTTCCACCAGCCTATTATCAACCGGTGAAGATTTGTTGTTGCATGCCCTCCCCACTTAACTGACCCTAACATGCTTTTTGGTTCAATTTCATACCCAATTGAATGACTTAATAAAGGTTTGACAACACCTAGATTTTCAATGGACTTATTTTACTTTGTATTGCAAAACCCCCAACTAACAACTCACCCCTAATAGACAGCTGGCATTGAGCAATGAGCACCTAGGCTCTGAATTGTATTTCCATTTATGGATAAATGTGTTGTATGAAGGCCTAGTAAACTGCCATACCCCCAGACACCTAATACTAGAGTTAAGGTTTGACAACAGCTAGATCTCCAATTGACTCAATTTTGTGTTGCTAAAGGCCCCCAATAAACACCTTTTGTAAGTATTTGCATTTATTTTTAAAAGTTCATGTCTGCAATTCAGTTCAATTGTATTTGTATTTGTATAGCCCCAAATCACAACAGCAGTCATCTCATGGTGCTGTACATAAGATCACAAACAGCCAACTAATAAGCCTTAAAAAGCCTTATCGTTCAGACACCTAATACTACCTAGTGCTCTTAATTGTGTCTTTTACGGTTATTGAGCCAGAAGTGCCCAGTACCTGAAAAGATTGCATTCGTGTTTAAATGGCATACCCTTTGTGGAACAATGTTTCAATCAGATCTCTGGAATAAATGGATTGTACAAATAACGGCCTTCCCCAAATAAATGCCTTGCTCTGTATAAACACCTAGTACTGAGCCGGAACTCGGCTGCTACCCATTCAAATTCAATAGTATCTCAGAATCTTTTTATGGAAGAAATGCATTCTACAAATAAAGGCCTCCCACTAATAAACTCTTTATTCCTCAGACACCGAGTTGTGAGTTCCTCGTGCATTTACAGGTTACTTTAAGTATTACAATTAAGTATAATTTGTTTGTGGAAGAATGCATTATTCAAATAAAGGCTTCTCATAAGACCCCTTACCCTTCTTAACACCTAGTACTGAGCTTTAAGTGCCTTTTACAGGTTGCGTTCTTAAGTATTCGAAGTATTGCAAGTGTTTGTGAAGAAAAAATAGGAAATGTATTTGGACAAATAAAGCCCACCTCCCTAATGCCTTACCCCTAATAGGCGTCTGGTGCTGAGACATCAATGCCAAGGTCCCTTGCAAGTTGCATTCTAAGTATTCCAATTAAGCACCATTATCTGTGGAAAAAAAATATACAAAGCATTTGTACAGTAAGTAAAGGCATCCACCCAAATAAATACCTTAGGCTATTGAATATCTTACATAGTTTTACTTAGTCTTTATTTGACTCTGTCTAAAGATTCAGTTGTACTTGCCAGCATATACAGAGTTTTTTATTTTTAATGTTTGAATGTTTTTGTTTGTCCATATGTGCCCTGCGATTGACTGGCGACCAGTCCAGGGTGTACCCCGCCTCTCGCCCAAAGCCAACTGGGATAGGCTCCAGCATACCCGCGACCCTAATGAGGATACGCGGCAAAGAAAATTAATGAAGTATTTGTGTGGATAAAAATGGATAATGTATTTGTATAAATGAAATGCCTTACCTCTAAAATGCTATCATTTATATACAGTAGTGTTAAAAATAATAGCAGTCCAATGTGACTAACCAGATGAATCGCTGTTATAGGTATATTTGTATTGCTGCATGGCAAACAAGTTACCAGTAGGTGCAGTGGATTCTCAGAAAACAAGACCCGGCTTTCATGGTACTACCATATGTACTGTATATAGTACATGGCAAGAAAGGATCCAGCTTGAGGACTTTGATATAAGCTTGGCTTGATACCCCTCTTTTCCAAAGTACGCAGATTATCTGAAGTTTTCTTTTCTCTTCTGGCTCAAGCACGCTGCATGCCATCACACCCTGAGGTCGGGGGGTCATGTGACCCACCCCCACCACAAGTGACGAGGTTGGCCTTGAGCCCCCTCATATGAGGAGCCGCTGCAGAGACTTGCTCAGCAGTAGACAGCAAGAGGAGACGGCGGACAGACCACCGGGGTTGGCGTCAAAGAGGAGGATGAAGATGATGACGATGAAGTATTGGCTGTGGAGCTTCGTGTGCAGCGCCCCCTTGCTGCTGCTGGACGCGTCGGCCACCTACCAGGTCTTACCTGCAAGGAGCTTTGCGCGGAGCAGAAACAACGGACGAGCACCCACCAGGACCCCCAACCCAGCAAGTATGTTCGCACTGGTTTTTACTCAACAGTACAAGTAAAAATGGAAATCATGCACGCTTCACGTCCTTTTATGCTACCAGGAAATCCTGCACTTCGAACGCACCTTCTTATCATTACACTCAATCGTGCTCAACAATAACAATATAATATTCATACTGTGGTGTACGATACCATACTATATATATACTCAACTACTTCACACCCTACTATACTGTACTATTCACACGTCTGAGATCTTACTATACTGTACTACAAATGGGTCTAAACCTTTACTATCATATCTATGTCTGAAAGCTTACTGTATTATACCACATGCACTACAAATGCATCTGGCTATACTGTACGGTACAATAAAATACTATGTCTGAAATTTCACTGTACTATAAATGTCTAAAGTCTTACTTTCTTACACTGTACTACAAATGCATCACAAACTGTCCCTTATTATACTATAAGTCTGAAACCTCACTGTACTATAATGTACTATATACAGTACCTACATTTTACTATCCTATACTATGTTACTATTCTGTACCATACTATACTGTATTTTACTCCACAATACACATGTATATGTGTTGCTGCACTATACTATACAGTATATGATACAGTACAGTAACAGCTTCATGAAATACATAGATGTTGGAGTTAAAAGTGCAATGCTTCCATCTGTATTTTCATTTATAATGTAGCATAAAGTGAAGAAGTGAAGTATTTTGTGCTCATTCAAGTTCTGTTTCCATATTCACATTTTTTGTAAGTATGGAAGAGTCCTGGAAGATTCTATTTCTCAGCAGTGATCCTAAATCAGTCTTAAATGACTAGATTAACAATGTCTCGTTCACGGCATGGAATCTACTTTTCCTCGCTGTCCAATGACAAGCGTTTACCGTTTTGCAAGTTTTTACTTGAAATCCATTGGAGATACATGCTTTTCACTGGACAGTGGCATTTTGAGACTGGGGTGTTTACAACATCTTGACTTAATGCAAACAACCCAGCAACAAACACTCCTTGTTCCACTAACAATAGCCTGTTCTTTAAAGAAAGCCAAGGTGATGCTTACCTCCGCCAAGGCGCAGAAAAAGTCTTCGGCCACTGTTAGTAAAATGAGCATTAAGAACATTCAAGGTCATTCATACAACAGACCTAGCAGTGACTTCAAACCTTTGCACAGGACACGATGTGATGTCACTACATGTTACTAAAGCCTTGTTTTCACCAAATGTAACCGTTTGGTTCACTTTGGTACTCAATTTTCAGCATTTCTACTTTAGAGGGTATAGATTTTGTATTGTCTCTTTTTTGGTATCCTTTTGGTGTGGTTTCACCATCTGAACTCCACACCCCGCAGTGGCAATTTGAACTGTACCATAAATCAAACAAAAGTGTACCAGAAACATAGCCTAAAGTATAAGAACAATAACTTTTTGTGGCGCCATTCACAGTAGTACGGTTTGTTTTTCAGTGGAAATGCAAGCCAGATCAGGATTTAGTAAAGCATACCGAACTGTCCCACTTGGTGAAAAAGTGGCTTTAATGTTACTACTCTGTCAACTCCTCTTTTGAGCAACCGCCCCCCTACTAATCATCTCCTCTTTGGTGGCCTTGTAGTTCACGCATATAGAGGAGGGTATTACTACCACTACCAGCCACCACGGATCCCTCCACTGGTAGTGTATCCACCTTTTCCTCGACCTCCTCCAGTGACTTTCCACCGAGCCCCACATGCTCCCATGTGGCCCTCTTCACACACATTCAAGGGCCCACTGGTGCCACGGGTGCCCCACATTTACAAAGGTCCTGTAGCGCACCATCCCCAGCATAAACTCAAAGGCCTCTTCCCTTACCACTCAAAAAAAAGCCCTTGTCGAACAAAATCCAACCCCACAGTCGCGACTACGCCTTTGGTGTATCTTCCGACTGTACCTCCCACCTTGCGGCAAACCACACCGCCAAGCCTGCCGACGACGACAGCGGCGCCACTAACGACCACCATGCTGGTGGTGACCACCACTGCACCGCCTGCCACAGAGACCACCGCTCCGGTGCCGGTCAGTACCCAAGGCGGTCCCGTCACCACCGTCAGTCCTGTGGAGACAGGTAGAATATTCCCAGACAAGTTTGCTCAACTGAAGCTTATTCTTGTTGTTTCTTGTGTATCAGCTAGCAACAGGCATGGAGCACTTAATGGTTGGTTACTGAATACACAAAGTAAAACGCATTTAGCTATGGTCATTGTTTGTATAAGAAAAAATACTACAGTAGTCCATAGAATTTCAATTAGCCTTCATTTGGAAACAACGACGAAATACATTTTCAGTGAACACTGCAGGGTTTTTTTCTGGTTTGCCTGACCTCTTGTTGCTAGGCAGAGTTCATAGAGCTCAACCCAAACTGCACCACAGACCAGTGGTTCTGTTACTTTTTGTCACACCTCCCTCTAGGGGATATTCCTTCAGGCATCTGTACAAATCACTGTATGATTTGCAGGCACCAGATCTGCCAACCTTGAACAACGAGTCTCCCCACCCTCCCAATTTGAGAAGCACGGCCATAGACCAATTTTAAGAAATGGCACTTACAAGCCACACCCACAGAAAGCCACACACTGATATATTACTCCCGAAATATTACGAGACATATGTATTTTGACATACTGTTCTGTATTAAATATAAAATGTATTATGTTTGCACAACACAACTATAAATGCAACACTTGCTATTGATCACCGTATGTGTTGTTGTACAATCTGGTTTAAAATGGCAATGGAAGGTGTGTCATGAACCACAGTATGTCCGTTACAATGGCAACAAAGATAACAGTTGCATTTACAACTTTGTTGATTATCAGTGGAAGTTTCGACGCACATCCACAATAACGTGTCCAAACTTTGTAGATTGTAAGTGACGGGTGGACAACGACTCCCAAACCGTTCTCCGTTTTTGGTGTCTTCATGTCTGTTGCTGTGTGGCATCCTTTTTATGCGGACAAATGTGATGAAAGGATAAGACCAATATGATGAAAATATCCTTCAACCACTTTCTGGAAATGATGCACAAAGCTGGAATGTTTTCTGTGCATCTCGAACAACTCATAAGTGCTCGTCTTCTTGTTTTATTCAATGTATGACTTCTGTTGTTCAGCCTTAATGCTGCCATGTTGATCACCAGAAACGGAGCTTCAGTGCAGGAGCCGCCCCTTGGACCTGGTCTTCATTATCGACAGCTCGCGTAGCATTCGTCCTGGTGATTTTGAGAAGGTCAAGATATTCCTGGCGGACATGGTGGAATCGTTGGTAGTAGGCTCAGACGCCACCAGAGTAGCCGTGGTCAACTATGCCAGTACGGTCAAGATCGAGTTCTTGCTGAAGGACCACTTCAGCAAAGCCACCATGAAGAAGGCCATCTCTCGGATCGAACCCCTGGCATCAGGCACCATGACGGGTATGGCCATTAGGACAGCGTTGAACGAAGCTTTCACTGAGCAGTCTGGAGCCCGACCTCGCTCTAGGAGCATCTCCAAAGTGGCCATCATCGTGACGGACGGAAGACCTCAGGACCAAGTGGAGGAGGTGTCCGCTACCGCCCGGGCCGTAGGGATCGAAATCTATGCAGTCGGGGTGGACCGTGCTGACATGTCGTCTCTGAGGGAGATGGCCAGCTTACCTCTAGATGACCATGTGTTCTACGTGGAGACCTACGGCGTTATTGAGAAGCTCACCTCCAAGTTTCGGGAGACCCTGTGCGGTAGGACAAAGACTGGACAAGAGACCTTATTGTACCATTAACCCTGCTTCTAGTGGCACGATAGGAGGCACCTACAGTCTAAAAGGGGCGTTCCACATTGCGGATCATCAGAAAACCTTTAGTATTTAAAAAAATTCAATAAAAGACACTTGAACCCCTATGTGGACTGCAGATGTCTACACTCGAACATGATTCCAGCCATAGCATTAATGCAAAGGAAAGTCTTAGGTTAAAGAAAGGCCTTAAAGTTTCCCTATTTATTTATATTTGTTGTAATATTGTACAGTATGTGATTAAATGTACACAGAACCTCATTTTTCCCTCCCAAAACAATAAGCTTAGGGAAGGACAGAGGTAATTCAGTGATTTGCAAGCTTTTTACGACAAGCTTTACAGGTACCACCATTTTTGCTACTTTGGCTTTCCATCACAATTTAGATTCAAAATGTGTGCCATACAATGTGAGTTATACAATTTTTCTTAATAGATATTGCAATCAGAATTCATTTGTAGCATAGTATACAAGCATGTATTGCATACATTTTTCCTGTTCATGTATATATTGCCAGTATTAATTCATAGTATTTGTATTTTAACCACACTGTTTTTAGCAGACAGGCATTAGAACAAATGAGGTTCTGCTGTAAAACACATATACACAGCAATAATAATAATAATAATTTGCATAATAATCCCACTTATTCTTTTGTTTAACAAGTACTGTTCAATACACAGAACCTATGAACCTATGGTGATGATCTGCTTGACTTTTAGCATACCTTGACAGCCCCGTCCTTTAATCCCGGCCTATTCTAGGTCTGGACCCCTGTGCCATTGGAAATGACTGCGAGCATACTTGCGTCAACAGCAATGCCTCCTTTTTCTGCAAGTGCCGCAATGGTTATGTCTTGAATGCGGACCAGAAAACATGTTCCCTGAAACGTAAGCTCCTACGTTTCACTCTTTGGATTCCTGCAGTGAACATCAAGCTTGTGATATAAAAACTGCTAATATTATACAACGAATAATGAATGTGTCGAGGTCAAATGTCATTGATGTGACTGATGTGACGTGTCTTCATTGTGGCAAAGAGGTGAAACCCCAGGTGGTGGTGGATCCTTGCAAGTGTGAAGCCAGACTGGCTTTCCAAAAGCAGACCCAGGCCACCCTCCAGCAGCTCACTGCCAAACATATCCTTTGTGTTTTAAACAGCATGCATGCGTGCACCCACTGTATATACTCTACTCCCTCTGTATACACTTCCTCTGGCCTCCGCAATAGGTAGATGGATTCATACATGGTATTAATGTTGTTTAGACAGATGCCTTTTTTAAAAGAGGGACTTTGCAGGAGATTAGCACATTAGATACATTAGCTTCACACAGACGTCCTATAACTGTCACAGCACTTACAGGTAACTCCAGGCTGTCTTTGATCATCCTGGAGCTGATCATTGGCTGAGCCTTTGCCATTTTGGTTATTCTTCCATTTTGATAGTTATCTTCAAATTTAAAAATGGCTGAGCGTCAAATACTTTAACGATGTTTGGATGAATCGATAAGTGGATGGATGCACGGATGGTGACAAATTCATAGATGAAAGAATGAATGAAGTTATGGACAGATGGACAAATACTTTAGAGCTGTGTGGACGTTGGATAAATGGATGCAATGATGACTGCATGAATGCTATATAGATGGAAGCATGGATGTTTGGTTGGATAAACCGGTGATTGGATAAAAGACTGGATGGATCACTACTTCATAGATGCAAGGGATGAACAGATGGGTGAACGGTTGGATGAATAGATAAACATGCGGATGGATGATACTGTAGGTAGATAAACAGATGAAGAATGGATGGATGACTGCATCATAGATGAAAAGATGGATGAAGGGAGGAACAGATGGCTGACAGATGGACAGATTTTTTTATAGACATGTGGATGGTTGAATGAATGGATGCCTGAATGCCTGAATACTTTACAGACAGGGGCATGGCCAAATGTATAGATGGATGCATTATAGATAGATAGGTAGATAGATAACTAGATTTTTGTAAAGACAGACTCTAGGCAAATCTCACAGAGGTTGTGGTGACAGCAAGCACTATTTGACTGCATTTGGAGCAGCGTTTAGTAGCTTATGTCAGTAAATGCATTTGCAGACTCTCCTTGACTGAGCCCACTAGCTGATGTGGCAGCGAGAATAGAACGTCTGGAGAACGAGCTGGCTCGAGCATAGAGCTTTGACAAAGAGGTGAGTGTTGGCGCTAGTGGGCTGTAAAAAAAACAACAAAAAAAACAAAGTAAAGTCTTCCCAGCGACCACACAGTATGACCCTGGGTTTATTTACTCTTTGCACAGGGTCCCAGTGGGTGTCGGAGACATGGATTCCTGCAGAACACACATGTGCTTCCTCGCATACCCGCTGGATGGATGTCAAGCATGCAGCAGACAGGAGCGGACTGTGGTGCCACTAATCACATCTGCAGTGTTGTGTGCTGCTCAAACTACCACACAAAATCAGTATTGTGTCCACATATTGTACATACTATGATTTGTTGTTATTTGTATTATTGGTGAACTATCATTGCATGCATTTAATCTTTAGATTTCATTCTATATGGTTTACCTATGCCCTGCGATTGACTGGCGACCAGTCCAGGGTGTACCCCGCCTCTTGCCCCGAAATCAGATGAGATAGGCTCCAGTATACCCCTGCGACCCTAATGAGGATAAGAGGCATGGAAAATGGATGGATGATTTAACTATGAAGATTTGAATGAGATATAAAATAAGCTATATTTAATCCCTTTTTGCGCGTGAATATTATGAGTTAATATATACACAACATATGTTTTCTTTGCAAAAAAACCCTAATAATAAACTTATGAAGAATATTTTGTGTTTTCCTTTAACCTGACCACTAATAGCATTATGTGTAAAATCACCAGTTTGAAAAAAGCAAGGCTATTCTTAATATAATATATATAATAATAATAAATATAATGAATAATAAATACAACAAATAAATAAAGGTTCACATGCTTTGAAAGAACTAGTTAGAGGAACACACTGTTTACAGTGCGGACGGAAGCTTGCTGAACTCAACTGAGGATATAGTCGGTTGGTGGAAGGAATACTTTGAGACCCTTCTCAATCCCACTGACATATCTTTCGTAGAAGAAGAAGAGTCTGAGGATAGTTCTATCACCTTGGCTGAGGTATTTGGGCTAGTCAAAAACTCCCCAGCGGCAAGGCTCCAGGAGGTGGACGAGTTTCGCCCTGAATTCCTCAAGGCTCTCTACACCCTTGCGGGGGTACTGAAGGGTATGTGGGAGTTTGCCCAACCGGTCTACATGTGCTTTGTAGATTTGGAAAAGGCATTCGAACGTGTCCCTTGTGGTGTCCTGCGGGGTGTGCTCTGGGTGTACCCAGATCCTTATGACCTCATTGGGCCGTGACCTTCAGCGTTTACTGGAGCGGTTTGCAGCTGAGTGTGAAGCTTCTGGGATGAGACTCAGCACCTCCAAATCCGAGGCCATGGTTCTCAGTCGGAAACGGGTGGACTGTACCCTCCGGGTTGGGAGTGAGGTCTTGGCCCAGGTGGAGGAGTTCAAGTATCTCGGGGTCTTGTTCACGAGTGAGGGAAGGTTGGAGCGTGAGATCGACAGACGGATCGGTGCAGCGTCTGCAGTGATGCGGTCGCTGTACCGGACCGTTGAGGGGAAGAGAGAGCTAAGCCTGAAGGCATATTTTTGTGTTTTTGATTCTCTTTATATTCCGCATGTATTTCTTTTAATTTTGGGACTCCTGTGATTCCATAGTTTTGAATACCACACAATTAAACAATGTTACCTTTAAAGAGATTTTTGTCACCGTATACGTTTTTGGTTGTTGCTAAGGACACAAAGGGCCAAGGGCCCTTACTGCGTGACTTCTCCAACTAGTTGTCTTGTTTGCCAGAAAGGGAGCTGAAAACTGAGCGCCTCTTGTGTGTCCTTGCTGAGGCCCACGAGTCAACATTTACCTCCCAGTCTACTTGCAGCTCCTCTTTTACGGGACAGCTGCTTTATGTTTGTTTGCTGTCTTCACTTGGCTTTCATGGTTACCACACGCTCAAGGTGAAGACGCCGCCACGTCAGGGGGCAAGGAAGACGAATTTGACTGACACATTGCTGTGAAGAGAAAAAAAAAATCTTGTAAAGATTCCCTGCAATGCTCAGAAGATCCATCGAACGGGCTACATAGTTGCATAGGTTTTCTTTTTTAAACAGTTGAGCCTAATGAACATCAGTAGAAAATGCAAAAGCAGGATGGCTAGTTTCCACATACAACAATTCAGGTTAAAACAATCTTATTTAAAGTAACAAACACTACCACTTTTCTTCCTGATTATTGGCGCTTTTTCTAAATAAGAGCCAGTCTTATGCACGACTGTATTCCAAAACCCAGCTAAGAATGTATTACACGTTTGTATTAATATAACATACATATTATGTTTGCAGCTGAAGTAGAAGGCAAAAACAAGTGAGAGGTGAAAAAAGGAGTGAAAGGTGATCTCCAGTCACCCCCGTGGGGGAAGAGGAGACTGACAGAAGGTGTGTGATGGATTATTGTCTCCAGACAACTAGTGGACTTTGTGTCAACTCTCTCAGTGTATCACGGAATACAAAGACATTTAAAGCATGAGCCTCATTCTGGACAATATTTATGTTAGTGTGTTTTTAATTTTTGCTGCAACAGCACTACGGTGCTTCTGCCCGCTTCCGAATGTCTATTTGTCTAGATGTCTTATTTGCATAATGTATCATTACCTTACAGGCCTGTGAGTCAAACATGGTTTTGTTTGAGTTTCACACAGTAAGGTTGAGAAAGCTAAATTAGAAGCTATGGTGGAGCACTGGGGTGAGCATGTAATATGGTGAGGGGACTTTAAAGCACATAGCCCTTTACGGGGGCAGGAGAATGATAGTAATGTAGGGTCTCAGAAGAGCTTTTAGATGAAAAGGAATTGGTCTGCTTAAATGAAAGGATGGGAACAAGAGTAAATTTGACAAGGGGAACAAATCAGCTTTGGACCTGATTCTAGTGTCACAGAATTAAGCAGGACGGGTTAATGGGAAAGTGTTTAGGCAGAGTACAGTGCAAGTGACCATTATCCAACATTTGTAGAGGTAGCACTTGAAAGGGGTGAAAGAAGGAAACAAGTACAGAAATATGGAAATTTAAAAAGGCCCGCTGGTCCCAGTTTTCAGCTGTTGCAGAAGGACAACTTCAACAGGTTAAATTAGAAAAAGGGGTTAAAACTCAGCGCAGCGATAGGTAAGGCTATTTTAAAAGCAGCACAGGTACAACACCAAGGAATAAGGGTAGTATAAAGAGATGCGTTGTCCCACAGCGGACACATGAGTGCTCAAAAGCAATTAAAGATAAGAATAAGCTGTTTAAAATGTTGAAGAAATCGCACAACTTTTAGCTCAAGTTAACAGGGAAAGTCTTATAGCGGTGTTTTTTGACGTAGAAAAAGCATACGATATGATGAGGAAGGAAGGCTTGTTGATCAAACTTGGGAGGTTGGGGATTAGAGGCAAAATGGGGCAGTGGATCAGAAGCTTCCTATCAGGTAGGAAGATCTCAGTGAGAGTTGGGACGCAAAACAGTTCGTATTTCTTAGTGGGAAATGGTACCCGTCAAGGGAGTATTGTGAGTCCAGTTTTATTTTCAATTAGGATCAATGAGGTATTTAGTCGGGTTGATGGCTCATTTGGGGTATCCTTGTTTGCAGACGATGGGGTGTTTTGGAAGAGGGGGCAGAATTTTGAGTTTTTAGTAGAGAAGATACAGGAGGAAATGACTGCAATTGAGGGATGGGCCCTGGGATGGAGATTTAGGCTCTCTGCATCGAAGACATTCCATGTCCCAAGAACCAGATTTGGCCGCCGAAGACCAGGTCGCCCGGACACCCGCCTTCGACCACCGCCCAAATCCCACAGCACCGGACCCTTATGCTTGCCCCTGCAGGTGGTGGGTCTGCGGGGGGGAGTTCCCATGCGGCTTCTTCGGGCTAGGCCCGGCCAGGTCCCACGGGTGAAGACCTGACCACCAGGCGCTCGCCTGCGAGCCCCTCCCCCAGGCCTGGCTCCAGGGTGAGGCCCCGGTATCCCACGTCCGGGCGTGGTGCGGTCACTCCTCTTGTTTTTTTTCATACGGGTCTTCTGAATCACTCTTAGTCTGGCTCGTCACCTAGAACCTGTTTGCCTTGGGAGACCCTACCAGGGGCATAAAGCCCCCGACAACATAGCTCCTAGGATCACTCGGGCACTCAAACCCCTCCACCGCGGGTTAGGTGGTGATTCACGGAGGGACCGAAAGAATGAGATCGCGGATCCAAGCGGCGGAAATGAGTTTCCTTAATAGAGTGGCTGGACTCACCCTAAGAGATAGGGTGAGGAGCTCGGCCATCCGGGAGGAGCTCAGAGTAGAGCCGCTGCTCCTTCACATCGAGAGGAGCCAGTTGAGGTGGCTCGGGCATCTAATACGAATGTCTCCCGGGCGCATCCCTGCTGAGGTGTTTCGGGCATGCCCAGTCGGGAGAAGGCCCCGGGGAAGACCTAGGACACGCTGGAGGGACTATGTGAATGGGTGTGACAGACATTTTTCCATACAACCTTATCCCCCTGATGAATTTGTGAACCATCCGGCTTGACTTGTTTTGCTAAATAAAGCTACTAATATGACATGAAATCAGCAGAGGTGACCACAAATGAAATGCATCATTAATTGTTTCGGGCATGCCCGGCCGGGAGAAGGCCCCGGGGAAGACCTAGGACACGCTGGAGGGACTATGTCTCACAGCTGGCCTGGGAACGCCTTGGCGTCCTCCCGATGGAGCTGGAAGAGGTCACGAGAGACGGGGAAGTCTGGACTTCCCTACTGAAACTGCTGCCGCCGCGACCCGGACCTGGTTAAGCGGAGGAAAATGGATGGATGGATGCATCGAAGACAACACTGGGGAAACTAGATGCAGTACAGTGTTGCGGTTGAGCAGTGGTGCTTTTAAAACTATTCCACTTGCGGCATTACTGGCGGAAATGAACGAGACGCCGCTTCAGTTAGGAAGGTAACAGATAGCGTTGGGCAAGCTTAAAAGGACATCAGGAGAAATAGTGGAAGATAAATAGACTAGTGAAAGAGGTATCTATCAAAGAGATGCTAGGGTCGCCTCCTATTCCCTTTCCAGTCGTTCCACCGTGGTCTTTTGAGGAGGCTCGTGTAGATATGTGTTGATTAAAGTTCCATCAGAAGAAGAACATTGATAAGAATGTTAGTCGACACATACAAGCATAGTAAAGAGATCGAATGCAGATATTTGCTGATGCATCGACCAGGACAGCAAGATCCGAATACGCTTTACGACAGAGCCCTCCTCCCTGCAGAACCTCGTCAGGTGTCTGTCACTTACATCGAACCCATGTTTATTGCTAAACACTGCTTTAATGTTTCTGTATTTCAGGTCTAACTCTGAATAAAACCGGGGAAACTTTTCCCACTCAATTTTCGCATCTGTTGTGTTTCCGCTGTAAACACGGAAGTATTTGCAGGCTACACAGAAGTGTAATATGGCTTGTGTTCCCTCGTAAAAATAGTTTTTTTTTTACCCGTCAAGTTTTTTCTCCGTGTCCTTTTAGAGGCTCCGTAATTAATAAATCGAATATAGAATCAAATCTAATCGGTTCCACACTCCTACCCAGAAGGTGGCGCTGATTCACCAAGCGGTTTGCCAACCGCCAAATAAACAACAGAAGAAGAAGAAGAAGAAGAAGAAGGAGAAGAAGAAGGAGAAGAAGAAGAAGAAGAAGAAGAAGAAGAAGAAGAAGAAGAAGAAGAAGGAGAAGAAGAAGGAGAAGAAGAAGGAGAAGAAGAAGAAGACTTCCGCATTTCGGCCACAATGGCGGACGAGTGTGTACACATTTTTAAAGCTGCCGACTTTGAATTTCAAAAACAGAATTTTAAACGGGCAGAAGAGCTGTACGACAGGTTTATTACATCGTGCGCACAATCCAGGTTGTTGTTTGTTGTCCAGACGTGGAAACTAAGCATAGCAACAGCAATTGAGAGTGAAACGATATCATGTTCTGTTCGCAGGGAATGGGAAGCCGCTCGTTTGGCCACCGCTTACAACAACCGTGGGCAGATAAAGTATTTTCGTGTGGATTTTAATGAAGCAGTAGAGGATTACTCCTCGGCAATACAGGCTGACAGCCAGTTTGAAGTACCTTTCTACAACAGAGGTCTAATACACTATAGACTAGGTAAGGAAAGGCGCCGAGTGTGTCGTCATCTACATCCTGCCTTCAAATTAAAACCATGTTGACATTCAGCGTGTCATTGTCATAACCAAACTTAAAAACAGTCCAAGGTTGTGTGTCATGGTTAATTAACTGTATTTTCATAAACTATTGCAATTTCTTTCAAAATAAACCACGTCTACTTTACTGAACGCAGTGAGGACACTAGGTGGCGCTGTGTATATACTAATCAACCTCGTATGGAAATGCCAACTTGACAAGCCAGTAGGGTGTCAACTGATCATTTTTGTTGTAAATGTCTTTCAGGGTTCTTTGACAACGCCATTCGGGACTTCCAACAAGCTTTAAAGCTCAAAGAAGATTTTGAGGATGCCCAAATTGGCCTTCAACGCACACTTCTGGACCAACAGAACAAAATAAACAGAGGATATTGATGCCTGTGAAAATTGCTGTCTAAATGTATCCTGCAGGGAATGTATAAATGTTCACATGCTGCTTCTGTAGAAACATCTGTCTGATATATTTTCTATATCGCTTGTCCTCATTACTGTCAGGGAGTGCTGGAGCCTATCCCAATTGACTTTGAGTAACTTATAGGCAGGATACACCCTGGACAACAATTCACAGCCATGGACAATTTAGAGTCGCAAATTACCCACCATGCATATATTTGGGTTGAGGGTGGAAACTGGTAGCTGCAGAACAGGATGTTCCAACAATCTTCCTGTATATGATGCTGCCCACATCGGTCTTATAAATACAGGTATAGGCCTATTAATAATAGTTACTCATTTAGTCTGTAGCAAATCGTACACATTCACAAATATGCATAGGTTTGACTTTTGTCAAAACTGATCAAAATTTCAGCAAAAACATGGGGGAAATCTTGGGAATCACATGCAATATTAACAACTACATCTTTATCTGGATGAACATCAAAATGCAATAGGTTGCTTATATGTGAACCCCCCAAAAGACGCAATAGAAAAATATAGATGCTGTACACCAGTGGTTCACAACTGGTTTGGCTGTGGTATAAATGGTGACCCAAATTGTGGGATTTTTTAATAATCAAACTTCTCATAAATTTTACACTTTTAAGGACTGTTTTTAACACAATATGAGGTGCATCGCTGAGACAATGTCTCTTTATGGCATGCTTTTCTCCAGCAGATATCTGAAAGTGTGTTGGATGGGTGGCATGTTAAACCTCCATGTATGATGTCCCACCTCTCTCACTCAAACTTGACAGTCGCCAAGATACATGCAGGCACCTTGCATCAAGTGAATAGCTCAGACAAGTCTGTCAGGTGTATTCACAGACATCGGCTCATTAGATTATTGTTTTTCCCAGGCAAAGGCTTGTGACCCACTTTTGGGTCCCGACCCACCAGTTCAGAACCACTAGTTTACACAAAATAAAAGTAAAATTACATTTTGTGGTACTCAGAAAATGTTAAATCATTCATTCTCTATACTGCTTGTCCTCATTAGGGTCGCGGGTATGCTGGAGCCTATCCCAGCTGACTTTGGGCAGGAGGCGGGGTACATCCTGGACTGGTCGCCAGTCAATCGCAGGACACATATAAACAAACATAGACAAACAAGCATTCACACACACGTTCATAGCTGTGGACAATTAAGAGTCGCCAATTAACCTAACATGCATGTTTTTGGAATGTGGGAGGAAACCGGAGTACCCGGAGAAAAGCCACACACGCACGGGGAGGACATGCAAACTCCACACAGAGATGCCCAACGGAGATTCGAACCCTGAACGTCCTGACTGTGAGGCCAACGTGCTACCCAGTCAGCCATTGTGTGGCCAAATGTTAAGTCATTTGTGTAAATTAATGTTAACAGGAAATTGATAATAAAGAGATGAAAACTGCTTTGGTGGAAGTTTTAACTGTCAATGCAGACAAACACAATGACAAAGGCCTCATTGGAAAAAGCAGTGGCTAGATCATGTAAACAGACTACTTAATTTAATGGCTTTAATTAAAACAAAGATTTCCTGGCAGTAATGATCAATATTAATATTTACCACATTGTTCGATTGTACACATCAATGATGAGAACAGAAAGGCTAAAACAATAGTTTACTTACGAATGTCATAGTAATAAAAACATGTGACCAATCAGAATCAGAAAAACTTTATTGCCATTGTAAGTGAACAATTCACAAACTAGGAACTTTCTTTGGCGACTCAGTGCAACGTAGAATTCTAAGTAAACATAGAGTATTAAATAAACATAGAAGTAACTAAACATAGAACCTGAGTAAAAAGTTGAAATCACTGATAAGTAAAGTGTTCTTGCGATCACTAAATTGTTTTATTTTAATTAAAACCAAATGTTGAGTTTTGAAATTGTAAGCTGCATTGAAAGAACTGTAAAGTCTACCTTTATGTGTATGATTGTACCCCAGGGGTTGATTGGTGATGCCGTCCACCTGTGTGTTGCAATTGGGAGCCATATAAAACAGGTGACAAGGCCTGAAGGAATCAGTCAGCCCATTCTTCACTTCAGAGTTGGTGGGGTGTGCGGATCTTCTAGTGCCAATCTCTGCAAGTGGTCGTGGTCCTGTGACGGTTGCCTCCTTTTTTGGGATTCTGTGTGGCTTTAATCCCACTGACGGCAATAGCTGCACTATGAGGAGTCTTGGGAACATGTGAGTGTGTTGAGTTCTTATGGAAGCATTGCCATGTTATTACAACTTGTCTTTGTTTCAGTTTGATATGGAGCCTGCTCGCTGTGATTTGTAGTGGAGCAAGGCCTAGTATAAAAGGCAAAACAGACTCCCGTAAGCTATTTGTCAGCTTTCTTTTTTGCTACATCTATTGTGGTTCACTTGTGCTTGATCAGTGTCTGTCTTTTACAGGCAGAGGATTAACGTCTGAGTGTTTGGGTAACCTGATGAGACTAACACTGGATAAGGCCCTTGCTGTGGGGAACCAGCTTGAAGTAGAGGCCATCAGTGAGTTAATCAAATGTGTTCTCAAGCAGTGGCATTTTTTAAATGTCTGCTTTCTTTCCAGATGGAACCCAACTTATTGTGCTTACACCCACCTTGGCTGCTCAGTGTGGCTACAGCATGGAGTCTGACCCATGGGGTAACACCAGAATCTACACCTCACTGATGGGCTGTTATGTGGATAACAAAGTATGTTCTTTGGAAGTTTTTCTGTAGCCCTTTGATTTTTGTGGAAGTTTTATACTCCTGCTTGTGTAGAACTTGAACTAATGTAGCCACAGACTCAGCAATGTCTTGATGCTGTTCATTAGAGCATTTTTAGCAGGTCATAAAATACTGGTGCAGGTGTCAATGTTTCTATCAAGCTATTTGGTCTGATCCACCCAGATTGTTCAAATGACTCAAAACTGGCCCTTGAATGCCAGTCTTGCAAATTAACTCGGACTTTGGTGACTAATTTTTGCCAGTATTCTCAAACTCCATAGCATTGTGTGCAGATAAAGGAACTTAAGCTACTGTCTAAAACAACCTCAAAGCGTGGTCACTCACTGCCAAGCAGTAAGTGAATTGACTTGTTTAACTAGTGTTCCCTCTTGCAGGATGACAAGACATTTAATGTTGGCCTAAGGCTTCAAATGTACAGCCAGAATCTGCCAGATGTGGTTTCCCATGATGTGATGCAGACATGCCTTTATACCCGCTGGGCCTCCAGAGAGATTCTTTGTGACAGAAACTACATGGAGGTATGTGGCTTTTGCACATTTTGGCATACTCTTAAGAGGTCACAGTTTATGTTCTTTAGGTGTCTCACTACATGGCCGCACCTGTTCAAGCTACCAAGGGGGATGAGTCCTCCAAGACTGCTGTCCCTACTGTATGTAGCTTTAAACCCTTTTTTTGTGCTGTGTTTGAGGAAATACAAGCAAATCTTTTGTCCAGGCTCCTGGTGCAGAGAATGGTATCTGGAAGATGACTTTCTACACCCCAGAGCCGGTAGTCGTCATGAAGGGGGAGGCCCAGCAAGCGGGCTACAGTGCCATGGCCACCACTAAACGAATGGTGGTGCGAAGTCCATACAATACAGCTGAAACTTACTCTGAGGATGTAAGTAGCACATTAAATGTACTTCAAACTTCTTTTTTTTCTAACAAAATATCGATTTAAGGTGGCTGGGGTCCCTATGGAGGTTCTAAAGGTTAGCGTTTATAACAAGACACCCCAAGGTTTAACTGTACAGAACATGGCAGCTGCTTGTCCTACAGGTGAGTTTCTTCATGCATAGGACACATTTCGTCAGCTGACGCTGGTTGACTCTACCTACAGGTGGCGTCCTCTTCACGGACAAAGTGATAGCTTGGCACATTCCTCGCCGTGTGACACCTCTTCTGGACGGCAACTTCAAGATCCTGGAAATATACATGGGCATCAATGGACAGCGACTGGATCGACCTCAGATGGCAGCACTGGGGTACACACTGTCCACTACAGACTTTCACATCGTTGTAGAGCTCCCTGTGGGTGGTTCTAATGGCTACAACAAGGTTTGGACCACCCTACATCTCATATGCAGTACTCAGTTTGTCAGTTTTGCATGACTTTTTTAACAAGTACATGCAAAATTGCAGAGCCATGCCCCAGATTTCCAGTACCACATCACCTACACTGTGGAGCCCATGCTTGAAGTTCTGTGGCGGGCAGACAAGACCCAAGAAGATACCAGATACAAGATTTTGTTTCCCATCACCACACCTCTGATGCCCAGGCCTCCTCAAGCTGTTGACTGCAAGTCTAATTTTAATGCCATACTGTAGCACCTTGGATGGCTAACAATCTATTTACAGTTCATAACCATTGCTTATTGTTGCCGCTTCAGATAGCAAAGCTGAAGAGAGGTTGTTCAATGTCCATGTGGGGACATTCCTTAACGATGTGGAGCTAAGGAATGTCACCCTTTCTCAAGATACCTTAAGTCTTGAAGAACTGAAGGCAAGAGGCTTTGTTGTACAGGAAAATCGCCATCCTGGGGGCCTAAAAAGTTTCACTCTGCAGATCCCATTTGATGTCCCTGAAGTTCTTAAACATGTATGTATAAATGAGAAATCCACACATTTCCTGTGTATGGAAACCTAATTGATGCACATCCTATCGGCAGAATCCTGAACCGTTGGTTACAACCTACACGCTCTCTGTGGTCTTTGGCTTCATGGTCCAACCTGAGCAAACTCCATTTTCTCACCCAGTGGAGGTGCAGGCTTCTTTACAGGATGTTGGTAAGATGCCCTACCTTCAGTCACTTAATAGTGACAAGGTGGTAGCAAACAAAACTGCTCTTGGAGGCAGCACCTTTTAGTTTTTCAAATTGTCAACACTAGGCGGGGGCAAGAAACAAGCAAAACTAGCTGCCAGGATGCTTTTATTTTGCACTAATTTAATGGTAGGTTCTTTAGCTGTTAAACAATTTACATAATCCGTGTTTAACAATCTGCTCCATGCTGAACATAACCTTTTCAATACATTCCCATTTCAAATTTAGTTACAATTATGCTAAAAATCAAAAGCCATAAATTCATTCACTAGTACTTTGTCTCCCCAGTTCTCCCTACAATCTACGGGACTTGTGATCAGAACTCTTTCTACGTCCAAATCACATTCGGAAGTCAAAGAAAGAATTTCCAGACTTTGGTTGGCTATCAGGAGCTAACACCCGAGCTGGCGCAAGCCTTCCAGTTGCAGGAGAATGAGACTCACATCACCCTTGTGGTGCCATTCTCTGCTAAACAGACGGTGTTTGAGGTACAATAAATGCCTAACTTTGCCGAAACGCTTGGCCAAATTCTAAAAATTGTTTTTTGGCAGTTCATTACATCCAATTCAGTCCGTGCCAGACTTGACATGATGCTTTGGGAGCCGAACAACAACTGGCTGCTTAACGATATGTACCTGTGCTGCAACTTCCCCTTGAAGACAACTGGTAAGTACCATTCAAGAGCTTGCAGGCTCTGGGTTAAAAAAAACATGGTTAACTGCTAGGATTCATCGCATCTTAAAATAACGCTTAAAACGCCTAGCTACACCCAGAAGTTGACCCAGCAAGAGGCTGTTGGTACTGTAGCTCACATGTCATTCACTTGGTTACATGGCTGAATCTGATACAGTATGGTTTACCTGGGGGTTTTTTGTGGACAAACGTCTCTGCATTTAAAGCTACAGTTAAAGTGACTAAAATGCTTTTGCAAACTGAAGAATCAATAGTAAAACTGTACAACCTTCTACCCTTGTCAGAGTGCCACCCCAATGGAACCATGAGTGCTCTGGCTGTCAAGGTGGAATCTGTTCCCAACCTCCAGCCCAACTGGCTGACACTAAAGGACAAGTCTTGCAAACCGTTCTCAAGCAACGACCGCTTTGCTTATTTCTCCTTCAGTGTGGATTCTTGTGGCACTACTAGAACGGTAATTTAAATACCACCACAAGATTAACCGTCAAGTAACATAACTATGTTTACAGTTTTTTGACCACTACATGCTGTACCAAAATGAGATTGGCCTGTATTACAACAAAGGGGCCTCCTACACAGCACCTGTCGATCCTGACTATAGGTAATCCTTCATTCCGACTGATGGCTTAGCTAGTCTATGCATTAATGCAATTCGTTCCTGCAGGCAAACCATTTCCTGCTACTACACTCTAAACGAGACCCAGACTGTTGGGTTTGGCTATACATCTCGCAGCACTTACCCTGCTGCTGAGATTGGACTGGGGCAACTTTCTGTGCAAATGAGGCTAGCTCAGGGTAAGGCTGCATATTAGAATGTTTTTGTAGATTAACTTCATTGAACCTTTTTTATTACTCCTTTAGATTCTTCCTTTGACTTCTTCTACCAAGCTGAAGATTACCCAGTAGTGAAGTATCTCAGGGAGCCTCTCTACTTTGAGGTAGAGCTAATGCACACTAATGATCCTAATTTGGCACTCTTCTTGGAGAACTGTTGGGCTACTGCTCAGCCAGACCGGGCGTCTCTGCCTAGTTGGGACATCATTGTGAACACGTAGGAATCACACAAGCTTTTGATGCTATATTCCACCATTGCACTAAACTTTTTATTTTTATATGTAGCTGTGGGAACTTGGATGACAGCTATGTTACCCTCTTTCACCCTGTCATGGTTGATGCAAGAGTTAACATCCAATCCCACTTTAAACGCTTTTCAGTCCAGATGTTCACCTTCACCAAAGATAACGAGGTTCTTAAAGACGAGGTACCGCCTGTTGCCATTAAAACTTTTCCAGTACTGGATACTAAATAATTGTATTTTCAGATCTACATCCACTGTGACACCGTGGTATGTGACACAAACAGCCAAGCAGAAGGTGCCTGCAGAGGTCAGTGTAAACATCCCAGCCTCAGTAAAAATGCCCTTCAAAAACCCAAAGGACTGAGAAAGGGTGAGTTACATCATTGACTAAACTGATTTTAAACATGCATCTGACAAAATGCTTGACTTTCAGCACAAAGAAGCACAGACTCTCTCCAGCAAAGGCAAATCTCATCTGGACAAATTCTGTTTAACCACCAGCCAAAACTCTGAATAAAAGATGTAACTAAACCTTTTGTTTTGAAAGCTTATTTTCCCCATGGAAGGTGTAGTTGCAGTAATGCATGTTGAAAGTTTTGACATGATGTTAGAGGAAGCATACACTAAAGACAATGTAAATGTTAAACTACAATGATGTGCGGTTTGGTCATTCTGACTTTCAATCATCACTAAAAATTCAGTCACCCTGTGCTATAAAACTTTAATTTGCACTTGAACAGCAAACAACTAATGGCTTACATTAACAGGACTTGGTGTGCTGCAATGGTGCACCACAAAGTTATGCTGTAAGCTTGTCAATTAATACCTAAAATTGTAAGATCCACATTTGACCAAGTAGTATAACATATGACAACATTTTATCTAGGCTGGCTTATTGAAGTTGCATTTTAGATTTTACCCTGTCGTACTTTGGCCATTTTAAGCATAACCAACTTGTCTAAGGGTGCATTGATTTCACATGGCAACATTAATGCAAGCAATAAGTGCTAACTAACCCAGCTGTGGTGGCATCTCCAATATGTAGCATTTACCGCACAGTGGCCTGAGGCATTGTGAGCACAGTGCTGGGAGTATTTGCAGCTAGCTGGTGTGGCAAGGTGACACCACATCAGTAATGTACTTCTTGGAATAATGTAGCTTGGTTAATATGCAGTTCATGTGTGAACTGGCGCATTTCAGAAGGCTTAACAAATGGAACAGGTACATCCAATCAACCTTTTTCAAGTTCATCTTTTAAAATGCACAGCAAAGAGGCATGTTCATGTCAAGGATTGTGGATTTTTTTTTTAATGATAAAAGAAGTCAGGGTGTATGGGCCTGGTGAAGTAAATATAGACTGCTCTAATCTAGGTTCTTTGTCACATGATGTGAAATGGGTTGTGATCAATCTAGGTGTGAGACTGCTTAAACACTAAACTTCGCTCGATTAGCAGCTAAGACTGGTTTATCAAATTTGTCAACTCCATCCATTTTCTATGCAGCTTATCCTCTTTAGGGTTGTGGGTATGCTGGAGCCTGTCCCAGCTAACTCGTAAAAGTTAAACCTGTTCTTTCACAGTATCACTGACATTTTAATCTGAGTTTTTATCCTGTACCATTTGTACTTTTGTAATGCTCTATGTTGGTCTCAACCAAACATCTCTTGCACATCTACTAGTACAGATGTGGCCAGGAAGTAATGACCTTTTGGAGAGCAAAAGTACGGCCCAATGCTGAGGCGTGGACAAACCTTTCCCCTCCTGCTTTGGTCTTCCTCCAGCAGTGGGATCACTTAGTTGAAAGGGATGGGTTGTTGTACCGGAAGGTGTTTCACTCGGATGGTGGTGAAGCTATATTCCAACTTTTGCTTCCTTTGGCATTGACTGAAGTATTCAAGTGCATCAGCAACATGGCCACCAGGGTGTGGATAGGACCTTAGCCTTGTTGAGGACCCGTTATTGGCCGCGGATGTCTAAGGCGGTGAGTGAATGATGTCGTAGGTGTGAACGCTGTCAAGTTGCCAAGGACACTCGTCCACAAGCCCGAGCGCCAATGAGTCATCTTCTGGCTTCACGTCCAAATGAGATGATAGCTTTGGATTTCACTTTGCTGGAACCATCACAGAACGGATTAGAAAATGTGCTCGTTATCACAGATGTCTTCAGTAAATATACTCTCGCCGTTCCAACGAGAGATCAACGGGCACCGACTGTGGCACGGGTGTTAGTGTCAGAGTGGGTTTTTTTTAAAGTTTGGAGTCCCAGCACGAATACATTCAGATCAAGGCCGAAGTTTTGAGAGCTTGCTGATGCAACAGCTTTGTGAACTTTATGGCGTCACAAAATTGTGGACAACACCCTACCATCTAACTGGGAACGGCCAGAGTCACGGAAGCGTGACTGGGGTTTTTGTTTACCGCAAATCCTGTATGCTTATAACACAACGCCTCATCTGTCGACTGGAGAATTGCCATTTTATTTGTTGTTCGGCCAAGAACCTCAGCTGCCCGTTGATTTCCGTTTGGGTCAGGTGACTGATCCTGTTGCTGGTAATCCCCAAGAGTGGATCTTAGAGCATCAAACTCGCCTTTAGCTGGCTTTTGAAAGAGCAGAAGAGCGTTTGAGGGCAGCTGAAGACCAATATGATCAACATGTGCGTGATGACTCTTTAAGGGAAGGATAACTGGTCCTAGTGCGCAACACTGGGTTGAAGGGTCGTTGTGAAACCCATGACTTGTGGTCCTCTGTGCCGCACCTTGTTCTTAGGGCCCCTCTAGAGGGAAGGTTGGTTAATACGAGTGCTCCTGTACAGGACCAGAAAAGGGCCAAACAAGTGCATCGTTCTTTAAGTAAAGACTTGGTCGGGGCGGCTGCTCCTGAGGTAGCCCGCCCGGCACAATAGTCCCTGCAACATATCGCGTCCGTTCATCCAGTGAGTCATCATGTGGTGATATATGGTATGTGGCCCTTGGGCAGTCCATGGATTCACAACGTTCATTACTAGATTGTGCTTCTATTGAGTGTGAGGCCCTGGATATTGGACCAACTTTAACTGGGGAATCAACCGGGAGCAATGGTAGAAAGTCGTCACGCTCCACCGCTGGTTGCCATTCAAATCCACATAATCTGCCAAGATCGGTGCTTTACCAAAATTCTGTTTATGCCGTTTTTCGGCCAGAAAATGTCGACCGACGGGTCGACGATGCAAGTAGGGGGGGCAGAATGTACTGGCACGCCCCTCCCGCTGGCCAATCGCGCTGTATCAGAGCTTTTGATTAGGTTAACACAGTTCACCTGCGTCGCCTCTCATCTCACCTCTTGGTGTTTGGGTGTAGCGCCCAACAAGCAGTCACTTTATTCTGGTGTTTGTACCAACAACAGCATCCTAAGAAAGCCGTTTGACAGTCTTTCAATTGGCGTTAGATCACCTTGTCTGTAAGGTTTGCGTGCACGTATGCGCTGCCGCTACCTGCGTTATATGCTATTATATGTCATATGCTATATGCGTTCGCCTTTATGCACCGCCCTGGCTGTTGGCGAGGGTGTTATCCTGCGCCTGAATCGTTCTGTGTAATATGCTGCGTGTCATTGGCCGCCAAGTCTCCCCTTCTGGGATCCCCTTATTGTTGCACTGCTGGATAAACAGGTCTGCTGCTGCGGGTCCATTAACGAGGCCGCTGCAAATTTTAGAATATTTCTGTTTTTGTCTTTTCCTTTATGTGAAAGCTGTGCGTGTGACGTTTAAAACAATTGTAAATGGGTATTTTAGGGTAACAAAATAAAGTTTGTAACTTTTCTAAATTATAAATCAATGTAATTTAAATGTATTTTGTTTTGTCTGTCATCCCTCTCAGTTCAACAAACCTGTGTCCTTGGCGGAGCAAAATTCTGATTGGTTAAAATCGAGGTTCCCTGAACCCTGAACTCTTCCTTTTCTTTTCTTGCCGCCACACAGAACATAGCCACTCGCCTTTAAAATAATGAGCATATCACCTATTTTTTATCATATATTCCAATTTTTTGTATGGAATGTTATACATGTGTATGTAATGTATTGTGTGTGTGTATATGTGTGTCACACAGTTTTATGAAATATTATTAGACAGCCCGTTAAACGTCAGTATGTGCAGTACATGTGTGATAAAAACGTATATTATTGGCGATGAGGAAACACCACTGTCTCCATTGTGAAGCCACGGACCAATCACAGCCTGCCTGAATGGATGTGCGCGTGGTCGCTTCCGGGATGACTCAACGTGACCCTCGTACATGCGCTTCCTATGCATCTGAACAAGAAATATCTCAATTCAGCTATTTTACTAATTAAATAATTGTACTTATTTGATTGAAAAAGAAAATCAATGTAAAGCACGGACCATTGAAAGAAAATGGAACAACTGAATGTAATTATAAGTTTGTTATAATATCCAGCATTGACATGTAATGGAAAGGAAAGACCACAAGAGGGCAGTGACCACACGTCACTGATACATGCATATCATTATCCAACAGAATAACATACTCGCTCACGGTGTAACAAACAAAAACAACACATCCACAGCAAGTTAACGCATCAAATGAATCAACTACTACTACTATGTGGGTGATAACTAAGTGCTAAACAGACGTAACTTAAAACTTATTTCCAAATGCCTGCAAGGCATGCTGGGAGTCCACTGGCAACTACAACATGATCTATGAACAATAAAACATTGTATAATATCCTCAAGCAAAAATGTGACCACCACAGCAAAATGTTGGAGAAGAGTACCACAAGCTACTCAGCATGCCTTGCAACGGGAATATATGGGCTTTTTTTTGGTATGGGTATTGTGTGCTGATATTTATTTGCATGCCCGCATGATGGAGTTGGCAGGTTACTTTGTGCGTCGTGTGTGTTGATATGTTGTGTTGTTCGGATGGCTACAGCTATTTTGGCGACTCAAGCATGCGACAATAGCACTGCAAGTCATGCTGCTGGCTACAGTTTCCATGCTAAAAGTTTTTTTTATAGGGCCGCACGGTGGCTGAGTGGTTAGCACATTGGCCACACAGTGAGGAGATCTGGAAGACCTGGGTTCAAATCTCCGTTGGGCATCTCTGTGTGGAGTTTGCATGTTCTTCCCGTGCGTGTGTGGGTTTTCTCCGGGTACTCCGCTTTCCTCCCACATTCCAAAAACATGCATGTTAGCTTCATTGGCCGCTCTAAATTGTCCATTAGAGTGTGAATGTTTGTATATGTGCCCTGCGATTGACTGGCGACCAGTCCAGGGTGTATCCCGCCTCTCGCCCAAAGCCAGCTGGGATAGGCTCCAGCATCCCCGTGACCCTAATGAGGATAAGCGGTATAGAGACTGAATGAAGTTTTTTTTAATTATTTAGAAATCCCTGGCGGGCCAGATTTAGACAGGCTGCAGTTTGCCCACCACTGGTATAGACCCTGTAAGTGCCAGAAAAGTAATTCCCTAAGGAAACACTATCAACGGTTTAGGAAGTTTCTCAGACCTTCTGGACTGAAAAGGGCCTTTGGCAGCACGTTAAAACTGTATATGTTTATTTATTTGGATCCCCATTAGGGTCCAGTGTTCCAGCAGTTGCTTATCTTCTTGGGGTCCACCCTTAAAATGACAAATTACATTACAAAACATTTAAAATAAAAAATCTGACCTGCAAAAGTTACTGTATCGGCTGACTCGTTGAGGTGCTCTCAAAACCTGTTTTTTGTACTCTTCAAACTAAGCCACATCATAAAAAACATGTTTAAAGATAACTTGGCAAGTTAAACATTCATGTCAGTGATAAGAATGGCAGTGAATTTATTCAATTGTTATTGTTGCAATTTACTGCAAACAAGCATTACAGTGAAATAAGTTGTTCATCGGCTAATGAACAACCAAAAGTATCAAAAAATGTGCATTCAATATAATTTTCTGTCAGATGTTCACACTCACGATCTCTTGATGGCAAAGGCAAAAAAATGTGGTTGGATTGTTGAGCTGTGTAAGGCCTCTTGAACCGCACTAAAGTCAAACAGTAGAGCCCCAAAAATGTCACCTGCCCTGAGCCAGAGGATCCGACTGGCTGTTACTCAAATCACGGGACGATCCTCGGCCCAAATGAAGGTTGTTACTTTTTTATAACCAGACATATGCAAGGGAATGGTTTCAGGGAAAAAAATATCTTCAAAGTCCTTCTGTGCTACAAAATTGCCCTATTGGAATTTGCATCAGAGCACATTTTAAAGGTGGAAAAAAAATTTACTCTAATGAGAAAAAATGTAACCCTGATGGATCTAATGGCTCCCAACATTACTGGCATGACATTGTGATCCCACTTGAGCTGTTTTCCCCATGGCACAGTGGAAGGGGGGCCATTATGACCTTGGGGTGCTTTTGCCTTCATTGGAACAATAAAGCTTCAGGTTGTGCAGGGGTGTCAAAAGGCAGCTGGCTATATAGAGATATGGGAGGAAATAAACTTTTCTTGTGCCCTTAGGCAAGGCACTTTACCCATATTGCCTAGTATGACAGTGGTTTGTGTGTGAGTGTCGGTGGTGGTCAGAGGGTTTGATGGCGCACGTTGGCAGCCTCACTTTCTGTCACTCTGCCCCAGGGCAGCTGTGGCTCCATGGTGGCCTACCATCACTAAGTGTGGTGTGAACGAATAATGATGACCTCAGTGTAAGCGCTTTGAGAGGCTTTGATAAAGCGCATAACAAGTGCAATTCATTATGGAGATGTTGCAGGGGGCATCCCTCATGACAAAAGGTCCTCGTCTGTGTGGTAGGGGCTGGTTTTTCCAACCGGACAACGCTGCTGTTCAATGCCTGCCTATGGACTTCTTCCAGAGGATGAATCTCACTCTTTTGGACCATCTTGGGTCCTGCTCTAAATAGCTGTTATGATTAATGGGCGAGTTGACATTTTCTTTTCCTTAGCAATTAAAGTTCCTCCTCTTCATTAGCTTTCATCTACCATGCATTGTACAAATGCCATAGACACCCTACACTGCCCCCCTACCATCTGGGAAAATATAGGCCAACAGCATGGACATGATGCACTGACTAAATGCTTCAAAAGCTGTCTGCCTTTATTCTGGCCAGCACATAGTGTTCAAAATAATAGCGGTGCAATGCGACTAACCAGATGAATCAGTTATGTCTATTTTTATTGCTACATGGCAAACAAGTCACCAGTAGGTGCAGTAGATTCCCAGACAAGACCCAGCATTCATGATATGCACGCCCTTAAAGCTGCACAATTAGTTGAAAGGGGTGTGTTAAAACAGTCAACTTTACTCTGAACTATTTTGTACAAAATGTTTGATTTTGCCAATCCTGTGCCATCGGTGTGCATGAGCGGACCAACTTGTGACACCTTCCAGTTGTTATTGCACTCCAAGAATCTGTAACATTCCACAATTCATTAACATTTCTTGGCTGTGCTTCAGAAACTGTCGCCGCACAAGTTCTTCATTGGATTAAGATCCAGGGACTGGGTTGGCTGCTCCATAACATTGTTGGTTTACTAGCATATTGGCAATGTTTTCACTGCGGCTTGAATTGAGAGTTTGGGGGTCAAACTTTTTACCGCCCTTGAACCCAAAAACCACTTTAATCAGTCCACTAATGTCCCGTTTTAGGCCAGTTGATGTGTCCTTTCACTAACTTTAACCTCTGCTCAAGCCGTCAACAGAATGAAAGGTCACTACAACTTCAAAACTCCTTAAAACCCCACAGTGCAAAATGTAAATTCTTGCAGAGTAGTTCTTGACCTGCTTTGTGAGTGAATGACAGTTTTAATTGGCGCAACTTACATAGAACATACTTTGCTTTAAATTCATTTAGGCTAAATTGGTCAGATCAAGACATACGATTTTAAGCACAAGCCCAGTTTCTAGGCAGTTCTTGGAAAAAGAGGGGAAGATTTTTTGCTGTCATTTATGCCTTTAGCTATAAAGGGCATTTGTCAATTTAACCATATTGCAGTTATGAATTTGAACATTAAAAAAAAAAAACATGACATGGCCCCTGCAACTTTGAATAGTTATTTAGTAAATAAACTGAATACATTCACCAAGCACGTTTAAAGGTCACTTTTATTGTAGTCAGTGTAGAAGTATGCACTTGGAAGACACATGTCTGATGCTGACCTCTGAAGTGGCTTGTCTTCTTTGAACTAGAAAAGAAAGGTGTAAAAAGTTATTCCAACTCAAAATGATAGATTTCCTTGGTTGGTGAAAATCTCATCCCCACCTTTGATCATGTTGTCCTGGCTGGGGCACGGCCTGTTCTTACAAGCTTTGCTTAAACGATTCTGAGGGTCACAGATCTCCACATTGCAGTGGACATAGAGCTGCAACGATAGTAACTCAATAAGAAACTTTCAGACTTGACAAAATTAGAGTCATTTAGCAATTGTTTTACATCCCTCGCAAAGCATTTCCACGTTTCCAACACTTTAAAGACAAAATTACCCTCTTCTTTAAGTTGTCTTGGTCTTGTGCAAAAGCAAACATCTGGACCTCAAAGCGTTTCAAGTGGGATGGATACTGCACTCTGTCATCCTTCCACACAGAGTTGAAGACTACCCGCTGTGGATCAACAGGGTTTGCACAGCTAGAAAGACAAAACATTGCTAAAAGAGCAAGCAGCAGAAGTACCAATATCCCCCCCCACCTCCAAATGTGTACCCATTTATAATTAGATTCCATCGGGGCTGGGATGTCCGGTCCTCTTCCACTGTGGCCCAGCAGTTCTCCAACTCTAGTGACACTTTAGGGTTCATTGACCTCATGAGTTCCACCTCGAAATACAACGGCTGCTGCAGGTACTTTGAGATCGGATAGTCCGAGTCACCGTAAAAGTCATTGTAGGAGTCATCTAAAAGAACATGACAATGAGGCGTTAACGCAGGGAAGCACCCTTTTTAAGCAGAACCTCATTAGATGGAGGATCTGAGTTTTAAGTCCACTTGCGTTGTCACCAACTGGAATGAAATGACTAGTTATATTCCCCAAAATGACTGCATAACTGTCCGGTTAACAGGGAAAATTTGGCCGTTGCTTAGTTGCGTTTTCTGCGGAGATGAGGGCTGAATCCAGGACAGATTAAATTCTACCCAAATTTTAGTGGTGTTCTGACTGAGCAAGTACAAGTTTTGTTGACCAGCATTAGCTTCCGGTGTTTCCCAGTCATGTATGAAATGGTAAACAGTTCCAGGAGCAGGTTGAATACTACACAAAAGTTTGTATGCGTTACATACCCACTGCAAGCCTTAGTGTCACTTCCAGCTCGCCTTTTCCATTTTCTGCATGTGGTTCATTCCTGCGAGGCCTGGTACGGAAGGTCATTGAACGACTTGTATTGACGTCATAGTAGCACGAAACCTTCATCCTTGGGGGAAGGAAGGATGGATTAGCCAAGTGATTTGTCACATTTATGTTTAAAAATACACTTTATGACCATGGCGGTGTTATTTTTTTAATGGTCACCTTGGCAAGCTATCGTGTCTTGTACAAGGTTACCGAAGGGCAGTCTTAAGTCACTTCATTTGAATTATCCTAAATAGTGATACAACGCAACAGTATGACTCACTCATATTCCGGCTCGTCCGGGTCAGAGCCTGCGTTCTTTTCAAGCGCATCCGGCAGAGATATTTCATTCTCATACAGCATCACATTGGACAAAAACTAGGGAGAAGACAAGGCATCAGATATGAATGAGGGGGCAGCAGTCACACCTTACCTTTCTGGTGGTCCCACATGTGTTGGCGGTGAAGACAAAATAAGCATAGCGGTCGTTGCTGTAGGTGGGAATACAGGTGGGATCTGCGAGGGTCAACTGACGGGGGTTCAGACTGGGAACAGACTCCAATTTGACCGCGAGAGCAGTCATGGTTCCATTGGGTAAACACTCTGAAAGAACAGCAGTTTATGTATGCAGAGTCGTAAAGCAGCATCTATCTTCAAAACAAACCAGTCAGCATGGCAGGGAAACGGCAACCCAGAGTGAAGGTTTGGATATTTTTGTTGGTTTCCAGATGTTGCAAGGTGATGTCAAGTCTGCCTTTGATCACCGACACCTCGACCATTTTTGCAGACATCTCAATAGCCTGGGAAGAATTTAGAAGTTACTAAATTTGGCCTAATGCTTGTTCCTTGAAAGGCCACCAGAGTTCCTGGTGGAAAACAGACCTCAAAAGCTAAGCTGATTACTTAATATACCTCAAAGGCGACATCTTGGGAATTGAAGGGCACCACAATGCTGAAGTGGGTTCCGTTCTCTTTGAAGCTGTACTCCTGAGCCAGACTCTGAGTCATAAGGCGCGTTCCTACGGTTGTTCGGAAGGTGGGGCCTTGTGTTCCGTATTGCACGAGAACGTAGAAGTTCTGGGAGTCGCAGACACCGCTGATGGAAGGTTTGACTAGGTGGAAAGGCACAAGAACCTTAGCAAAACTTGAACTGTTGCACATTCGTGAGAAAATTGATCTAAAAAATTGACATGAGTTAGTTTGTCTTGGGTCTTTCGCCTTATCAAAGCAGGAGTCTGTTCATGCCTAGCACTAGTCTGAGGGGATGGCACAGGATTTAAAGCATTTCTCGTAACAAAAAGGTGGTGGCCTGGCTTAGCAGTCACGTATATAATGACGTGATTCATCAAGAATGTTTGTCATTTTGCAGGATCCATGACAGCCTCATTTAAAAATTCACACGAGCCATACAACATTGCATAAAACTGCATTTTAAGGCATGACCAACATTGTGAACAAGTCAAAAAATGCAATTTTATTAAGGAAACTTCTGGTGCTACATGGTTTCACTGCACTTTTGCAAAATGCTGATTTGGCAGACTTGTTTACTACCTTAGTGTGGCCCAAATAGTATTAGGACAACTGGCATTGCTCAGGCCACCTGAATTGTGGTTGAAAATGGACCAAGGTTCATAAAAATTTTTTTTTAATAAGTTAGTATTGTGTTAAGTTGCAATTTCACATGCATACACTTTTAAGGAAAATGTAATGCAAGTTTAAATACTGGTGAAAACACGAATTTGAAACTGAAAGTTGCAATTGTGGAAAAATTATGGGAAGTCATTTAATTTAAATTCAAGAAGCTGAAATTATAAAAACACAAAGTTTGCATTAATGCATATCACAGCAGAGCTGCAATTTTCTTATGAAAAAAGGTCACCATATCTTTGATTTACAGAACATCTATGCATCTCATTTTCCCCTTGTAAGTGTTCCTCTGGGCAATCTCAAGGACAACCGTAACAGTCCAGTTGTGATGAGGCAATGCCAAGATTACATTGACCTGGATAATGGAAGATCAAAAATGGTCTCAGAACCATAGCACAGGTTTAGAATGATACAGTCACATGACTGGTTTGAATGTACCATGCTTTGAAAAGGGATCACTTAAGCATTTAAAATTTCGCTTGTAGAGTACCAGCAGCTCTGAGTGAAACTAATGGTAATTTAAATTTGAGCAAGACATGCTAGCAAAATGAATCTCATTTTATCGAGGTGCTAGATGGCAGCTAGACTGTATGTAGTTTAACACATCTTGCACTTACCTGCAACTAATTTTGCTTCCAGATTAGTAGAGAAAGAAAATTGTGCAAACTCTGGCAGGGCCACCAGACTGAAAACCAGTTGCAGCGAGTAGACTTTAAAACCCATTTCTTTCTGTTAGGAGATGCAGGATTATTATTCTTAAGGACAGTCTAGAATAAAAGTGCGAGACTAACCTGTTGGACACTTTGGTCTGTGAAGGGTACTTTAAGTGTGAAATACGTAAAACTGCTGTTGTGAGCGCGATGCTCCTGCACGATGAAACCTCGATTAATGCAATCCCTCACAGTCAAAACCTCTCCAGCCAAGGTGATGTTGAGCAGCGCCACATCAGGAGCAAAAGGCCCGATAGTCACTGTGAACACTTGCTGCTGTACTACGGTGTCTGGACAGGAGACAAATGCCAGGCTTTAGAGTTGGCCTTTGTGAGCATGCACACGTGGTCAATAACACTCACTGTCATACACTTTCACAGTTTGAGACATGGGTGGTGTCGTGATGGGGAAGAGAACTTTGTATCGTGTGTCGCGATTGGTGGCATCCTCTATCCACATCAACTCAAGCATGGGCTCAATCACATAGCAGACATAGTATTGACTATTCTGGACCAGACTCTGCAAAAAAAAAAAATAATAATAATCACCTCGTTTGTACATGAAACCTCCCTGAGACCCACCTTAAAGTAGCCACCGGGTGCCCCAATGGGAATATGGACCACAATGTACATGCGGTCCACTGTTATGTTGTAGCGCCGGGCTGACACCTCCGCAGCATCCAGCCTCATTCCATCAATGCCCAGGTGCACCTCCAAAAGGCGCAAGTTGCCAGCAGAAATGAGTGGGTCTATACGGGTTGGCATGAACCAACTGATCAGGTTCTGTGTGAAGTATACACTTCCTAGATGAACAGCACACAAGAAATTAGTACATGCAAGCAAAAGCCAACCTGCATCAAATTTTGCTTTAAACTATACACTTTTTAAAATAGCACAGTATGGGCTTTTTCCACTATTCAAATCCAATTCTACAAACACTCATTAAATTTCATTATAACTGCTCCATTGGTCACCGACGGCCACCATGCCATTTGTGGTTGATGCAAGTTTTCAAACTTCAAAAGACTGAAAAGAAATCACTATGCATTTTATTAAGAAAATTGACCAAGCATGCAGCTCTAAAATTTGACAGTTGTATTCCAAAAGCCACCAGATTTGGCAATTCTGTACAGGCTTCTTGTTGGACAGCAATATGGTGTCCAGGCTGGTCTACCAATAGACCCGACTACAGAGTAATGCATTTCCACAGCAACACTAAACGCTCTTCATTCTCTAAAATAGATTCTCAAAATACTTTCAATACTTGTCATTTAGATGTAAAAGTTTGTTGAAAGCATAACCTTAACCATCTGCGAATTGTGAAGTTTGTTCTAGTACACGAGTCGGAACCTTTTTGGCTCAGAACCATGAAAGCCACAAAAAAAAAAAAATAAAAAAAAGAAACAAATATTAAGATTGTCTTGTTTCATATTAACTTGGCAAAATTTTTAACTACATCAATACATTTCATAGTTTGAATAAATGCAGTGTATCCATCCTATATTAAACAAAAAAATTACCAGAGAAATTTTCAAAGTCTACCAACCTGAATGATTCGGTATCAAACTAAAAGCAGTGGCTTCACTTTAACCTTACCTTCCACTATTGGGCAAGCAGCAGCTGCCTCAATTTCAGTTGTGAGCCACTTCTTTTTAAAGATTGTGGTGGCTTGCAGCACGGCCATCGGCACACCTGCTACCTGCAGAGCAACAAGACATTTCATAGGGTGGACATTACAGCTAGTGTTGTTTTAAACACATATCCATTTAAATTTATGGGCTTCATGACAAACATTTTTTTTAAAGTTTGTATTTTAGTCAAAGAACATGAGTACACAGACACCAAAAAAAGTGAAGGCTGTTAAAAATCTTGTTCAGTCACTACCCAAAGCTAATGACTATAGGTAAGGGTAGGAACGTAAATCGACCGGTAAATTGAGAGTTCTGCCTTTTGACCACAGCAGAGTCCGCAAGTGAGTAGCCAAACTTTTCCAAATCGCCATGGGCTGATAAGCTGGCAGCACATGCCAATGTTGGTACTCGCCAATCAGCCAGGCAACTTGGCCATCAAAATTAAGTCTTTTCAGCCAATGAACTCACATGTTGTACGTAAGTGTCAGGCGCAGACTTAGAACTTCGCAGAACGAGTCTCGTTGGCGTGTTTGCAATCCCGTAGCCGTGCTTCTGGGCCTCGATCAAAGTCATTTTCTTCTCCTCAGGAGTGTTAACCACCAGTGTTGAGATTTTGTATCCCGAATCAATTGGTTTCTTTTGGAAAAAAAAAAAAGTTAACACCCACACATTATACAGCGGTTGTAACAGTCTAGATGGTGTATCCAACCTCAGCACCCCATCTAAAGTCAAACTTCGGGACGGTGCGTGGCACAGGATTCCAAGGCTGGACGTAATCATCTGGAACGACTCTTTTCACGGACACCTAGAAATGAGCTCACTCTAAGACCATCTCTTCATGTGCCCTCAGCTGTCACATTTAATGTGCTAGCCTTGATGCACACACATCCGAAGCTACTCATATACACACACACCTGAGTCTGTGATGCATTCACTTACCTCCATATAGTTGCGGTCACAGATTATTTCCCTGGAGGCCGGCCTGCTATAGCTGCAGGTTTCAGCCACCTGGTACACCTCACCTTGAACCATTTGGTTACCATAGGGCCTGAGATTTAACACTGTACTGAATGAATCCCCCTATAACAAAACAGGAGGCCCATATTGAGAGACAGCTCTTTACAAGACATAGAGTTGCATTGTGGTTACCGTGTTTTGAGCAAAACAGTTGTAAATTGAAGCATAGATGACAATGGTTTGCCGATTGTACGTCATACTGAAGCCACACTGTGTTGCCAAACTTTGCGTGAGCTTATAGGCAGAGGTACCTTAAAGACAAAACAACGTGAGACAAAACTAAAAATTGCACAGGACTGAGAACTTACCAACAACAGCAGAAACTTCCAGAAGCTTCCCTCGAAGTGGACCGACATCCACACGCAAGATATTTCCCAAACATTTGGACTGAATATCTAGGAGAAACATTAGCGCTTTAAATCAATTCTTAAGAACATGGAAAGTAAAACTAAAAAATGCCTACTTATGGAAGGTGTATTTTGACCTTCAATAGTCCCAAGTAAAGACAGAAGAAAAAGCCTGAAAAAGATAAGCGCACTGTCAAACCACAGGAAGCGCTAACATCTGCAGAATAAGTAGGGGGAATTAAAGCAACAAACCCCAGTCTAAACACACAAGCCATGGCGCCCCAAGTGGACCGAAAGAACTGCACTGTCCTTGTCGTTGCAGACAGCACAGATGCCAGGAGCGGCTGTTCAAATACTGGAACACACAGGTGCATCCAATCAGAGCCTGATGAAGCTCAACCGCACCAAGGAGCTGACTGGACGGCTGACTGATGCACCGGCCCTTTAAGAAGGTAAGAAAAAGATGAGAGCAAACCTCTACTGTGGCGTCAATGTTCTTTTAATTATATTGTACTACAAAATGTGTAATACTAACAATGGTTTTTATCTATACATTCCTGTTTTAAGTCATTTTAACCATATAATCCCGCTAAATAAACACTAAATATGTCAGAGTTGCTTCCTTAAAATTGGAGATATTGTTCCATGCCACTGACTTTAAACTCCCTCTGTGCTTGAAGATTTATTGCTTTATGTCTATATGTTTCTCCTTTTGTGATCATGCTGATAGGCAGAATCTGTGCTTTACGAATGCCTGGCATGCTCACTGTGACAACATGTGTGCTTTGCCGCCCCAAATATATACACAGACATCATTTTTTGGAAACTACATACAAAAGCTGTCACATACAAGTACAAAGAGTACAGTTTTATTCGTTATCTTTTCTAGTAATATTTTGTGGGTGTTGCATTATACCTTTTAAGAGTTCACAGTAATAAGTAGCTTTAGTCTTTAGTTTAGTGGTTCACAGGTTCCAGACACGACAATGAAAAATGCCTTTTGCAATAAAGGATTCACTGGTAATATATGAAACATTTTTGTAGTCAGAGCATATAAAACTTGTTTATGACTTTCTAAATACTGTTTTTTTTAACATGATTAGAGCCCTGTATACATGAAGTAACACCCCTATAGTCGCCTTTAAACTCCTGTTATTAATTGTTTACATCACATTCCGCAACTCTTATGCTGCAGGTACGCCAGACCGACGCTAGCTAGCAACTGAGCAGTTAGCTTCAAATTCATTTCTTCTATGACCTGACCACTTGTGAATACTGCCAATACATGTATTTCAATATGTTTTGACTAATAATAACCATGTAGTCTTCCACAGAACATTAACATTTAATTGTGAATCTTACACTCTCAGGGAGAGAATTTTACTGGTACTAGTGTTACAGTGTTGCTGGTCCAGGGCTCCTGCCACAGTCCACTAAGCCATCAAGCTAAAAAGCCCAAGCTGGAGGAACAATGGCCAACGAGGCTGCTAAGGTTTACCAACAAACTTCTGCACGACTGCATCAGCTGGCAACCATCACACTCACCACAGTGCCATCTCATGCAACTGGTGGGGCACTGCGCCAATTCCAACATGGAAATGGCCACCACATGTTGTAGCAACCATACAGCTTCACTCGTTTGTGTACACGCACGTGCATTTAATGTGTCAGCCAATCAGATGAGGTCACTGAGGGTGTGACATCATCACGCCCTTGCTGTTCCCACCACATATCGACAGCCGCTTCCTCCATCCCTTCCTCCCTCCCTCCTTCCCGCCTTCTCTCCTTCTTCCTGGCCCCTCCCTGCAAGAGTGTAAAAAGGATCAAAGAGGCATCACGTTGCTCCGCTTCCATCTCTCCCAAAGCTGCATCTCCGCTCCCATGAGAGCAGCTTTTCGACAAGAATGTGATCGGAAGCTTCAAAGTTTGATTTGATGGAAAAGTGGGCGCTACCAAATTCCTGGTAGGTCTGCATGTGTTTCGTAGCTCGACATCTAATTAAAAGTTAATACAGTCAGTAATGAGCTGCATGTAGTCAGCATGACGTTGCTTTTTATGTAAATGCACGCAGAGTGTATTTTATCACAGTTTCCTGAGGAAAAGAACCCGATAGAACAATGCTAGACAATATGAAAGTGTGTTTTAAAGGAAAGGCTAAACGTGCTGCAGCCTCTGTTGAGCTCACCATGGAGTGACAATTTCTCGTGCCGTGTTTCTCCAGCACAAAACATTTCCTGTGTGTGTTATTGATTTCTTTGCTTCAGAGGACTAATGTATTCCACAATAATAGAGCATGTTGCCCTCAAAGTCTTGACTTTCTGGTTTCCGCGTGTCCTCAGGACCATGGGGTACGGGCAAATCCTCCAAAAATGTGGCTATGAGGAGCATCAGCTTTACCTCAACGTGGGAGGTCTTCGCTTCGAGGTGGATGGCGATATGTTGCTTCGCTTCCCTCACACACGCCTGGCCCGCCTGCTGTGCTGCAGAAGCGAAGCATCCATCCTGGAACTGTGCGATGACTACTGTGCCGCCAACCAGGAGTACTACTTTGACAGGAACCCTCGGGTTTTCCTCTGCGTCCTCAACTATTACAAAACGGGACACCTCCACATGATGGAGGAGCTGTGCGTCTTCTCCTTCAGCCAGGAGATTGAGTACTGGGGCATCCAGGAGTTCCACATAGCCAACTGCTGCAGCAACTGGTTCCACGAGAGAAAGGAGTACATCACCCACACGAACTGGGATGCCAGGAGCGAAGATGGGCGCCAGCCCAGTTTTGACTCATCCATGGAGGAGCTGTCAGCACTGGATCAAGAGCTGGATAAGTTCAAGGGCACCTGGTGTGCGGAGGTCAGGAGTTACGTTTGGGTCAGGCTGGAGGATCCGAGCCATTCCCGAGCCTCAAAGATCATCGCTCTGGCGTCACTCAGTGTGGTGTTGACCTCCATCATCGCCATGTGCGTCCACAGCATGCCCGAGTTTCAGCACTTGGACGACAATGACAAACCCATCGAGGACCCTGTGCTTGCCATCTTGGAGGTGATCTGCATAATCTGCTTCTCCACCGAGTTCATCATCAGGCTGATTGTTGCTCCCTCCTGCAGGAAGTTCCTGGGGAACCCTTTAAACATCATAGATGTTGCCTCCATCTTGCCCTTTTATGCCACTCTGGCCCTGGAAAATGCAGATGAGGAGAGCGCCGAGGAGAATGAGGACATAGAGAACGTGGTAAAAGTCGTGCAGGTTCTCCGCCTCATGAGGGTTCTCCGGATCCTCAAACTGGCCCGGCACTCTATTGGGCTGCGAGCCCTGGGGGCCACCGTGCGGCACAGCTACAACGAGGTGGGGCTACTTCTCCTCTTCCTCTCTGTGGGGATCTCCATCTTCTCCGCACTTATCTACTTTGCAGAGAAGGAGGAGCCCGACACAGATTTGGGCACCATTCCTTCTGGCTGGTGGTGGGCCACGATCAGCATGACGACAGTGGGTTTCGGAGACGCCTGCCCGGTGACTCTTGCGGGGAAGATAGTGGCCACTTTGTGTATCATCTGTGGGCTTCTAGTGGTGGCGCTGCCTGTCACCATCATTTTTAATAAGTTTTCCAAGTACTACCAGAGGAACCAAGCCATGGAGGCGCAGTGTGTCCCCAAACCAGACAGACAAGATCCTGACCTTCCTTATTACAACATTCGGGACTTGTTCACTGACAGTGTGTACCCCTTCATCGGGGATATCACTTTTGGCAACAGTGCCAGCAGCGCAGGCGACGATACCAATGCCTCCAGCCTGCATGATGTTGACATGGACGATATTGATGCCTGTGAACCTCAAAATTAAAATCCTACTATAAATTTCTCTGTCAGAAACATATTCCCACCAGTTTCATTTTTTTTCCTGCCAACTTGTAAAATACACAGAGCTCCAGCCACCAGGAAATCACGTGAACCTTGCTCAGAGGCCTGAGAGCCCATTTTCCGCTTGAGAAAACTGCAATGATGCATGCGGCAGGGCCCTAGTTTTTTTTAAGTAATCTCCTGTATCGATTAGTCTGCTCGCTTCAACTGGAGAGTTGGGCCAATTGCAAAAGTCTATAAGGAACAAGTCATCTAAGTTAACTGACGCTACGCAGACTGCATGAAGCATAAAATAATATAAATATAGGCAGCCGTTTTCTGGCACGTTAGCAATAAAAACACTCCAAAAAAGTTAATGAAACTTTATTGAAAGTGTGATGCTTCATTCATGTTCGCTACTCTAGAAGTTATCTTATATGCTTTGACAGTTTGTTAAACAAATGCTACACCAAAGCGTATCATGCCTCCTGAGCAGAACAAATTGGTTTGATAGAAGCAAATTAATTTCTTTTATCAGGCGTGGGCCACTCAGGGGACAAGCATATTGCTTGGTCCCCACGGTGTGCCGTCACCACTTACCGCAGTGACACATAGTCAGTAGTGCAGCGGGCAAGCATTGGGCCTACATGACCGGGACTTGCTTTTAGCTTACATCAGTGCATTGGAGTAGCCCTTAATAGAAATGTTACAATTATCTCCGTTCTTTAAATTAGCCTTTAACGCCAAAGCAACACAAAAACATGTGACATGTTTGTTACTCGTCATGCAAAATGTCCCATTGACAACCACGGCAAATGTCATTTTTATCCCAGATTTATTTTAACATGAACTTAGTATTTCAATTTTCAGTGCAAGGCTTTGAATTTTCTTTTTTTTATAGTTGTTACTAGACGGTACTACTTTTTCCCATTTAAAGCATTTTTCAGACCTTTTACTCTCTTCTACAAGGGTGCCTTACACTGTTGGATAATGCTGTATATGTGTGAGTGCTATTATTTTAGCAAATTTATTTAGTTAAAAAAACAGTAAAGCTATGTCCACGGCAGCAGATCAAAATCGAACTAATATTTATATGTGCATTTCAGGCTGTAGTCATTTTAAAAGACTAATGTTTAAAGCAAAAATCACATGAATATTTACAGAAGTTTTCAGGAAGGTGACATTTTTTGTCATTAGGACCTGAAGTGTGACAATTACAAAAAAAAATCTGTCATTATGGAAAAAAATAAAACATTTTGCTGCCAATCATTGACCTATCTCATGGCTTAATACGCCTTGAAATGATTGCGATTATGGTTATGATTAATATGATTATTATTATGATCTATGAGTCATATAAACATATAATCCCCCGTTTAAAAACTGCAGTTTTTGGGAAGCTGGATTTTTCATTCATAAGGGTCAAATGTGTGAGGGTATTTAAAGGGGAACTGTCTTCTTTTCTCCTTGCACCAAAATGTTGGTCATACATGAGCCAATGCAGTTTGCAATTAGTAACAATGTGAAAGAAAATCAAAAGATATGGATTATATTCTATCATAATTAAAATGGTCATAACAATTGCAAAAAACAAACAAAAATGCTATGAATTGAGTATATAAAGCAAAGCAGGTCAAGTGGATGCTTGTGTGTTTGTGGGCAAATCGGTGGCACCAAGAATCCAGGAGTCAGAAAAGATGACCATGATGATGCACCACTGCCTGCATCACGTAATGAATGTTTATTGCCATTACACACACGCCCTCCTGTCTCCTTTGCCGGCAGCCAAATGCACAAGACACTTACTGAGCAACGTCAGGGTGTTTATCATTTCCCGCAGGTAACATTTTACAAAACAGCATTATTTACAACGGCACTCGCTCCCAAAAATATTTCTTCATTTAAATATTTTTGTTGTATTTCTGTAAGTATGTACTTACAAGTATGTATAAGTAAGTATGTAATGTAAAAGTATGTAGTTACTTCTACTTTATGTTTGCCTATTTATTTTTCCATTGTTAGTTTATTATTTATCTAAATACTTAATTTACATTAAAACCTAAAAAACCATGAATCATGTACTTATTAAAATGTGATTTGACATTTTTAAAAAAAATTAACACTCATTTTCAATTTTAATTCTTTATTCTTTTATTCTTAGTTTTGCTAAACGTCATCTTTTTTAAATTTGATCACAGTATGAGTTAATTAATACGCAGCGTTTAATGTGTCGAATACATTGTAATACAAATTTTGGTTGGTGCGCTGGTTTATTAAATGTAAATACTCACTTTTACTCCTGTTGTGGTAGCGTTGACATCACCGCTAACATGACCATTTCTTGGTAATGTCTTGGTAATTCTACCAATACAACTTTTTTTACATGCAGTACATTTCAGCCCATGTCATTATATCGTTTGTTGGATCCATGAAGAAAAAAAGGTCAGTTACCTATAAAGGTCACAGTTGCTATGTCAGCACAAATGTCATTGCATTAATGACCCGTATTTCTGTTCTATACTATTTGTGTTTCAAACGTGCTCCCTTAAGGCCTTTCTGTTGTCCAACAAAACAGCAAGCTTCATTACATTAAGGCTGAAGTGAAGCGGCAACGCTTTGTGTTGACTCAAATTAAGTCTTAATCCACATCCGCGTGGCTCGGCAGGATGTTAAGTCAGCAGGATGAAAGGTGTGACGGGACAATTGACTTTCTGTCAGCTACTGGCAAGGAAGAAAAAATCATTCCATTTTATCTCTGCTTTTCCTTTAAAGGATGAGTTGTTGTAGTTTGCCATGGTGTATTCCGATAGACATTTATTTTACTTTTGTTTATCTGGCTTCTCTGTCTGTGTGGGACAACGTGCCACTATATCCAGCAGATGGCGCTGTTTTGAAAAAAAACATGTTTCTTAAGGTACTGAAAATTTATGAATGAACTCCGAAACAAAGGTAAATAATTGTTAATAATTGGTAATGCCGGCGTGCATTATGTTAAGCCAGTTGTTCGACTATGGCAGGAGACTTCCATTTGGGCATATTTTCTTGTTTCTTTGGATTTCTGCAGCTTTTTCTACAATATTTATTCTAAAAATAGCACTCTCACCAAGGGGTGTGTTCTTTTTGAACTTGAATTGTAATTAAATGTTAGTTAAAACATTGCCCGAACAGTACACTCAAGTTTTTCAATAACAATTTGACCCTGGAACAGACAGTGCTGTTAAAAGAAACTTTTGTTAACACGTTTTTTAATGCATATAATAATGCATCATATATATAATAACTCATTTTGATTTACTGTCATGTATATACAATACATACTTTTTTGTATTCAGTGATTGTGACCCACAAATTCTGCCTGGCAACAAGTAAATATTCTATTAATTCATTCATTTTCTATGGCGCTTAATCATCAGTAGGCTTATGGGAGTATGCCGGAGCCTATCCCAGCTGACTGTGAGCGAGAGGCGGGGTACACCATGGACTGGTCGCCAGCCTATTGCAGGGCACATATAGACCAACAACCATTCACACTCACGTTCATAGACAATTTGGAGTCCCCAATTAACGTAACATGCATATTTTTGGAATGTGGGAGGAAAGGGGAGTAGCTGGGGAAAACCCACAAACAGGGAGAACGTGCAAACTTCACACAGAGATGTCTAACGGAGATTCAAAACCAGATCTTAAGCGGTCCTTACATCCCGAAGTGCGGGCTCTGCGATCTTTGGGAAATTTGTTGTAGGGGTTACTGGTGTGTCATACTTATTGTGCAAGTGATTTGTGACACCCATGGGCCCTCCTTTGGTAGCTTTTGGATGGACACGTGCGTGCCAGCTGCACTTCATGTAAGGCTGTCGTACGTTTCACTCACCGGGGACGTACGTGTGTGAGCACAGTACGAGGATCCTTCAGCCCACCCGAGATGGGTTTACTAGCGTCCTACAGCACTTACGGCTATCGTAGAGTGTAAAGCAAGGAGAGCCGCCCGCCGTGGCCGGGGGCAAGGTGTATTAATGTCGGATACACTATGTTAGCAGCCGTCGTGCGTCCACGGAGGTCGGGAAAAGGTTTTCCTGTGTGAACGCAGAAAATCATTTGCATCACAATGTTCTTCCTACGGGCTTTGGAAGGACCACATGTCATTTGCCCATTTCTGCAAAAGACTAAACACTAGACCAACATGGGGCCGAAAACAAGAAAATAGTCAATGTATTTTAGTTACTACATTATTGCAAACGACAACTGGAACTAAAAAAATACATACAGTAAGAGAGAAGACTATTTTTCGGACTGTATAAGAAAAAAGGGCATGGCTGTGGACTGAAAATGTGCTAACCTGCAATGTCCTCTTCTTCCAACCTTTATGGAATGGTAGGTTGCAAGTAGAAAGAAGCAGAAAATATGACTAATATGTCTCTATTATGTATAAATCCGTCATCAGCAGCTAGATGAAATGTGTCTTCGCCTTGCCTTGGAGTCTTGGGAGTAAAAGCATGCAGCATTTCATGTAGCCTGTGCGGACAGGTTACATGACACATTATGGCCATCGGTCAAACAAACACCACCAGAAGAAGATAATCCGGGCTCTTTGGTCAGGTTTGTCACAGATTTGTGATACGATTGTAAAGATGATGTCGTTTATGTACACATGTGAGGATAAACGCGTGAGTAGCTGGATGGAAAAGAATGAAAAAAGAGTGGCTCTTAGCTCCAGTGATGAACACTCGCTATCCACAGCGGACAGAGCGGGATTTTAATGGAGGCAGTAAAAAGAGGGCAGGGAGGAAAGATGGCATGTAGTGGATAAGAGGATAAATATGCTGCTCTACATGGCAACACCGATCCCCTTTAACGTGCCTTTCTATTTTATTTACATTGATGCGTTGTAATAGACACTCACCAGGCTATAACACGCTCTATACTGGGGGTGTCCAAACTTTTTCCACTAGGGGGGCCACTTGGATATTTTGGAAAGCAACTCAAGTAGATATGCTAACAAATGAGAATTTCCAAGGAAAATCTGAGCCACAAGGGGGGCCAGTGGTTAGCATGTTGGCCATACAGTCAGGAGCTCTGGAAGAGTCGTTGTTCATCTCTGTGTGGAGTTTGCATGTTCTCTCCGTGCGCGCGTGCGTGCGTGGGTTTCTCCGGTTTCCTCCCACATTCTGATATGCATGTTAGGTTGAATGACGACTCTAAATTGTCTATATGTGCCCTGCGATTGACTGGCGACCAGTCCAGGGTGTAACTTTTTTCCCTCAGACTAATAAAAAAACAACTTTATTTTCTTTTGTTTGTTTCTCATAGTATTCTGACTTTTTTTCTTTATATTACAATTCTATTCTACAACAGTGGTGTTCAAAATAACAGCAGTCCAATGTGACTAACAAGATGAATGACTCTTATTAGTATATTTGTATTGCTGCATGGCAAACAAGTTACCAGTAGGTGCAGTAGATTCTCAGAAAACAAACAAGACTCAGCATTCATGACATGCACGCTCTTAAGGCTGTGAAATTGGGCAATTAGTTGAAAAATAATTATGAATAAGTTGCATAAAATAACAACTATTTATACTTCAAAAATTCCTGTGGGATACAACTTTTTTTCTCGTAATATCCTTTATCCTCAGAAAATTACAGGAGTTTTTTTTCATTTCTGCTTTTGTTTTCATCTTTATTATGACTTTTACAAATACATATATTTTCTAATATTTCAATTTTATGCTTCTAAAATTATGTGATTTTTTTCTTGTTAGGTTACAACATTTTATTCTTAATATTTTAACTTCATTTTTGTGAAATTACTGCTGCTGTCCTGTTAAATTGTATTTTTAGACTGTGCCGTTGGCCAATAAAAAACATAAAAAGCGATGGCCGCAAATGGCCCCCGGGCCATACTTAGGACACCTTTTATCACCCCTATGGACTGGAAACCATTTACTAATGACAATGGGAAACTAATAAAGGCATACCCTACACCAGCGGTTTCCAAAAGCACCCCCCTTTTGGCGATAAAATTATTTTCAGCGCCCCTCCTCGAAAAATACGGTAATAATAAATAGTGTCTGTGGTAGCCCCGAAACCCCACCGTCGCCCCCGAGTTTGACGACCACTGCATAACCTAGACCACTAACAGCACTGTGCCTTAAAGGCACGGCAGCATAATCTATTGTACCTCAGTTGCATGTGTTAAATCATTCTACCCATCCACTTGCGCCACGCAGTAGTGCCCCTCTCAGCCTTTTCCAGCATCAATAAGTGTCCCTAATTAAAAATCGATGACAATCTATGGCTTGATATAAATGTCCTTGCTCCCTTGCGGCCCAATCCGTGTTGTAGATTTTACGCAGCATGGCTTCATCTCTCTCCAGTTGACCATTTTCACCCTAGCGGTCGTTTGTCTTAACTGCTGCTCATCCGGCAATGTTGAACGATCCTCAGGCGGGAGTGATTAAACAGACCGATGGGATGGGAGCGTCGGTCATTAAATGGACGACGTTGCTGTCATGACCGCTCGCTTGCAGCTCTATAGGGGGAGGTCGCTGTTAACAAATCTTTCGTAGTCTAGTCACACATTGTGAACGCTCAGCGCTACGGTGTGATAATATCGGCGCTACGGCTGTAAAAATCACTTTTATAGCCGTCATCAGCAAAGCACACAGAAAAAAAATGGTGCTCCCCCTCAAGGTGGCTTTGCCGATGTCATGCTCCACATTGCCAAGTCACAGTTGCATAGAGCATTCCAATGGCCGCCGACCTGAGTGAACTGTGAGCCCACAGGCGCTTAAAGCAGCAAAGACATTATTCAGTGAGTAATTGGCCGCAGCATTTCTGGCCATGCAACCCCCAAGGATGGCTTTGATTAGCCAATAAGATGACCTTGTGAATAACTGATCTGTGTGCTTTATTTAGTTTCTGAAAGGACAGTACAGTAGGTTCTTTTAAAGGTTATTATAAGAATGGAAATGAGCATTGACCCTGAGAAGGCTATAATTCCTTTACGTTACCCAAAATATAGGACGACCCTGAACATAATCCCATTTTTGGATAAAAAATTTTAAGATGAAATTGAAGACAAAATTAGTTACTGTTTTAAAATAATTCATCATGATGGTCTGAGCTATGCCCTTGTTTATTATCTCTTTTGTTAACATAAATATATGTCACGTGGGCTTGCGGATCACATGTATATGACAAGACAGCATTACATACAGCATATTTGTATGTACGTATGTACAGCTCCATATGAAGAGAACATTTGAATCAAGGTCAAACATCTATTTGCCTACCACTGGTTGCTTTAATACGACGGAGTAATAGGGCCACATTAAAAACAATTCCCAAAAAACTTATTGTATGGAAAAAAAAGTCACAGTATTGCAAATATAAAAGTCGTAATTTTATGAGAAAAAAAGGTAAACTTTACAAGAATAAAAGTAGTAATTTTACAAGAAAAAATTTACTGGAATAAAACTGGCAAACTTTTGTGTGATGCGTGTCATACCAGGGAAAACAGAGCTTAGTTCTTAATGAAGGAGGGAAACTTTCCTCTTGCTTCAGCAAGTTTTTATTTATAACGGGACAGCAAAACAGAGCAGTTGGCCACAAACAGGTTAGCTTGAGTTAGCATCATCTCACCTTCATTTCCTGTCTCCGGCAATGCCTGTATCATCACGTTGCAACTTTTATTCCAGTAAATTTACCCCTTTACTTTTGTAATATTAGGAGCTTTTTCTTGAAATCTCACATGATTTCAATACTTCGTTGTAACGGGCATTGTAAATACCGGGGACTTGAGTGACTTTTGGTCTTGGTCAAAGGAAATTTTGCACTGCCAGTTTTATCCTTGTCAAAAAACAATTATCTGAAAAAATTACAGCTTTTATTCTCTTAAACGTAAGACTTTTTGTCTGGTAAGATTACCACTTTTAATTTTGAGATCTCAGATTTTATTTAAAGTGGCTCTAATTCTCTGTCGTGCTTTAATAGTGGAAGAACATTTCAATTACACTTTCACTTTGTTATTAGCAAAAAATAGGGTTGCGTTCAAAGTCACCGTGTAATTTATGTTGAGTGTCAAGAGTAAAGATTCAGAGTTGGGATGTGTCTAAGTGTCACCGAATGCATCTCGCTAGAGAGAATAGAATAATTTTCATAGCCCCAAAATAAGTCACTTTCCATATCAGTAAACAAAATTTGACTGTACTTTATATACAATATTTTAGCTCCTCAACAGTTGTGTCTCTAAAATTAGTATCATAACTCCTCCTCTGTGGTTTGCTAACTTGCCAGACTTTTGAGACACTATTTTGCAGGCAGTTGCATCTCTCCAGTTAACTGGTGTGTGTGAGTGACTGAAGAAAAAATGCCGTCTTACATTCTGGTCAAAGCACAACCGCACTATCTCTTAAGGCCACTGTGCTTCCCGGTTGAGGCGCGCGCGGACTTCAAGGCCTAAGGTTTTATATTTCGTTGACACAATTTCAATTACAAAGATGCATGGTAATGTGTTAACTGGGCAGTTCCTCTCAAAGTCATCTCGTAGTTTCTGCAGCCACTTTGTAGAAAAAGTTTGTATGAGTGTTAATGGTGTCAGTGCAGTGGGTTTATGTCAATGTGTAAAGAGAGGAAGCACGTGTGGGCGGGGCAACTGTCTAATAACAATACAGGGTATAAAATATAGCCTCCGAACTGTGCTAACAGCTTTCCTTGTGGTCTTTAGGAGGACAATAATTCTCATTTAGCCTCACCGGATCCTAGCCTATTGATCCTAGTGCCCAATAACTGAACTGGATTTATGTGACACCATCTCTGTTTGTGCATGCACAGTTGCCAAAATGAGTGAATGTTGTATTAGAATTAATTCATTTGATGTGTTTGTTATTGAGTTTTAGTCCAGCACAAGTAAGCTTGGAAGTTGTGTGGGGGCAAATATGGGCTCCAATAAGATACATATTTTTCGATGACTTTTTGATGGATGACACATTCAGGCTCCATCTGAGGTGATGATGGAGCGCAGTGAGATCATAAAAGAGCCAGCTGCAGATTGTTGGCTCAGGCCTTTGAGAGAACCATCCTCACTGAAATAAAAAAAGAAAAAACATGCTGATGACATCAACTTGGCTCAGTGGAGCATATTTTTGGTAATATCTCTTGACCTGAACATGGCAAGTCGTGTCTCCTCTTTGGTAGTATTGCACCAAAATAGTCATAACGGTGCATAATATCCTGTTAATAAAATACCTATTTGGAGTAAAAATACATTGGAATAGTCAATACAGCGCATGATATGCTGATTTAAAACTAAAGATAAATATGGTTGAGGCCTATTTCCAGTAAAAATGCATCAGAATAGTCACAACAGAGCAAGATATGGTAATTGTTATGGTAATTGAAAAGCCAAAGTAGATTTGATTGATACCTTTGAATACTCAAGACAATGCATGATACACTGATTTAAAAATCCAGATGGATTTGAATGAGGCCTGTTTGAAGTATAAATTGCATTGGAACACTCATGTCATTGCATGATATGCTAGGTCATGATATATATGGTTGGAGATGGTTTGAAGTAAACATGCATTTGAAAAGCCTCAACAGTGCATTGTATGCTGATTTCAAAATTAGGACAGGTTTGTATGAGACCTCTTGCCAGTAAAATGCATTGGAATGGTCATGACAGTGCATGGTATGCTGATTTTAAAAATCAGGTAATATTTGGTTGTAGCCTGTTTGGAGTAAAAACCCATTGGAATAGTCAGGACAATGCATGATATGCAGATATAAAAGTAAAGATTGATTTTATTGAGGCCTGTTTGGAGTACAAATAGATTGGAATAGTCACAAGAATGAAATTCATATGCTAATTTAAAAGTCAGGATTGATTTGTTTGAGACCTATTTGGAGTAAAATGCACTTGAGAAGTCATAACAGTACACGATATGCTAATAAAAGATTTGTTTCAGGCCAGTTGAAAAAAATCAAGAAATATTTGGTTGTAGCCTGTTTGGAGTAAAAAGAAGTAAAAAGAAAGTGGAATTGTCAAGAAAGTGTGTGTGTGTGTGTTTGCTGATTTGATTGAGGCCTGTTTGGAGTAGAAATGCATTGGAATAGTTACAATTGTGCAGGATATACTGATTTAAAGGTCAAGATTGAGTTGGTTGGGTCCTGTCTGGAGTAAAAATGTACACAGGAAGTCATACCAGTGCATTATATGCTAATTTAAAAGTCAGGATTGATTAGTTTGAGGCCTATTTGGAGTAATGATGCATTTGAATAGTCAAAGCAGTGCATGATATGCTGATTTCAAAATCAAGATAAATATATGTGCCATATTGGAACGTAAAACACATTTTAGCATGTAAAAACAAACCCATACAAGACACAATCCCCAACACTCTGAGGCTCGAGGGTGAGAAATAAAGTGCTGAGTGAATATCATATCACTGGATGAGGTGAAGAGGGTCAAGGCAAGGCTGCATGAGCACATCTAAGAATACTACTGTTGATCATAAATTTATTAGCCAGGGTCAGCAAGACTGGATGTCACCATCTCGATTATTTGCAAATGATTTGTGTCACGCCCTGCAGGGACACCACTTCGCTGCTGCAGGTGAGCTGCCTATTAAGCCCCATCCCAGGCCTAAACGCATAAATACTTTATCAGATCGGCGTATCATCCACACGAAGCCGCTCTTTTCAGTGTCTGTAAACAAACACTTTTGAAACCGGGTCCCAGAGTGGAAAGATTTGAAGACGGCATTTTTGCAGCTCCATATTTACGGCTTCCCTCCGGCTTCTATGAAAGCGCTTGCGTCATAGCTCCACCCCTTTACGAACGCACATGTGCTAAAACCCCAAACACAGAACCAACAATGGCGCCATACATTGTTGGTTTTATCCTGCCGAAGCCAGTGAGCCTCCTATCGCTATTGCAGCAAAATCTGCTTCTTCATTTTCGAGAAGAACAACAAATGCTGGAAGACTTTACTCTGGTTTTATAATCCGGTGTGACTTGAAGCAACAGTTTCACTTCATCGTCGGCCCAGTTTACAGGCCGTCTGCGCAACTGTGCACGCCCAGTGTTTGGTTGCCGGTCTGTTTCCACTTCAGAGTGTCACAGCGCCACCAACAGGTTTGTCATATGTCGTATGCCATATATGTTGGCATATTCTTTTCACTCGTTTTCAGTACATTCATATGGACGCACATAGTTTCTGAACTGGCTCCATCTCCTTACAGAAAATGTTTTGTAAATGATGAGCGTTTTATCTTCGTGTGGATATAGTCTTAGTCTCTGTTTATTTTGCTTTGGTTTGACTCCTCCCTTGCTCACTGTGTTTTCTTTTCTTTTCAGACCCCTGGGCCATCTTGATGGGTGGAGCCACCGGGCGAGCCAGAGGTGTTTCTTATCTGTGTTAAGCCTCTTTAAGCCTGTGGCTGGACTGACTATCTGTAGCTGGAGTTTATTTTATTTTAGATATTATATGTATGAGTTTGGGTCGCACGGTGGCTGAGTGGTTAGCACATTGGCCACACAGTCAGGAGATCTGGAAGACCAGGGTTTCTCCGTTTTCTCCGTTGGGCATCTCTGTGTGGAGTTTGCATGTTCTCTCGTGCGTGTGTGGGTTTTCTCCGGGTACTCCGGTTTCCTCCCACATTCCAAAAACATGCATGTTAGCTTCATTGGTGACTCTAAACTGTCCATCGGTATGAATGTGAGTGTGGATGTTTGTTTGTCTATATGTGCCCTGCGATTGACTGGCGACCAGTCCAGGGTGTACCCCGCCTCTCGCCCAAAGTCTGCTGGGATAGGCTCCAGCATCCCCGTGACCCTAACGAGGATAAGCGGTATAGAAAAATGAATGAATGTATGAGTTTTCTTTCCCACAGTGCTTTTGTTACATCCATTCCTTCAGCACCGTAGTTTTTTTGTTATTGTATTTTTAGAGGGTGCGACTACCATCAAAAGACTATTTAATCTCAAAGAGAAATTTAGGTTTCAAGCAGCTCTCCAATAATGCCATGTTATAAACTTAATCACTTGATCACAGAGAAACACAAATATGGGAAATAGAATAGAATAGAAGGATAAATAAATAATATGTAACTGTTCACTTCCAATTTGTAGTACAATAATATGTAAAAAAAAAAAAAAGTATTATTAGTAATCAATAAATAATCATTCATATGAATACATAATAATATAAAACATAATTAAGTTAAAAGTCTAGTCCATTGTGTGTGTTTTTATCTCTCCGCCACTCTGTTGCATTGAAAAGCTGCATGGTGTGGAGAAGGAATTATCTTCTCAGTCTGTCAGTGGAGCAGGACAGTGAAATTGCTCTTGTGTTGGGAGATGATGCTGTGCTTTGGATGATGCTGGTTGTCTATGACGGAAAGGAGCCTCTTCAGTGCTCTGCCACAGATGTCGGGCTGTCCAGCTCAGTGCCAATGACAGCCTTCCTCACCAGTTTCTCCAGGTGTGTGGCGTCCTTCTTCTTCAAGCTCCTCCCCCAGCACACTACTACATACAAGAGGGCAACTAGCTACCACAGCCTGGTAGAAGATCCGGACCATCTTCTTGCATACACTGAAGGATACCAGTCTTCTGAGGAAGTACAGACGACCTTTCCTGCACAGAGCATCCATGTTGGCAGTCCAGTCCAGTTCATCATCCAGATGCACTCCCAGGTATTTGTAAGTGTGAACCACCTCCATACAGTCACCTTTAAGGAGTACAGGTTCTGGATGTGTCCTGTTTGGGCCGCCTGACTAACAAGTTGTTTTCAGTTACTCTTTAGTTCTCAGTTTGACATTTTGTCGCGGTTCTTCTTTTCCTCATTTTTTTGTGCACTATAGTTTTTTTGTTCCTGCTTCGCCTGCCTATTTGGTTGTTCATGAAGAGACTTTTCTTACTTGAGCTGGCCTTGCCTCTGCATCTTCTGATCCGTACTCCTTGCTCCGAACTCAAACGTGAAAGTCACACTCCTAGTCATGACCCACTTTTATTAATGTTATTTTTATTTGTATTGAATTGTAATTCTTTTTTACACTTAAATATATATATATTTTTACACTTTTTTAAATGTTTGCTTTCATTAATGTATTTATTTAATTGGAATTTTGCCAATTATCCACCATCCTTATGTGAAACATGAGCACATTTCTATCCCTTTTCTGTGTGAGAGAAAACCCCCCAGTTTGAAAACCACCCGGTTAGCGTAAGCCAGCTAACATTGCACATCCTGAGAGGCATCTAGTACGACAATAATGCCCTAAAATTTTTTTTAAAAAAAACAAGTGTTCTATTTAGAGTACATAAATGACCTGTATATCAACCAAGCTACAGCCATATTGTTATTGTAGCAGCTAACACAAACAACTATACTTATCTGGCAGAATAACACAATGTTTCTCTAGTTTTAACAGGGCTCACAACGCCTCAGGCCACTGCAATGTAACGGACAGAAGAATGGATACTACTCGCTTTCTGTCTGTATCTGGATAAACAAGAGTGGGCCTATATTCAGGGTTGTCTTATATTGGGGCCAATACAGTGTTTGACTAAATGAGTTCATACGGCAGGTGAAATTTGGGCTCAAAGTCAAGTGTAGGCGCTCTTGTCCTTGTACACAGACTGCTTATGTACCACCTGCTGCTTTATCCTCCATTATGTTCTTTGTTAAAGCAAGCAGGCCAACAATGCTCGTCATCCGGTGTGAAGTGTCAGGAAATAAGAAGTCAATCGAAAGCACTTACTGAGTGGAGAAGAACTTGGCAAGGCAAATCTCATCAAGGTGGCCTCTAGAGCTTCTCTTTTTTAAGCAGAGCCATCAGACCTGTAATGAACTGTACAGGATTTATTGGGACTATGCAATATTGTTGCTGCAGGGATTGAATCATATCAGCTAGGATGTGTCTTTCCATTCAAATTGAATTCCCATTGCCTCATCCCTCACCCAGATGTTTGATTTCATGTCATGTCATGTCCTCACACCGCTAAACCAGCCACTGTCTTCTCTTGTTGACAGCATGGAAATGATGATTTCCACTCAAAAGCACTAGAGAGACAAATCTTTGTGCTCCATCAAAGCAAGCAGAGGCAACATGTCAGCGCCAGTCAGCGTGCAGCAACCTAAGGACCTTTTCACAGAGAAACACTGCTGACTCCAGCTAAAACACGGCCTCGTGGGGGCTGTTAATTCCATTAGGCTAGTCAGCAAATAAGGATGGACTCTTGTCTCCACAGCCAAGCGCCTCGTCTTTAAATTGCAAAGCATCGAGATGATGTATGGATAAGCAATCAAGTGATAGGTCAAGGGGTCAGCGGAGACCACATGACATCAGTCAAGGCCATTGAAATGAAGCTTGAGTGGTTTGTCGCTTAAATGGCCCCTTTAGTCATTACATGAAGACATTTGGGTCCCTGCCGTCAAGGACAGCTGGATGTAAGCAAGGCAGGTATGCGACTGTAGCATTTTCTTTCTGGCTTTTCTTTAATATGTACTCAAATCTCAGCTATATCATATTACCGCAAATATCAAATCTATATTTATAAAAAAACAACAATTTGTATTCACGTGTCCAAACTAGTTCCACTGTGGGCTGCATATTGAAAATCAAGGATACACTCCAAAGTCTTAATTTTGTTTTTCTTCATCCAATTAGAGATGGACTTGCTGGTGTGTTTTGGATCATTTTCCTGCTGCAGAACCCCAGTTGGTTTAGCTTGAGGTCACCAAAAGATGGCCGCACATTCTCCTTCAGGATTTTTTCATGCTTCCATTTATCACAGCAAGTCTTCCAGGTCCTGAAGCAGCAAAACAGCCCCGGATCGTCATACTGTACTACCACCACCATATTTTACTGTTGCTGTGATGTTCTTTCAGGGTGTACTCACGAGTACACCCTGAACTGGTTACCAGCCAATCATGGGGCAGACAAACAAGCATTCACACTCACATTCATACCGATGGACAACTTAGAGTCGCCAATGAACCTAATGATGCATGATTTTGGAATGTGGGAGGAAACCGGAGTACCCGGAGAAAACCCACACACAGAGATGTCCAATGGAGATTAGAAACCAGGTTTTCCAGATCTCCTGACTGTGTGGCCAACATGCTAACAACTCGACCTCCATGCGGGCAGATTTTTAAAAATGTGTTTGATGTTCCCAAACATGTGACAAACGTGTGAAAAAAACACGTTCTTTTTCACACCACTGTATACACACACGCATGCACGTAGGGACAAATGTCAGGGTCCCATTTGGGACTGATGAATGGATGACAGCAGCACATTATCCTCTCCGGCCTCGGGGAAATGTCCCGTGGAGCTCGTCTCCTGAGGACGACAGACTATCCTTTACTAGGCATGTCCTCCAGCAACGGCCATGTCCTTGAAAGGAGTGCAGGCAATGTGCAAGGAGGAGGAGTGAGAAATCCAATGTTTGATTCTTTCTGTAATGCGCCCATCATGACATACACCAGTGGTTCCCAAACTTTGGGAACCAAAGCCGTGCCCCCCCTTTTGGAGATAAAATTATTTTCATCTGGCTAAGGATGCGTTGAACAACATACTGTTGTAGTGTTGTGGGAACACTCGCGCTAAGTCAGTAGCCACTCAAAGTGTCAAAAAAAATCCATAAACAAGGCGCTTAGTTATTAAAACCTCTGAGTTCTAAAGGAAAGAAAAAATAGCAGCTTGTAGTCCAAAATATATGGTAATAATGAAAAGTGTGCATGGTAGCCCTGCACCCCCCCTGTCATTATGCTGGGCCCCCCCCAGGGGCCGCATCCCCCAGTTTAATAACCACTGACATACGCTAAGCAGTGACATGCGGTTACAGTTGGCAAGTGAGGCAGAACCGCGCCACTACCCCCTGGTGGTCTTTCCTTTCCACTGCATGTGAATACTGAATAGAAAAGTTACATTAAATTGTTCTATTTTAGTTCAATGGTATCCCACGTCCGGGCGAGGTGCGGTCACTCCTCTTGATTTTTTTCATAGTTTCTGCCAAACCGTCCGACACCTCAGAAAGGGGAAGCAGCCCCCAGTTCACACTGTTTACAGTGCGGACGGGGGCTTGCTGACCACGCCTGTGGATATAGTTGGTCGGTGGAAGGAATACTTCGAGGCCCTTCTCAATCCCACTGACATGCCTTCCATAGAGGAAGCAGAGTCTGAGGATACGTACGTGGACAGTTCTATCACCGTGGCTGAGGTAATTGGGGTAGTCAAATCACTCCCCAGTGGCAAGGCTCCGGGGGTAGACGAGTTCCGCTCAGAATTTCTCAAGGCTCTGGATGTTGGAGGACTGTGTTGGTTGACACGCCTCTACAACATTGCATGGAAGTCAGGAACAGTACCTCTGGACTGGCAGACCGGGGTGGTGGTCCCCATTTTTAAAAAGGGTGACCGGAGGGTGTGTTCCAACTATAGGGGGATCACACTCCTCAGCCTTCCTGGGAAAGTCTACTCCAGGGTGCTGGAGAGAAGGGTACGACCGTTAGTCGAACCTCGGTTAGAGGAGCTGCAATGTGGTTTTCGTCCCGGTCGCGGAACACTGGACCAGCTCTACACCCTTGCAAGGGTACTCGAGGGTATGTGGGAGTTTGCCCAACCAGTCTACATGTGCTTTGTAGACCTGGAAAAGGCATTCGACCGTGTCCCTCGTGGTGTCCTGTGGGGGGTGCTCCGGGAGTACGGGATTGATGGTCCGCTTCTACGTGCCATTCGGTCCTTGTACAATCGAAGCAGGAGCCTGGTTCGCATTGCCAGCAGTAAGTCGAGCTTGTTTCCGGTGAACGTTGGCCTCCGCCAAGGCTGCCCTTTGTCACCGATTCTGTTCATAATCTTCATGGACAGAATTTCTAGGCGCAGTCAAGGTGTTGAGGGAGTCCAGCTTGGTGACCTTAGGATCTCGTCTCTGCTATTTGCAGACGATGTGGTCCTTATGGCCTCATCAGGCTGTGACCTTCAGCGTTTACTGGAGCGGTTTGCAGCTGAGTGTGAAGCTTCTGGGATGAGACTCAGCACCTCCAAATCCGAGGCCATGGTTCTCAGTCGGAAACGGGTGGACTGTACCCTCCGGGTTGGGAGTGAGGTCTTGCCTCAGGTGGAGGAGTTCAAGTATCTCGGGTTCTTGTTCACGAGTGAGGGAAGGTTGGAGCGTGAGATCGACAGACGGATCGGTGCAGCATCTGCAGTAATGCGGTCGCTGTACCGGACCGTCGTGGTGAAGAGAGAGCTGAGCCGGAAGGCAAAGCTCTCTGTTTACCGATCGATCTACGTTCCCACCCTCACCTATGGTCATGAGTTATGGGTCATGACCGAAAGAATGAGATCGCGGATACAAGCGGCGGAAATGAGTTTCCTTCGTAGGGTGGCTGGACTCACCCTAAGAGATAGGGTGAGGAGCTCGGCCATCCGGGAGGAGCTCAGAGTAGAGCCGCTGCTCCTTCACATCGAGAGGAGCCAGTTGAGGTGGCTCGGGCATCTAGTCCGGATGCCTCCCGGGCGCCTCCCTGGTGAGGTGTTTCGGGCATGCCCGGTCGGGAGAAGGCCCCCGGGAAGACCTAGGACACGCTGGAGGGACTATGTCTCACAGCTGGCCTGGGAACGCCTTGGTGTCCTCCCAGTGGAGCTGGAAGAGGTCGCCGGGGACCGGGAAGTCTGGACTTCCCTACTGAAGCTGCTGCCCCCGCGACCCGGACTCGGATAAGCGGAGGAAAATGGATGGAATGGATGGATAGTTCAATGGTACGTACTTTACATTGATTTTCTTTTTCAATCCAATTTCAATGATTTTATCATTAAAATAACTATAAATATTATTATTTCATATTTCCTGTTCAAATGCATAGGAAACACAGCAGAGGGTCACGTTGAGTCATCCCACGCGCACATCCATCCAGGCAGGCTGTGATTGGTCCGTGGCTGCGCACAAGAGACATTGGTGTTTCCTCATTGCATGCCAATAATATACGTTTTATCACAAATGTTCTGCACATACTGACTTTAAACAGACTGTCTATATTTCATGAAAGTGTGTGACATTTAGTCTTATCCACCAGAAACGCCATTAAAAGGGCACAGTACCGTGCCGCACCCCCACGTGGCAGCGTTGGGTTGAGCGTCATGGAGCTCCAGGCGTCACGTGACTGATCACCGTGCATTTGCTTGCACAGCCATGCGGGCAGGATAGCAGTAATGCGTAACATTAGCTTATTTCCCTCGCGGAAAAGTACTCTGCAACAGAAACAACCTGCATAGTATTTCCATTTCATTCCCAACAAAATGGAAGATTACATCTCAAAACTAAAGGACAGGCACGTGGACTTCATTTACAAGTAAAGGTAAGACCCAATGCACTTTATATTAAAAAAAAAAAAAGAAGAGATCAGCAGAAAAAAACATAAATTTGACTTTATAATAAATATTATTTTGTTTTTCTTGCTGTCAAATTGTCTAAAAAGTGTGCAATTGATTGACGCGTCTAGAAGATTTAAATCCACCTAATTGTTTCAATTAAGGGCAAAATTGAAGTATAGGCTTACCTTCTATTTAGGGTTCATGTTTGCATATCTGACTCCTTTTATAGTCAGTGCCTCAACAATCATGAACCTCACCGCACGTCACTGACGCTAAGTCCTTCTATGTCCTCAGGAAATAGGTACTAGATAATATAGTTTTAGTTGAATAGTGCACAACACCCACATATATTCAATATTTATTACTCCTAAAAGCCAGGAAAAAAGGCAATAAGACCATGCCTAATGAGGAACGGTGCAGGAGAAACATTCCACTGAACCAATGTCTCCACCTGTTGGTCTTCTGCAGTACTGCATCCTCATCATTTGCATGTTATTTCTCTTGGTCAAAATTCAGACTGAATGAGAAATATGTCCTGTGTCCATGATGTGTTACATTCTTGTGCTGATCTATTTCTTCTATGACAGACCTCTGGGAACTATCTATACTACAATATTAAAATATCATCCTTCTGCTGAAGGTGCAGTTTGATACTCCTGCTTTGAAGACCAGTGTTGTTTCGCACAGTTGGAAGCGGGTCCATCCATTAGCCCACGATTGTGACCATTTGAGGTAAGTTTAAAGCATTTCTAGTGATAGATAGAAATAATGTTCAAGGGATACTTTAATATGACAAACGAGCAGGTTATGACCTGAATCCCCTGCACCCAGAAGCGACTCAAAAGTATGACTAGATAGTCTCTACAATCCAGTTTTTAAATGAAACCTATTTAGGGAAAAAACTCCAAACTTTCATGACCCTTTGTGAATAAAGTTGGAAACCTTTTGGAAAGTGTGTCCCCCATTACATCTGGTGTAAAAGTAATGTTGCATTTCAGAATAAGAACATTATAGCAACAGTAAAACATGGTGGTGGTAGTGTGATAGTCTGGGGCTCTTTTGCTGCTTCAGAACCTGGAAGACTTGCTGTGGCAAATGGAAGCATGAAAAAATCCTGAGGGTGAATGTCCGGCCATCTGTTGGTGATGTCAAGCTGAAAGCAACTTGGGTTGTGCAGCAGGAAATGATCCAAAACACACCAGCAAGTCCACCTCTGATTGGCTGAAGACTTTGACAATTGAGATGGTATGTGGCATGACCTTAAAAAGGCTCTTCATGCTGGAAAAGCCTCCAATGTGGCTGAATGACAACAATTCTGTAAAATTCCTCCCCGGCGCTGTAAGAGACTCATTTACAGTTATCAAAAACGCTTGATTGCAGTTGCTGCTGCTGGTTGACCCAAACACGTGTTAGCTTTAGGCTAAAATCACTTATTTCACACAAGGCCGTGTAGCTTTGCATTTTTTTCTCCCTTCACAACGAATAGTTTCATTTCAAAAGTGCATTTTGTGTTCATTTGTGTTGTCATTGGCTAATTTTACATTTGTTTGATGATGTGAAAAATTTAAGTGTGATAGATATGCAAACAAATAAAAGAAATCAGAAAGGAGGCAAACACCACTGTATGTAAACTGGTTAGAAGATCTTCTCACACGTGTGGTACCCCTTTCATATGTAAAACTCAAAATAAAATACAACAAATCATACATCTTCATTTGAAATATTACCAATTATGTGCGTGGGAAATATAAATTACATTTTTGCAAAACTTTAAACATGTATTACAATAATATTTGCTGTAATTCTAACCACATCCTGGAAAAATGACACATTTTTACAGAACCTTTTAAAATATTTCAATTCCAAGTTCTATTGCAACAGTTTTTTGGGGGGGTTTAGAGTAAGAAAATCACTGGAAAATGCGTAGATATGACCATTTTCATACACCTTTTCTTTACAACTGCTTTTAAAGGATGTACAAAAGAGATGCACAACCAAACCCGGCAACATTCAAACAAGCTGCTACACATATTTGGAATACCTTTTATTCTTTTTAAATGAGCCATACATTTTTGTTTTTGTTCAGGCTCCCTGATCATGAAACACCAACACCCGAGGCAAGTCAAAGTACTGAAAATGACATACAGTCAATTAAATAAAGGTTATAAAAAGGCAACCATGGCAAAAGTGTGCTGCATAAGTGCATTTAGAAAAAAATAAAGTTCTCTTGAATATTTTAAAAGATACAAATGTGCGAACATGTGCGTGCCGGCCTGACTGAGGGACGTTAAAGCCGAACATCAACAGTGACACCAGCTAAGAAATGAGTGCAAGAGGCCACAGAAAGGTTTCTCTTGTGCTTATTCCTCTCGTCGATCATTCTCATGCATTCCTTCTAGCCTTTATCACCTTTTGTCTCAGTGCCAGTCCTCATCGTTGTCGTCCTCTCCCTCCGTGGAGTCTTCCTGGCTGCTCATCTCTGCCTGATTTTCTGTTCCGTCCCGATGAGACGCTGCCATTGCCGCCAGTGTGGCCTCCTTGCGGGCTCGGGCAACCGCCGCCGCTGCCTGCTCCTCCGCCACCCTCTGGCGAAGAGCCGCTGCCTTCTTTTCTTGCTCGGCGTGACTCTTCATGTGGGCACTTCGACTCTTCACTTTGGTAAAAACCCTGCCGGACACAGTGCCAACAGTTTGGGAGCATGCAACAATGAAACCATAATAACCGAAATGGCAAGGTATTCAAATTTATTTGGATTCAGATACTGAAAAGGAAGCATGCTTTGGTGCACAAAGGATACTTTTTTTGTTACTCCACTCCACTGTATGCAAAAGCTTACAGGGCAGGTAGAGGGCAGGTTTCGTGTATTTTTAATGTGTAAACAATATACTGTATTAAATAAGCATATAATAATTGTTAACTAAATACAGTAACCCCTCATTTATTGCTGTCCCAGACTCGCCTGTAATAAGTGAATTTCTGCAAAGTAGGATTCCTTTGTTAGAAATGGAATGTTTTCATAGTCATGACATGGAAAACCTGCTTACCATCTTGTAAATACATTTTTGACATTATTAAGGCCATTTCGCTCTTAAATAACACTCACATAGTCACATTACATTTGTATTACCCAATTTAGAAGATATAATCCCAGAAAATAATCACTTTACCTTGTAGGGAGCAGAACATATGCGGACAGGAAGTGACGCAACAGTATCCCATGTTATTATTATTATTGCTGTAATAAATTATTCATATTATTATTGTTCCTGCTTTGAGATAATTTCGGGTTGTCTCACTGGACAATTAGTGACACCTGAGAAAAATTATCTCCAAAAGGGGGACGCTGGCTTATACAGTGGTACCCAGGGATACAAAAATAATTTGTTCCGAAAGGCCTTTCGGAAGGCGAATTTTTCGTAACCCGAACAACATTTAACATGTAAATTGGCTAATTCGTTCCACTGACCCAAAAGACCCCTCATACAATGGGAAAAAATACACTGTTCAGCACATTTAATATTGTATAAATAAAGAGTATTGCAATAAAAATATAATGCAATAATAAAACATGAAATGGAATGTATGTATATTAATGGGTTAAAATTGTAAAAGTTTCTTACCTTACGCTGGCAGCAATAAACCAATCAGAGAACAATACGTCATACGTACAGTACATACACTTACTTCCGCCCTGCCTCCAGTAGCTATCCTAGCGGTATGCTGCAAAACAACATTTTTGCCGGGCGAGTTACGTCACCATATGTGAATGGATTGTGAGTGCCTGGGCTAAGGTATCCGCTTTGACTCTTGTGCTTTCGCGAAAGCCGGCATCATAGCCGAACAACCGACTGACAACCAGACTGACGGCCGACAATGATGACAGGGAACCCGGCGTTAGATGCAGAAGATGAGGACTTTGATGGATTTGTGGGAAAAGAGTGATCAAAAATATTGTTAAAAAGTAGAATCAAGTTCAACTAAACTCACTCTTTTGCTTCCGTTGCCTTTTTTTGGTAGACCGTATGTTTCGGCATGTGCCTTATAACCCGGTGCGCCTTATGGTGCGGAAAATATGGTAAATCAGAAAAATTCAGAAAAGACAAGCTTTTACAAGATCAACAACCTTTCGTAAAGTGAACAAATTTTCGTAACCCGAAGCAAAAAAAAAATAAAATCAGAAAGGTCTTTTTTGTATCCCGAAGCATTTGTATCCCTGTGTTTTATGTTACTTCCCTTAGCCATTTTTGTGCCTGAAAATGATTAATTTGGGCAAAATGTGTCCAATTTGCTTAAATAGGCATTTTGAAAAACTTATAATATGCCGTAGTCAACAATGAAACAGCATTCCGGTAATATATTAATTCAAAGAATCCGCAATGAGTGAGGAAGTAATGTTCTATGCAACGACGGACAACTCTAATGCTGTTCTTTTTTTAACTCTATTTCTTAAATACCAAAACTTATTTTTCATTTAATTTATTATTATATAAGTATTCTTTTAAATACAAGTTTGAATTGTATTTTTTTTTCAACTTTGCATTATTTTCTGTGAATGTCCATCCATCGATTTTCCATACCGCTAATCCTCATTACGGTCAGGGGGGATGCTGGAGCCGATCCCAGCTGACATCGGGCAAGAGGAGGGGTACACCCTGGACTGGTCGCCAGTCAATCGTAGGGCAGGCAAACAACCATTCACACTCACATTCTAATGGACAATTTAGAGTCACCAATTAACCTAACATGCATGTGCATGCATGAATGTGGGAGGAAACTAGAGTACCCGGAAAAGACCCACCCACGCACGCACGGGTAGAACATGCAAACTCCATCCAGAGATGCCCGACGGAGATTCAAACCTTGATCCCCTGACTGCGAGGCCAACATGGTCAACACTATACAGTACATTTTTTTCCCATGGTGAGGTCATAGACAAACCCCCATCATGGCAATTACTAAACATCCAATCAGATTACAGCAAAAATGAAATCTAATCCCTACGCTGTCAAGGCTGACGTTTGCATGGTATCACAGGGTTATGATAGGCTATGATGTGGTACAAGAGTCCCTGTGATGACTTGGTACCTACCTGCCACACTTCTTGCATGGAAAGACCGCATCAGGATCTTGTGTTGGCTTTACGGGCGCTTTGCTCTTCTTTGCTGCCGTGTCGGTCCGAGGCCTTTGTGGCGTTGATGCGTAGGTAACCTCCTTGATGGCATTCTCTGGTTCTTTGAGCACTAGCATGGTTCCTGCCTGGAAAACAAGTTGTTATTATGATGTCAGGAGTGGTTACACACATTAGGAGCTGGTTGACACCAACCAAAACAAATACTCACATAGTCATGAGCTTGTAGAGACTGAGCCACCATGGCCTGCTGATTGCAAACCTGGTTGTAGGACATCTCCTTCTCCTCCACCTGAGTCAGTTTGGACTGCTGGGAATTCTAATGATGAAGACATTACATGACAATAATGTTTAACAAAAATTTGAATGGGGCTAAAACAACATACTGTAAGTACTCTATACTGTACTATGAAGACGAATGTCCCCATTTCCTCAAATTCTGGCTGGGGGTGGTTTATTTACTGAACTGCAGTATTATGACATTTTTTAAATGTTATTTGAATTGTTTTCACAAATATCAATAATAAAATACACGTAATTGATGTTTTTGTGCTCTAATAAAGTATATTTTCTTCAACAAGTGCACCTGTTTATTGTGTAAGTTGAACAATATAACTTTGTTTGTGCAAAAAAGATCCAGAGGAAGAGAGAGGAGGCGTTTATTGGTTGAAGTGAACGACGCACCCTCTCATTTTAGCGACATGTTCAGGAAATAAGGTGCAAAATTCACACACATTTCTTTGTTTTGAAATTGATTTGTTTTGTTTGACTGTAAGGAAGCACTACCTTCAAGTCCACGACAGCCTCTGTGTATTTATCCACAGGCGAGTCAAAAGGGCCAAAGGTTAGAATCCCGTTGCGGGCGATCTTCACTTGTTTCTTGTACGTGTAGTAGAACTCAACGCACTGAGCAACAGTCTTGGTCTGCACCTGGAATGGAACACGTCACACATCCCTTCAGGAAAATGTACTCGTGTGACCTTGGATATTAGCTAGCTCAAGCAAGCATCTGATCTGCTACCTTGCGCTCATGCTGAGATCAACGACTATAATCAATTCCTAAACGTTTGGAAGAAAACTGTCACACAGAGCTTTGCAAATCAGAACCATAACAGAAGATCACAAATGTACAAGATGCTGAGCATTCATGTGCACTTGAACTCTATTTCCCTACTACAGCAACTTTGTTGTTCGCTAAATCTGTACATGCGTTTTTGCTTTTCAAGGCAGCATAGAAGTGTCTATTGACTTTTTCAAAGAACACGAAAAAACACCTTCAAGAAGGTAAAAGCGAGAAATGAAGAGTACCAGTTTTTGCACCAAGAAAAAGTCCTTCCGGTAGGCAGAGATCCCTTTATTGAAGTAGTGCTTCTCTTCTACACTCCAACTGTCAGAGCCTGGCAGCAAATAAGGAGGAGGAAGTGTGGAGTCATGACAGCCCAACAGGCTAATGTGGCAACGGAACATATCAACTTACCAGAGTAGTGATAACCCCCCAGGTGATGGCCCTTGGGGAAGATTGTCTCCTGAAGCAGCAAACGCCGGAGTGTCTCCTGAAACACAGTGAAGAATAATTGGAGCAAAATACTTGCATCACGTGCAGCGTTCTAAATTGGAAATGCGTGGCCGTCGACAACCGCAATGTATCCCTCCTTCGAGAGCAAACATGTAAATGACATTTTTCTGGTGTATGACATGGTAACATCGTCAGACAATGGCATAAAAATGAGGTACGGGATTATATCGGTGGTGCTCTTTCTGCCGACGACGATCTTGGCAGGCTGGTGATGACATCGTGCTCGACACAAACAAGCTTGCTATCTCGGAAAGTCTGCGTCCCGAAACGATTTCCAAATTCCACCTTTGGAGTGTAACTTTTCGTGTGTGAAGAAGTCTTTTTTTCTCTTAATATTGCTGTTTTTTCATATTTTTGCTACTTAAAAAATTGATCTATATTTCATAATTCAAGAAAATGAATGAATGAATGAACTTTATGCTACTAAAATGATCATTTATTTTCTTGCTAGATTACAACTTTTTTTCTCTTGTTGTTTGGCTCTACTCTTGTAAAATCCCTGCTTAATTTTGTACTTTTTCAGTTTTTTGTGGTTTTCTGGTTCAATTATGTTTTAGAAGGCGCCACGGGGCAATAAAATAAACAGCCGCACTTTGGACACACCTGACGAAGGCTGATGGCTACACTCAAATGTACTCACAAGAAAACTCCCCCCACTTTCATGCAAACAATGCAGAGCCAGCTCCTGGTTGGTTCCTCCGCCGCGGATCACACTGGAACATGCCATGTTCATCAGGTTCTCCACTAGAGAGACGACAGGAAGAGTATCAGTGAGCAGAGAGATGGCGATACAGGTGAAAAATGTTCTTATAATGCTACCCACCACTGTCTGCTTCTCCGTGTTGAAGCTGTGTGTCACCCAAGGGAAGCCAAACCAGGTCAGCCTTGTGCTGGTCCAAACGGGCCGAGTGCTCAAGCCGCAACTCTGGAATCTCCGCCTGGTACTGCTGCCCGATGTTGATGCGCCTGGACACAAAGCAGCACGTTAGATGCTAACACGGTGGTCGCTTGTGAACATCCGTCGGTGCTTACGGTTCGAGGCTGACAGGCGTGGCCTCGGTGATTAAGGGCAGAACTGGTGGTGTGATGTCTGAACTTGCTGCAAAATAAAATAAAATATGTTACCAACATGGAGCAATGAAGAGGTCTTCCTTATAAGATCGGACTCACTGGAACGCAGGAGGCTTCTGTTGGCCGTCTTAGGCGTCGCAGGCGGCGGGAGGATTTGGTTGCTCACAGCAAAGTTGGTGAGGAAAGTGGAGAAGTAGAGTCCTGAGCCTTCTCGCAAAGGAGATAGGATGGGTGGCGGCGTGTAGGGGGGCAAGGCGAGTGGGTTGTCCAGCAGGCGTACGGGGGAACGTAGATTACTTTGGTAGGCAGTGATGCTGGAGTAAACGGATGCCGGGATGAAGGCGGCGGGTCTGGGCGGAGGAATGATGAGGGGCTCCGGCCGAGGTCGACGCTTTTGTTTGGGTTTTCCTTCATCGTCTACACCTGGATCATTTTCTCCGTCCTGGATGGAGGAAGAAGAATTGTAGGACATGCTAATGTCTTCAAATAGTGGCCACCCATACCCTCCACCTGAAAAAATAAGTGCCCCACATCAAGCAGATGCCTCCTACTATGTCAAATAGAATCTATCATTATTCAGTTATAAATAAATAAAAAACCTTGCCCCTAATAGATGCCAGGAACTCCCTGCAGTTGAGTAATTCAATGCCACTACATGAGGAAATCTGGTATTTCAAACTCATACAAAAGTAACAAAATCTACTTTCTTTAAAAACAAGCATATCCTCTTTAAGACTTGTTTATAATAATTCAAAATGAAAATGATACAGTATTGTATAATATGCGGAAATATACATTTTATATTCACCATGCAGCCAATCAAACCGCAAAAATTGTACATAATTTCAATGCTACAAACAATGCTTATGTCCCAGCAGTAACCTGCTCAAAGCTCTCGGTCACCGAATTTCTGAGGGATCTCCGTCGAGCCACGATGACAGACGGTTTGCAGTCGGACAGCACCGCGGGCCGCTCCGTCTGGCCCGCTCGTCCATGTATGGAAGCGCTCTGTAGTGGCGCTTGACTCCTGTGCACTGGCACCGACACAGGAATGACTAAAGGGACCATGGCGGCATGTTTGCCTCCAGGACCGTCTCTCTGCTGAAGCAAAAGGAGCACACGGTTATCCATACAACAGTCACCTATTATTACTAGGACTGTCAGTAAAACGGAATGGGAACTACTTAAAAGTCATATTTTTACAATTACATGCTGTATGAAGACAGAAAAACGTGGGAAAATGACTAGCAAAAGGTTCAGCATTAAAGGTCAATTATTGATTATCTGTATTATCTATAAGGGCTGCAACTAAATATAATTTTCCAAATTACAATATGCAATTAGAAGACAGGTGTGCAAAAAAAAGAGGAAATGTCAGCCCTTTTTTTTCAATTATCAATCATTTTTTAATTAGCCATCTATCGTTATGGATAAGCTGGAGCCTATCTCAGTTGACTATAGGCAAGAGGTGGGGTACGTTTACAATGACCTGATGCATATATCTTCAGATTGTGGGAGGAGCACGGGGAGAACATGCAAACTCCACACATAGATGCCAAAACGGTCATTCAAACCCTCAATCTCCGGACTGCGTGGCCAACACGTTAACTACTATTTGACTTTGCGGTCCATATATCAGTTATTATAATTACTTGAAATCACAAACACACAAGACCACAGTGCTGCAGCTAAAATCCAAGCTGTGCGAAATTGAACGCTGTTTTACCGAGACAATTAAAGGGGCATTTTTTTTAATGGCACAATTACCCATCCTGAAAAGCCAACTTGCCACAGACACGACATTCTTCGAAACCTTTTGGACAATTTTCAGGGCAAGCTCGCTCAAGTTTGTGCAAAATATCAAGCACAATAAAGGCAACAGCTGATAAAGTGTGGATTATGACTAGTTTGCAGTGCATCAAAGCAAAGTTTAGCGCATTCCAGGCAACATAGGAGTGCAACTGTTCGGCTTGATAGCGTGGCCACGCCCTTGGAGTGCTGAACGACTGAGAAAGAGTGTTGAGGAATGTGGAGGTGTGCAGACATGCAGCTGCTCCAGAGCACTTGTGCACAGCAGCGTTCGTATAGGTAGTGTACCTGCCCTCACTGTCAGTGTGAATGCAGTGTCTGTTAAAACAAAAAATACATCGTGTGCAGAATCTAATTGCTCTATAATACAAACAAAATCTACTTTTGCATAGAAAATAAAGTTACAAAGCTGTTATTAACGCCAATGAAGTAGAAATATTAGACACAACCCCCAGTTTAAGGCAAACTAGGGTTGGGCATGATAATGACTTAATGCAATGTAGCATATCGTGGCAATGATAAAGAACTGACTGTTAATGTGTTGTTTTTGTTTGTTACAAAGAAGACTGACTAAATATAAAACATTTTTTGACGCTAAAAATTTAAATATTTGAACATTTTTTCAATAAAAATATATAAATGAAATAAAAGCGATTACTTAATTGACTCTTTTTCCCCATAAGTCAGCTATAAGAAAATGTCTCCCAGCCACAATATCAAACATTATTTTTTGCAATGGAATATTATACAGTCATCATACAGTTTGCACTAATACTTGCATTGCATGGAGATGTACGGTATGCATGCACACAGACAGGAGATTGCTGAGGTTATAAAAGAAACAAACCCAGGAAAATTGATTTTGTAAACGTTGGAGGAAGTGTCAAACAGAAACAGAAGGGGCTGGGGGGCGGAGGGCGGGGTTCCTTCCTCTTTAAACTACAGCTTGCCTTTCCACACATTCGCTACCCAAATTTCACAAGCGAGAAATAAATATGACTGAAGTAAGAAAGACTTTTTAACCTCCGTTTTGAGCGCCGATAGGGACTCGGGCAGAGAGGGCATTTCTGAAGCCTTCTGAGCCAGAGTCTCCAAATTGATCTCCTTAGACGCCCTCCTTCTCCTGCGGGTGCTCTGGATGACTCCCGCCGTCGCCACCTGGCCGCCATCCCCTCCTCTCGCAGCCGCCTGCACCCCTGCTACTCCATTCTGGGAGGCTTCCTTGGGGGCTTGAGCCCACATGTTTGCAGCAGTCGGCGGGGCTAGTGGGGACTGTCCGTCTCTGGAGAGACGGCACGAGCGTCTTGGAGCGGCTGGCGTTGCGTCGGCGGGTTCCGCTGGGTTTATGGAAACCCTTTCTGGGTATTGCTCAAGGGGAGGTACTAGCTCCTTGGGTTGGACTTCCAGTGACAGTGCGGCGTCCTTTCTGTTAAGTGGGCACGGTTCAGGAGGTTGATAAGCGATGAAATTTGTGGCTTGAATCTCTTGCTGGGGCAAATTTTGTGCTTGCTGCATTTTTTGCATTTGTTGCTGTCGCTCGTGTAGTTGCTGCTGCTGCTGGTATTGCTGCTGCAACTGCTGCATTTGATGCATCTGCTGCTGTTGCTGAAGTTGCTGCTGCAGGTGACGTTGCTGCTGCTGCTGCAACTGTTGCTGCTGCTGCATCTGGTGAAGCAGCTGCTGCTGCTGCTGCTGTTGTGTTTTCGGCTGTTCCCCATAAGATAAGCCCTGCATTCCCTTGTTGCTGGGAAAAACTGGGTAATATCCCGACGAGAACTGCTGCTTGTTGAATGTCGTCTGGAAGGGCTGCAGCATGGACCCCTGCACGTTGTGAGGCTGGCCCTGCATCTCGACACCTTTGTGCCCGTGTTGGTATGTTTGCAGCTGGCCTTGATGCATTGCAGCCGCAGCATGCTGCTCCCACTCCAGCCCCCGTCCCTGGGCCGGGACACGGGTGCCATCTCTGTACACCTCAACCGGCCGCTGCAGTTGACTCTCACCCGCTATCTGAAGAGTGTCGTGAACTCCCTTATGGAACGCCATGGGATTTCGGGCATTCACGCCACTCATGTAGGGCCCAAAGTTCTGTCCCCAAGCGGGCACAGGGGGTTCCTGAGACCAGCCGGCGGGGGCTTGGGAGGAGTCCTGATGCAGCCACTTTACAGGGGCAACCTGTTGATAGGGCGGTAGAACCTGAGGAGCATTCTCTGGGTTATAAACACCAGAGCTGCCAGCTGAGTCAGTCTGGCTTGACTCCAAAGATGGAGGTCCCAGTCCGTAATAAACCTCTCCTGAATGCTGCATGGGCTCCTTCATTGCTGCCGCACGATGCTTGCCACTCTTATCAGAGTTAATTTGAGGAGGAAGACTCATTGTGATGTAGGAAGAGCTGTCTTCACTTCCTGCGCTTGACTTTTTTCTGGAAGCCCGGGCTATAGATCCAAAGAGAAAGGCCGTGGCGGAATTACCGCTGATGTTCGACGCCCATCCTCCTTGGTGTGCTGCACCTTGTGTGAAGAAAGAAAACACTTTATTTACCTCTGAGGGACAGCACACAGGAAACGGAGGCCTGCAGACCGCCCGGAAAGGTCAAAGAGCATTCACGCTTTAAAAAGGTACAACTCTGAAGATATGCATAATCTTTATGGGCCGGAACTGTGACGTTTGCATGCAGTTCGCAGCAACAATCCAGGCCTTTGGAGAGCATTGCTGCTGCAGTTTGGCCGAACAAGAAATACAGGAAATGGAGCACAATCACATGGGCATATAGCCAGTGGTGAGGCTGTTGAAAAAGCAGCAATAAGGAAGCATCGACACACAACACACACTACCTCATGTACACGACGGCTGCTTCTCCATGGCCAGCCCCGACGGCTCGCTTCGCTTACGACCAGAGTCATGCAGATCCGAATGTCACAACTCTAAACAACTTTCTGCCCGGAGTTTCCCAGTGCTCAAGGATCGCCGAGTCCGCCAAGGCGAAACAATGGGAAATAGGCGCAACTGCTCTTTTACACAGTAGTTACAATGTTCCGCACGGTGTCCGCCGAAATGCTGCTGCGTTTTCCTGGAAACACGTCCACAAGTTCTCCCCTCTGTCGACTTTCGTAGAAACACTGCGATTTCCGCACATTGAACGTTGCGCAGCCCATCTGAAGCGGCGACGTCGCCTCACGGCGCGCAACAACCGTGCAAACGCACGTAAAAAATGTGCAATCGGGCAGAAAGCGGTGCAAAAAGCCCGAACGAAGCGCCTCACCCACAAACAGACCACAGCTTATCCTGTTTTCCAACCTGAAGACTCGGCCCCGCCCACAACTGCATCCGTGTACGCTTGTTTTGACAAAGCGGTCAGCACGAGAAGGCGGAGCCTCGTCAACAGTCCATCTATATTACACCCAAATGAATAAAAAATGCATGTTGGCATGTATTGTAAGTACCGAAGCACGGAAAATTGTTTGAAAACATTTGACAAATATTATATCATGTTTTTCATTGTCAGTCTTGTCAAAGTTTACTTTCACGACCGTCTTTTTTCAGTGACAATGCTAAAAAAAATGTCTTCCATTTTCGGAATATCTGCGTTTTACTCTTCCGTGCCAATACTTGTTTCGTGTGAATACACGCTCGTCAAAATGTATTGAAAAAGTATGATTATTATTAACATTACTATTGTAGCATCCGTCCATTTTCTATGCTGCAGAGGTATGCTGGAGCCTATCCCAGCTGACTTCGAAGCAAAGGTGGGGTTCACACCGGATGGCAGTATTATTCATATAGTATTTATTTGTTATTACATGTTTTCAATATCCTTTCACAATAGTGCTTGTCATGCGGAGTGTATGTCTATGTTTTGTTGCATTAACCCTCGGCCGGGATCCTGCAAAAATGCCAAAAGCGATTCCATTTACGTCAGACTATGACTTCAACATCTACAATATGATTATCTAACTGCGTGTTCAAATCCACATGATTGGGCAACGTGTCGGTCAACTTTAGGTTAGGCGACTTTATTGTTAACGTGGTTGTGTGTCGACTGGGGGGGCGGGGCGTTGCTATGGTGATCCTGCGGCTTATTCCGGAGCTTTTGTGACGTCACCGCGAGCGCTCGCAGGACCGCGCTGGGTAATCTGCTGGTTAGCTCAGCTCACGTTTGAGGTATGCTCCGTCGCCGGCCTTTCATCCACAAGATAAAGCATCCGTTGGAATGACGTGGCAAGCGGGAAGGGGACCATGGAGACGCTCCCTCGGGGTCTCATCGGCGCGACGGAACGAGGTAATGAGGGCACAGCAACATGCTAGTTAGCTTGTGTAGAAGTAGCCGCCTTGCGTTGTCCTACTGAATGTTAATAACAAAATGTCGCCTCCAGCTCCGTATTTTTGCGTCATCTGTATGCCTCTGACATCTGGTTTGAATCAGCTAAAGCTACCAGAGCTCCAAGTTAGCTTCAGATGTGAGTCGTGCACAAGCAATCACTTTAAGCAGTTGCTTGAAATTGAGAGGAAGGTGTCCCGGGTTACCGACCCCCACCCTCATGGTGTAAGGGCAGATTCGTGTCATGTTGTTTGCAGTGACGGGTTGGTGCCACTGATGTCAGCTTGGGACTGCAGCAGAGATCCCTCACCATGAGTGGAGAGCACACGGACATCCTGTCAACGGCAGATGTGGTCCGAGACAGATGGAGAGTGGTATGACAAGAATGCACCAAAAATACTTTGACGTCACCCCATCGGGCTCGGTTGGCAGACATGTCACGGAGAACTGTCCTGCAGGTGAGAAAGATAGGCGGAGGTGGCTTCGGGGAGGTCTACGAAGTCTTGGACCTGCTCAGCCAAGCCACTGTTGCTATGAAGGTGGAGTCTGCCACTCACCCCAAACCGGTGCAGAGGACAGAGGCTGCTGTGTTGAGGAAACTGCAGGGTGAGCGACACAACTTGCACTGGGGGGGGGGGCATTTGTACTTACAAGGAACATATTAAATAGCTTGTGCCGGCCCAGTTGCACATGTGGAGTGGATCTGTACATTAATACAGTTTTCTATAAGATACTAGATTGCACGCAGCTGGTTCACAATGATAGAATTCCATTGATTTATTTGTATTTATACTGATAGCTACAATTTAAAACAATATCATGCCCACCTTTAGGAATTGAAGTCAACGTAAAAAGAAAATGCATTTGTCAACAGTGTGTTCTAATCTCTATACGATTATGTTCTGACTGGTCTTTGGATAGGCAAAGAGCATGTGTGTCGCTTTGTAAGCGCTGGACGAAATGAGCGCTTCAACTATGTGGTGATGGAACTCCAGGTAGGCTCATCATCAAAGGGTCCTTGAATTTGTTTTTAATCATTCAAAAATCTTGATTTATTTGACCAATAAATAACTTTGTGATGGAGAAACTCAAGCAAATGTACACAAACATGTACATGTAACTGAGAAATGTATCAGTGAAGTAGTTTTAGTGTTTTTTTTCTGTTTGTATATGGCATACTGTAATGATTTGGAAAAAATCTTTACCTACACCAATGCATTCCTGGGTATCTTGTACCTTGCAGCCTTTAAGCTTGATTGCATTCATATTAAAATGCCGGTTACCCTCCTATTTGAAATGGTTTTTTCCCTCATAGGAGATAGTGGAAATTATACCAATAAAAAAACTGTTACTGGTCATCTTGACATCCTGTTTGTATATGACTCATTCAGAGGGCGAATTTTGTATCAACATTTACAATTAAAGCGACGTAGTGGTTAGTTCAAGCTCCAGTATTTTTAAGTTACATCGTTTTCTTGTGATGACGAAAGCTAACAAGCTAAACGGTCCACGAGAGATGGGGCTGCTCACTGAGATGATGTTGTAGAAAACACTGCACTTAGCGTTTTGGCAGAGAATTGCACATAACATGCTCAACCCTGATGAAGCACTATAAGGGATCAAGACTGTCGGAGGGGTTGGTGTAGTGATGATGCAGAAGCAAGTAGTTGTGTTTTTTTAATATTTAGTCACGCCCCCATGACAATTGGCATACCACAATTTGGGAAACTAAGCTTAAAATAATTTTTAAAATGAAGTCCCGCAAGATTTGTTTTGTTAAATAAACGTTTGAATCCTGACTGTAACATGGAAATCTCCAAAGGGGAGAAACCTGGCAGATCTGCGCAGAAGCAGGACCCGTGCAACATTCTCTGCCTCAACAACCTTGAGACTCGGCAAGCAGATTTTACAAGCCATTGAAAGCATCCACTCAGTAGGCTTCCTGCACCGCGACATTAAACCGGTAAAATAACAGTCGCCTTGACTACTCGTGACAGTTTTCAGCACCATGATTAATGGATGAACTTTCACGTCTTTGTTCTGTCAATCACAGGCTAACTTTGCAATGGGAAGACTAGCAAGTACCTGCAGGTGCTGCTACATGCTGGACTTTGGTTTGGCTCGACAATATATGACTTCCACCCAGGAACTGCGTCCAGTAAGCACTCCCAAAGATCCCTAAAAGGGATATTTCTTTGGCTAAACAGTGTTGCGGTTGTGTTTCACCATTTTTTTCCAGCCTCGTTCTGTGGCAGGCTTCAGAGGAACCGTGCGATACGCTTCAATTAATACTCATAAAAATAAGGTGACAGCCACTTTTGCACTTTTGGTTATAGGTATATTATTGTGCTTGTAACAAATCTTTGCTTTGGTATGCATTGTCACTCTTGTGTGTGTGACTGTGCAGGAAATAGGTCGTCATGACGATCTGTGGTCCCTCTTCTACATGTTGGTTGAATTCATGTCTGGTCAGCTGCCATGGAGGAAATTTAAAGATAAGGTATATTTAGACAATAATGATTGTGTGTTGAATCATTTGTAGCCCATAGTAAATCTGTTGAGATATACAAGATGTACACTGACTACTCTGTAAAGTATGTTTACTATCTGTATTATTGGCCCTTGAAAAGATACAGTGGATCCAAACACATTTGCAATTGAGGATTCACAGCCCTGTGGATTTTTGGTTAAAAAAATAAGTATTTTTTTTCTCCAAAAATGGTAATTTCTTTCTGTAAGAAAAACACATCTCATTCAACCTAAATCAGTATGAATTAGTGAGTATGTGATATTGCAACTAAAATGTACAGCATACGTGTACCACCGTTAAAAAAGGGCAAACGTTTTGTCTTTAACTGATGTTTTTTCGTCAAGTGTTTGTTCGGCGGTCGTTGAACACAAAGTAGTTCCTGTGAGATGCAAAATGGCCTTTATGTGTTACTTGTGCACTATTACTCAGCTGTTCATCGATCATATTACATTATCATTCATTACTATTTAGTATGTGTTGATTTTAGAATTTATCATACATTTAGTAAATGTTTTAGATACATTGAAGAGAGAGGAGTAGGGTTCAGGAGCTAAATCTACAGCCCAAATCCTACATCAACGTCAAGCTAGCGGGAGGGGAAGCAAGCCGTTTGTTTGGAAATATATTGTAGACATTTTTATGGGCATCTCAATTGCTCAGATTTTTGCCATTCTTCGGTGGTCCCCCGTAAATCTACCGTACTCTGTATGCACACTATGTACTCACTTTTGAGATATTGTATAATACCGCATGTGAACTGTTTTTTTTACATAGGAACAAGTCGGAAATCTAAAAGAAGCATATGACCATCGTCTGATGCTTAATCACCTTCCATCTGAGTTCAGTGCTTTCCTGGATCACATCCTCAGCTTGGACTACTACACAAAGCCAAACTACGAGGTTAGCCATCACTTGCTTTGTATATCTTTTTGTGTCTACCAAAAGCTGGCTCATGAGTTTCCTCTGTGACAGCTCCTGATGTCACTGTTTGAGTGCGCTATGAAAAGCCACAATGTGCTGCACAATGACCCCTACGACTGGGAGAAATGCGACCCAGAGGACATGCTGACTGTCACTGCGACGCTGCCGACTGGCCAGGAGCTCACCCGCCTCACGCCCGCTCACTTGGGGTACTCCTCATGCTTTACTGAAGCACTCTGACTAAATATTTCAAGTCATCCGCGCTATTGCTTGTGTGGAATTGTGCACTGAAGGACCTTTTCTCCTTCCTCAACAGCGTGGCTAATGCTTCAGTGCTCCCAGTAGAGCTGCAGAGGGAGAACACTGAGGATGTCCTCATGCTCGGGGAGCGCTTCAGTGATGCTGACAACTGCCCACCTGTACCCACCCCACCTGGGCCTGTGAAAGATGTATGGGAAGAGATGGACCGCATACAAAACCAGAAACATGTTGAGCCGGTCATCAAGAAGGTCAGTTTGTCAGAAAAATGTAAGGAAATGAACATATATTTGTGGTACATTTACATATACAGCATTATAAACAATTGGACTATGATTGAGTACATTGTGGCTGTCTACAACCATATACAGTTGTCCCTTTGGTTAACGTCATCAATCTGTTCCAGAAGGTCCGACTCAAACCAAAACTCACTCTAACCAAAGCAAATTTTCCCATTTGAACCTACAGACACCTAGAAATGTTTACAAAACACACCTTATAGACAATAATTCTATTACATTCCATTTTCCTCCACCTATCCGGGTCAGCTCGCAGAGCGAGCAGTCTCAGTAGGGAAGTCGAGACTTCCCGGTCCACGGCCACCTTCTCCAGTTCCACCGGGGGGGGGACCCCAAGGTATTCTCATGCCAACTGTGAGACATAATACCTCCAGCGTGTCCTAGGTCTTACCTGGGGCCTTCTCCCGCCTGGGCATGCCCGAAACACCTCACCAGGGAGGCGCCCGGGAAGCATCCGGGCGAGATGCCCGAGCCACCTCAACTGGCTGCTCTCGATGTCAAGGAGCAGCTCCTCCACCTGGTGCAACCTCACTCTGCACCTCACTTCCAACCCGGAGGGTACAATCTACCCGTTTCCGACGGAGAACCATGGCCTCTGATTTGGAGATGTTGAGTCTCATCCCAGAAGCTTCACACTCAGCTGCAAACTGCTCCAGTAAACGCTAAAGGTCACAGCTTGGTGAAGCCATCAGGACCACATTGTCCACAAATAGAAATGAGATCGTAAGGCCATCAAATTGGACTCCCTCGACTCCTTGACTGACTAGAAATTCTGTCTATGAAGGTTAGGAACAGAATCACTGAAAAAGGGCAGCCTTGGCGGAGGCCAACATTTACCGGAAACAGGTTCGACTTACTGCTGGCAATGCGAACCAGGCCCCTGGTCCGATTGTACAAGCACCAAATGGCACGTAGTAGCACACCACCAATCGCGTACTCCCGCAGCACCCGCCACAGGACACCACGAGGGATGCAGTCGAATGCGTTTTCCAAATCCACAAAGCACATGTAGACTGGTTGGGCAAACTCCCACATACCCTCCAGTACCCTTGCAAGGGTGTAGAGCTGGTCCAGTGTTCCGCGACCGGGACGAAAACCACATAGCACCTCCTGTAACCGACGTTCGACTCTCGGTCGTACCCTTCCCTCCTAGCACTCTGGAATAGACTTTCCCAGCGAGGCTGAGGAGTGTGATTTAAAATTAGATGGATATAGCACAATTATAGCAAAAAATATTGCAAACATTATTACAACTGAACGCCAATACTGCTTTGTGAATGCACAAAGTGGTGGTGACAATGCATACCCCTGCGGGAACAATGCACATCTCTTTTAAGGTGTAAAATTCAAAGGTCTAGCACCCTTGTTTCAGTCTATGGTCCATCGCCTTTCTCTTATGTGCGGCCCATGTTTGTTAAACTGTCTACCGCTGTACAACTCTGATAAAAACAAACGTTTTGGCTCTAAAATGCTGCTTGCGGCCCACAACGCACTGCACAATCGCGTGCAAATATTGTAAGACAGTGGTTCCCAAACTTTTTACAGTGGTGTACCCCTTTTAGACATTTTACCTGAACCCACGTACTGCATACTCCTGCACACTTAATTAAATAGAAATATAACATAATTCATTGATTCATTCATTTTATAGCAATTCTAGGTCAAAATGTGTATTTTGCAATGTCACATTTTGATAAAGTTCCACATGAACACGAGTTTTATTTTTTCCCAAATTCCATTTTCTTTTAATTTTTTAGAATACTGTTTTTTTACATTTTATTCTAATTTTTGACAGCACAGTGTGTGTGATTTTGGGGTTAATGAATAAAAGGTCTGTTAATTATTATTTATTTATTATTATAAATGCAAAAAAACTTTCATTTACTAGTGCAATAAAATCAATGGACAATTTAGCCCAGTAATTTTAATATCTTTTTAAATAACTAACTTTTATACCAGTGGGGTCCTATGAAATCTCTTTTATTACCAAATTCCGTTTTCTTTTCATTTTTTTTAGAATTTATATTTTACACTTACAATATATTTACCAGCATAGTGTGTGTGTGATTTTTGGGTTAATTAATGAAAAGTCTATTAATTAAATACAAAGAAAAAGATTTACAGGTACAATCCATCAATGGACAATTTAGGCCAGTAAATTTAAGCGGTGAAAATAAACTCATGCAGTTCGAGTCACACACGCATACAGCTGCATTAGCTTGCTAAGCCTGCTATAACCATTCGCGCTCCCTGAATGGAAGCTAGCGGAAGCAAAACTAAGAGGAGGTACCGCCAGCTTTTGCCAGTGTTTATCGTCATTTCAACATGTTTAATTCAGCATTGTTTGTAATGAGATTCCGCCATGATTGAGCCACACTAACGGTCCTTCTATTCTCGATGACTTAGTTTCATTCACATTATGTCCATTTCCGCAGGATACCGCGTTTAAGAGTGAATTCCGTTTTTATTGGCCAATTCCGCTTTTCAGTGAATGCGGAAATGATAGGACCTTATTACAGTCTGATGTTGGAATCCTTCAGTTTGAATGGCTGAAATTTGAGCTTCACTTTTTGTCCACTCAGGATGGCTATGGTTTTAAGTCTCCGTATTAATTTAATACCAAATTGAAGAAGAAAGTATACCAATCATAATAAAGCAGTATCCACAATACAAATAGACACAAAACCAACACTGTAGCCTAATTTCCGGGAAATCCACAGTTACAGTGACAGGTTTTCACCGCTGCCCCGTGCGGGGATTGGAACACAAACAAAAATGCAATCTTCCAGACAAAACACTCTTATTGCACAAAATAATCATCAAACTAACTTACTTGTCCATGTAATGCCACACAGCAATGAACCACCGTGTTCTATCTGCTCCATTCAACTCACTCAGTGAGTCTTTCAGGTGCACTCGTAATAGTGAGTGTTTGTCGCTAATTGCTTTTCATTTCTGTTCGCGTACACCCTATCTCATTTGGCGTATCCCTGGGAGTACACATACCCCTCTTTGGGACTCCTAGGGTCTAGGACGTGTGATCCAAGATTGCGACGTAAACAAACCGAATGGTATTTTAGACACACGAACTCAAGCCAAGGCAAAACTTTGGCAAAAATTTGAGATGTTAACCGAAAAATGCGCTAACCGGGATGGTCTTTAACCAAGGTTCCACTGTAAGTGGGTTTCTCATGGATTATGAATGAAAACACCATGGCAGTAAACTATAGTTTTGTATGTTTCACTTTCTGCTCTACTATTGCTCAGGTGGCGACTGATGACGAGCACAGTCAGAACCATTGCAACCAGAGCCCCGCTGGGTCTATACAGAGTTCTCCGAGACGTGTGCGATCTGAGACCATGTTCCTGGACCGGGCTGTGCCACTGCTCCGGAAAATGCGACAGAGCCAGAGCTTGGCATTTGAAAGAAGGCTAGCACCTGAACCCAAGCCTACTATTGAACGTTTTCTTGAGTCCTGGTTCGTAAATCAAATATGTTATCTTATAATGTCATGATATCGTATTTCCTCATGTAGTGATGTGTGTTTATTGACCAGCCATCTATTGGGGAGTAAACTGAAAATACCCCACGTGAAAGCTTTCTGTTAAATGCCTCGCTAACTTTTATTTTTGATTTTTGTCGTCCAGTCGGGGCAAACCACCTGCCCTTTCTCAACTTGGGGAGAAAGCTGTGCCTGATGAACACTCGGGCACCGGGACTGCTGACCCTGAAGAAGGCGGAGTCAGCGGTGGCTTTGTTGCGGTCAATGTCAGTCCTGTGGCCCAAGAGGGAGACTCCCAAGAGTGGGTGATGCTTGAACTGGAGCAAGGCACTAGTTCTGGATCCATCAAACCTTCAGCTGAAGCCCAACCTGAGGACAAGCAAGGGGGGACCCCGGGCACTGCTGACCACTCGTCTGGACTGCAGGTTGGTCTGGCTGTACCGGGCAGTCCCCTTCTGTCACAACGCTCTGTGGGTTCATGGTTACTTGGCCACAAGAGGCTGCCAGGAATTCTGGGACAGATGCCTTCAGTCATCATGGGAAGACCCCACATGGATCAGGTCAGTTAGTCCTGGAGTTTTAAAAATGAGTTGTCGTCTTCAGTTCAGCGTTATACTATGTGTGTTATTCTCATTCGGGTCTATACTCTACTTATGTATACTGAGTAGCTTGAATGGTACATATACTGTACAGCCTATGTTCCCAAAGTTGGGTACAGGTTCCCCCAGGGGTACGCCAAATGCGATAGGGAGTACGCAAACAAAAATGAAAAACAATTAGCGACAAACACTCACAATTGCGAGTGCACCAGAATACCTCACTTTGTGAGTACAATGGAGCAGATAGGAGACAGAGAGGGAAGTTATTCATTGCTGTTTGAGCATCGTATGGACAAATAAGTAAGTTTGATGATTATTTTGTGCATTAAGAGTGTTTCATCTTGAAAATTTCATGTATATTGGTTTTCCAATCCCCACACGGCGCAGCGGCCCCCTCCCGAACAAAACATGTCAAAATGACGAACACCGGCGAAAGCTGGCGGAACCTCCTCTTAGCTTCACTTCCGCTAGCTTCCATTCACAGAGTGTGAATCGAAGCTTGAGGAAGTTAGCATGATAATGCGGCTGTGTGTGTCTGTGTGCGACTTGGGCTGCATGAGTTTATTTTCACTGCTTTAATTTAAGTGTTTTGCAATGCACGATGACCATGTGCAGGTTCGGAGTGAAAAAAGACAAGAAGCACATTTATTTTTGCACCTAGCTCATTTTAGCCGTAAAGAGGCATTCTTACACACTAAATATCCTTCCGGCCTTCAAAATAAGAACGCCGTTTGCCACATGTCTAACTGTAAACAAAATAAGTGTGTCATAAAAATATCTAACATATGTTAGTCAGAAGAAGAAAAAAACTATCAAGCAATATTGTGTTTTTTCAGTACAAAACATACAGTTTTTACGATGACAATTTATCAACAACAATTGACATTTTATGTCAAAATAAAAATTTGAAAAAAAATACTCTTCTAGTAGCTTCTACTAGATGTATATTTTAATTCCATAATTTAGCACAGTGATATCTGATGTGATGCTGAGAAGTAGTCGCTTTGTGCAATGGTAAATGCAGATTTGCAGCCTGTCTTGTTGGATAAGTATGACATTTATGCCAAAATAATATCAGGGGTATGTCACCTAGTCAATGTCATACAGTGCTCTGAACACAACCAGGCACATTAGAAAGGTATTTATATGAGAAATATTTGAAAGTTGTAGCTTAAACAATGAAGGTGCATTGGAGCATCAGGTCTGGATAGAGTAGCAATTCTGACAATTTTTTTGTAATGATGCTTCCCCATGCAGTATTGCAATTGGTCAAATGAGGATAAATTAAACTGAAGTATAATGTTATGAGACATTAATAATGAATGAAATGCCTTACTTTGGTTTTGCAGTTGGAATTGCATGGTGACCACATCTTCCTTAGTCACAAGCACGGGTTTTACAGTTTACTGGCCTAAATTGCCCATTGATAGATTTCACCAGTAAATTTTAAGTTTTTTGTAAATTTAATTAATAGACCTTTAATTCACTAACTCAAAAACCACACACACTATCCTGGTAAAAATAAATTGAAAATGTAAAACTGAATTCTACAAAGTTTTAATGAAGAAAACATAATTTTGGTAAAAAATAAAAGGGATTTCATAGGACCCCACTGGAATAAAAGATATTTAGGATGATTACTTATCTATTTATCAGTGCTCATGTGAAACCTTATCAAAATGTGACCATGCAAAATACACATTTTTCATGTGGAACTACTATAAAATGAATCCACCAATGAATTATGTCCAGTATTTCAAGATAATGAAGATTAAAAAGGTTATGTTTTTTAGGTGTGCAAAAGTACTGGGTAAGTGGCTTTGGGTTAAATGTCTGAAGGGGCACGCCACTGTAAACTGTTGGGGAACCGCTGCTGTACAGTATTGTAAACCTTGCCAAGTGGGTAATTGTTGTGTTTTACCATCATACATGTCTAGTTAATTAGAGCTCAGCATTTACCATAATGTAACATTTTTTTGTGAAAAAGTTCAACTGTAATTTGCCAACGTCCCCTTAAATCTACACGTTTAAAACAAAGTTGTTGCTCATTTTTTCATGTTCAATTTGATGTTCTTTACAGTCGTCAAGCTACACACCACCGTCTCCGGTTCTTGAGAAGAGTGATCCAATGCCTGTAGAGGCCCCGTCCAGTAAATCTGATGAACTCCGGAAAGATGGAGGAAAGACTGAATTTCCTCCATCATCAAGCCCTCTAAAAGGATCCACTACTCTCCTGACAAAAGACCCAGAGAGTGATTCTGGTCTTCCCGACTGCTCTTCAGAACTGAACCAGCAGCCTCAAGCTATCTCTGCAGCCATCGCTTCTTTACGGCCCAAAGACTCTCCTTCCTCGCCTAGACTGAGCCGCATCCCCATACGAGATATTGGCACTCCCCCAGACTCTCCGAGCAAGAACCTTCATAGAGACAGACGACACCACTGGAGTAGCCCGGTCCCCGGATCCCCCACGCACTCCCCTTCTCCATCGTTGTCCTGTGAAAACCTGCAGGCCACCTTGCCACGAGAACGGCTCTCCTCGGAGCGAGGCTCTAGGTCGGACTGTGGAGGGGAAGACCCTCTTTCGCTGTCCTCCTCATCGGGCAGTAAAAGTAAAATCCCACGACCCATGAGTGCCACTTTTATTCCTGAGCAGCTCAGCAGCAGGTTTGCGCCTCACCCGCCTCCTGGTAAACCCTCTGTGGGCCCTTGTGCCGACCACAGGTATGACACATACACACACATTACACCTGTCGCCAGTACATATAACTATCTGGCTAAATATTTAGCATGTTAAATGGAGAAATAATAATAATATACATATTGATACAATATATTTACAGTATAAAAGCAATGTTTTTTCTTTTTCATGTAATTTACCACAGGTATGTTGTTTGTGAAAATGTTACAGTGGACAAGGTATATGAAGGGTTCTCGTCAGCAGTTTTCCTGTTTGTATATGTTACTGTCAGCTTTACAGATACTACGTTCACTGTGCATTATATAGGTCCCTATGAAAGGAGTTTTATTTTTTTTTTCGGTTTAAATTTTCTAAAATTCGTTGTTGTTTTTTACAATTTACACTTATTTTTACCAGCAAAGTGTGTGTGATATTTGGTTCAGTGAATAAAAGATCAGTTAATTAAATGCAAAAAAAAATTACATTTACTGATGCAATACATCAATGGACAATTTAGGCCAGTAAATGAGAAATTGATGTAGCTTGGCTAACTTTTCTAATGGGATGCACACGTGGCTACAAAATCGTCAACACACTGTAAAGGCCGTGCTTGTGGTTAAGACTTGTAAGATATTTTTTTTAATGACACGCTTATTTTGTTTACAGTTAGACATGCGGCAAATAGTGCTCTTATTTTGAAGGCCAGTAGGATGTTCTGTGTGTGAGAGAGAAAGTCTCTTTAAAGCTAACAAGCTAGGTGCAAAAAAAACATGTTTTTGTTTTGTTTTTTTCACTCAGAACCTGCACGTCATCATCGGGCATTGCAAAACACTCCTTACATACTTATCCAGCCCGAGTCACACACAACCCAGTAAATTTCAATTTTTTTGGCCAATTCTGCAATTCCGTCCACCATTCCGTTAACGTGGAAATCATAGGGCCCTAATTATAGTGACAGTCATAATAGAGAGAACCACAATGGTACTACCTGTTATTTTTTTCTTGATGGTGTTTGGAGACATCTGGTAATTAACAAGGGCTTGCCGTCTATTAAATAGAGTAAAGGCTTTTATTTGAGGATAAAGTCATGCAGCAGCTCATAATAGAATGAAAAGTGTGAACAATGCATTTATATTGTCTTCTTTATTCCCTGAGGCGGCGGCGCCTGAGAGTGCGTGCCAGCAGCACCAGTGATGCAGACTCCCTGTCTAGTCTGAGCCAGCTGGTGCAGGACCAGGGTGGCGTACTTGTCAGCACGCCTCCTCCTCGTCCTTGCAACTCTTCTTCCTCCTCAGCCGTGCAGCGTTCGCTCAGCTGCTCTCCATCCCGCCAGGAGCCCCGCGATGTCAAGGCGCCTCAGGGACGCAGCCACTCCCCGTCTAGCTTCTCTGGGTGCTCCCCACTGCAGCCACCACTGATGCATCCACCTTCACCTCGGCACGGTCCTCTGCAAGCCAGGTCCTCTGGGCAGGGACAGTGGGGCCCTCGCTCCATGGGGCGGGGCTTGAGCCAGGAGGGTAAAGGCTCAGGAAAACTGACTCGGTGATGAACAGGTCTGTTTAGGATATCACGTGTAAATACGGTATTTGCTTCAAGGGAATGTATACTGTATGTATAAAAATGTATTTATTTATTTGCTACATTAGCTTACACTAATCCATACATTGCAGAATCCCTTAAAATAGACATTTTAGGAATGAAAATGGTTTGAACTTTTGCACACTGGTTGTAGCCTTAAAAGCCAGCAGCATGTTTGTGAGTTTTATCCATGTACATATAAGGGAATGTCATCAAATTATTGTGTACTTGTATATTTGTACAGTATATGACATACAATGAGTTCCTGTTTATAGATTATCCACACTCCATGCTAGTATCTATGCTAAACGACTGGAAATATAGTACATTCTCATTTACTCCGGACACTTTCAAGAACAAGAGAAAGAAGCATCAATACTGTGTCAACTTTTATTTTAAAAAATTGTCTTCATCTTTTTAGGTAAGATAGCAGAAAAGCCTGCTCTGAAGTGTTGCTGTTGCCTAAAAAGGGATTTGCCACACATGTATTTATAAATACTTGATGGCATGTCTGCCCAGTACAAGACCAACAGACTATTGATTTAGTTCTGAGAAAATAATACACATAACACAAAACTGCTAATACTCATCAACAAAAGCAGGTTGTGAGCAGGAAAACTGCTTTCTTAATAGTAACTGTGACCAGCTGCATTTTGGAATGTATGGATAAGTGCACTCACTGCTCTGTTGTAGACATGCATGAGCATCATTTCATTTTTACTTCTTTTTACGCTTGTGTGACAAGAATGTAGGAAAAAAAAACACTATCAGACCACAGAGACATGCTGCTTCCTTGTCTTCCTGACAGTAACAACCTGACAGAAAATTGATCACTCTTGTACACTGTGTGTGAGAGAGAGAGAGTCCTCCTCAAGATGATGAGGTGGTGACATGACATACTTCCATTCCCCACACCACTTGGTACACCTGCACAATCTAACACACGTGTCTCAAACTCACAGCCAACTGCTTCATCGACGTTTGACGTATGCTTGGCATTTAATATTCAAATTATTGTGGCGTACTTGCTCCCCCTCGAGAGATGCTTGATTAAAGAATCACTTTGATTGGTCAAGCAAGAGCCAACACTGAACTGAGAAGGCACCACGTTAACTACAATAACGGTGCACGGCAAAATAACAGCACCATACAGCATATACAACACTGTGGGAAATAACTACGTTAAAGCTGATGTAGGTCTTTGTACCCGAATGCCACTTTTCTTTTCCATCAATAAAACACCACCAATACATCAATGGTGCTTCCAGAGGCCTATACTCTGAAGAACCGTTCAAGTTCGGAACAGTTACTCGTAAAGACGGAGCAGACTGGACCACTTGTGTGGAATATTTGATGCAGCCCAGGCTCTACCGCCAGGGGTCACCGGGTAAGTTGCGTTTGAGGTCTTATTAAAAATAACATTGGGAGTTGTAAATACATGGTACAGTAACTGATAGAAGTCGCTGGTTATGTTTTTGTTTTTATAAAAAATTAAATATGAAAATACATCATGTCGAGCAACAACAATTTTGACTTTCAATAGGTTAGTTGCTGCTTTTTTGCGTGAATAAAATCCCTTTCAGTGTGCTTTAATGGAGGAAACAAAAGATTTAAGTTCAAGCCGATCTAAAACTTAAATATGAGTGATGTATTAAATAATCAAAACAGAATTTGTGACTAACTTTATTGAAAGGTCTGTATTTACAGTACATACTAGACCGAGGGTCACCAACGCGGCGCCCACGGGCACTAGGGATCGCTCCACGGCCAGATGAGGTGCCCGCAAGGCTGCTTTTCGTTTGGGTTTTCACTTAACAATGTGGGAACACTGGAAAGAAATGCACTCTGAAATACAAAGTGTGAGTTGTGGAGACAAGCATTGTGTTAATGTTCTGGTAAAACTTGCATAGTCGGTTTGTTTGGGTGGGAATAATCCATGAAAATGTTACAATGAAAATGAGCAGCCCTTGGCCATTCTCACTTTGTAAAAGTAGCTCTCACACGAAAAAACATTAGTGACCCCCCCCCTCGTACTATTCATTCATTCATTTTCTATACCGCTTATCCTCATTGGGGTCACGGGGATGCTGGAGCCTATCCCAGCTGGCCTAGGGCGAGAGGCGGGGTACACCCTGGACTGGTCGCCAGCCAATGGCAGGGCACATATAGACAAACAAACATTCACACTCACATTCATACCGATGGACAATTTAGAGTCACCAATTAATCTAACATGCATGTTTTTGGAATGTGGGAGGAAAGCGGAGTACCCGGAGAAAACCCACACATGCACGCACGGGGAGAACATGCAAACTCCACACAGAGATGCCCAACGGAGATTTGAACCCAGGTCTTCCAGATCTCCTGACTGCGTGGCCAATGTGCTAACCACTCATCCACCGTGCGGCCCCCTCGTACTAGATGTTAAAAAACATACCTGTCAACATTTGCATTTAAAAATGAGGGACTGCTGGTGCTCAATCATGGATACAGTCCTAAAACACGGGACATTTATGGCAAACTCAACGGGAGGGTGAAGGGAAAGAACGGGGAAATATGGGGGGGTTAACAGGCGTGAATTGAGCTGGTGTGTTTTACACTAAAAGGGAAATACTGTACTGGGAGTGGTGGTTATGTTGATCACGTGGCAGGCAGCATTACGTGGTCTAGAAGAGAGGGGCGTTCTGTCTGGGGTCATCTGGCAACACGCTGATGGAGTCCTCTGCTTTGCCACACAGCATGCAAAGCATTGTGTACTCCTACGGAACGCAACATTGACGCACAAGTCAGAGGGCAACTTTTGAATCAATGCGCGTTATGAAGCGACCGCACAGTCAACTGCAGAGAGTGCAAGGCGCGGATCAAGCTCTGCTTACCTGATATTGATCAACAACAGAGAATGTGTATTCATGTCTGGCGATGATGTGGTCACAGTTTTTACAAATATCTGAAAGAGGAATTAAGAGGCAGAGTATTATGAAGGGGAGGAATGGGTCGTAAAGCAAGTACTTCACAGAAGAATATTATGGCGCACATGCGGTATATATGCAAAAGCTTACGGTCGTAGGTGACTAGCTCTTCTCCGTCATCATCCTCCGTGGCTTTATTACAAATCAACACGAAGTCCCTGTGATGGCATTGGCCACAGCCCAGGTAGTTCATCAGATAGGAGCCGTTCTCCAAACAAGTGTTCCCCTGAGCAGGTAGAACATTATCAATTCAAACGACACTTGTGAGGAATTACATTTTGGTTTGTTCCGCAATCGAGATGCAAGCGTTTTACTGTTCACGACGCAGTAGTAGTAGTAGTAGTAGTAGTAGTAGTAGAAGTAGTAGTAGAAGTAGTAGTAGTAGAAGTAGTAGAAGTGTCCAACCTACTCGATCAGGGTATTCTTTTTGCACACAGCCGTTGCACATTTTAAACCAAAAAAAAGCTAATCAATTGTATACGGTCTTCGGAAACAACTACATGTGTACATAGATTCCTCTTCCGCACGGAAAGACGCCGCCTGCTAGCTTGCCAGATCTGTAACACACCAACTACAGGAGAACAAATGGAAATACGCGCTTCGGATGATCCATGTGGATTGTAGATCTAAAAATCATAATGGCTGCCACCCGACGTCCGGTCTGTGACGGTTCCAAAACTTTATTATTCCCAAATTTTAAATGCAATAATTTTATTTGTCTATATTACATGTTTTGATGTGACACTCGGCTTGAGAGTTATATAAATAAAAAGTTCGCTTCGTAAGTTGGCGCGGGTAGCCGGTAACCTGACGTCAACAAAAATGGCGGCGCTTCAGTGGTCAATGTAATGGCCACGTGAACTTTGGTGACTTTCTCTGTTCTGTCAGTGTTGACTGTACAGGCACGTCGTTCGAGTAAGTGCAACCTTTTTTCACCTGCCTGTTGATATACGCACTTCTCCTTTCTCGTCGACTGTGTAGTCCGCGCGTCGAACCGTAACCTGCTCGTGTCGGTGTGAGCTTAAGTCCAATTGGATCTTGCTTTACAACAATAGTCGTGTGTATCTACTGCTCGAACTAATCCCGTAATTTGTTTCTTCTTTTCCAGACATGGCAGCGCCACATGCGGGGGGAGGACCGTTCTTCCCGAACAAACCCAATCCGCAAATGAGAAATGGGAAGAAACCCAAACGTCATTTTTGCGTGTTGTGTCGCAAGACATATATGAAAAATGTAAGTGGCTCTTGCTTGGTAAATATGCACCCTTTCTATACTGCTTGTCCTTATTAGGGGCAGCTGGAGCCTATCCCAGCTGCCTTTGGACGAGAGGCAGGGTACACCATGGTCGCCAGTCAATCACAGACCACACACATGAACAACCTTTCACACTTTGATTTGCACTTATGGATAATTTAGAGTCTTTGGTAGGCTAACACGTTTTTGAAAATATGGGAAGACACTTGACTATATGGATATAAGTCACTTATGCACAGGGAGAAATGCAAAGTCCATACAGAGTTGATGGCACCTGCTAACAACTACACTGCTATGCTGAGCTTACGTTAATGCTTACTAATAGTGGATGTGTGTGTGTCACCTGTAGAGATCCCACAGGCATATGCACAGTATACTGCACCACAAGCAGCTGGAATTGGTGCTGGGCATGTAAGTTAAGTCCACACAAGTTCACACTGCAAGGGGGTGTGTGTCATTTCTCGTGTGTTTTCCCTGACAGCGTCGCCAGTCATGATTGTCTGGTGTGCAAGGTGTCCTCTATGGATCTCGATCAATTCGCCAAACACATCGCCACCTCACAACATGAAACCAATATGAATAGCCTGATACAAAAGAACATAAAGGCCATTTCACTTGCTGATACACTCCCCCGAGAGTCCTACAACAGGATCCTGGAGAGGAACAAGAACTTAAAGAAGGCAAAGTAAGATGTTTAACTGTTTATTTTATTTGTTTATCAAATGAAGAGTTAATGTCCTTGTTCCACTTGCAGGAAAAAAAAAGTTAAGAAGGAAAGAAAGCGACAGAAGCAAATCGCTGCGCAGAAACATGCATCAATGCCACAGAGTGCCAGTGGACAACACCAGGCAGTGCACACATGGACTGGTCCTAATAGATTCAAGCAAGGGGAACAGATGCAGCATGGCAAACACACCGCTGTGTTCCAAAACAAGGAGAACAAAATGGATCAACGCGTTGACTCCACAATCAACCGCTCCAAAGACAACAGCCAATTAGGTGGCGCCGATATCCCACTGCAGCAGTTCCCATGCCCCAGGGTGGGCCAGGATTACAACAGCTCATACCAGACAGAGGACACAGACTACTTCACTAGTGATCAGCCTCCTCATAAAGGAGGCATCACCTTCATCCAAGATGAGCGTAGCGGGGCTTCTCAACCGCAGCAAAGTGCTCCTGTCTCACACATGAGCATGGCTAATCCAGTTTCCATACAGGACATGGACGTCAGCTCCATGCTTAAGGAAATTAGACGGGCGCTTGGTGTTAGGGAGCCATGTAGGGCAGATCGGGAAGCCCGGAAGCAGAGTGTCGCTGAGTCAAGAACCCATCCCTCTGAGCTTTGCTCTTCAAACCTCAATAAGGACTTCAAAACATCAGAAGGTAACACAGGTGCCCCAGACAGCAGGGAGACAAGCCAGTCGCTTAGCTCCACATCTACAGTGGAGTCCAAGGGGTACAGTAGAGGCAATGTTCGGATTGCTCACAAAGCAAAGGGAGAAGGCGCTGTTGGAAAGACAATCCCAAAGACTCCTGCTTTGTCCGGGCCTAAAAGTAAGCAGAGCTGGAGGCAGAAATACAGTGAGATGAAGAACAAGCAGAAGACCAAAGAAGGGTTTCCCAGGTGAGGGAATCATTACATCATATATATTAGCCATTTTTCTGCAACAGTTGCCTACATAAATAATTAGAGGAACACTTGATCGTCCCTACATACCAGGGGTGTCCACACTTTGACAAAGCAAGCATAATAAATGATAAACAACTGCAGGTTGCAAATGTCCCACTGGACAGACTTTGGGCACCCGTGGCATATACTGTTGGTTCTTTGGCATCATAGCCTTTCAGAGGTTAAAGTCAGTATTTGTTGCCACATGCCTGGACTCATTCAATGCCAGTCCCCAAATGCCTGCCTTTTTTTAAAAATGTTTTTTTTTTTTGCATGAGAGGATAAGCAGCATAGAAAATGGATGGATGGATGGAAAGGCAAATGGAAGTGACAACGCCCACTAATGGATATAGTAAGCCATAAAACGACCACAAGGTGGCATAAGTACATTTGATAAGAGCATAGATCATTTGCATGTAAAAACACACTCTTTTGCGTATGCTCGCACACAAACACAGTTAAGTTCCAAATGTGAAAATTGTAAATAGTTCAGGGATTATATGTGTAAATAAATGATTTTGGTGGGAAACAATCCTTTTTTGAATTATGTTGTGGTATAGTTGTTTCAGCTGTCACAAAAGCAAAGCTGTTTTTTTTTCTCTTTTTTTTTTTAGTCAGGAACCGATATTTTCAGAAACTTACCATGTTCTACTGCTGATTACTAAAGAACAGAAAAAGGTAGAAACAAACTTTCTTTCGCTGATGAAAGATGGGAGAATTATTTGTTTGGTAGGTTGCATGTTTAATCATCTGTGGGCCCTGAAAAATCGGTCAAAATTGTTGAAAAAGGCCGGTACTGAAGGGGTTGTCTTTTGAAAATTGTCTGGGATTGAATGAGTTAAGGGTATTATTGCCAAAGGTTGCAGTTGCAGGTAAAATAATAACAATTTGCAACCATATCAAGTAACATCTCAAATTAAAGGCAATGATTCAGGCTATCCAATAATACTGTACACGATGTTTAATCATTATACTCTTATATGGTGACAAAATGAGCCAATAAATGCAAACCTAATGTTAAAGTAACAAATACAAAAATACATTGCTTTTACCGGTATACTTTGTTTAATATATTTGTGTTGTTTGGCTTTAGATTGGGAATTGAGTTGGTGAACGCGGAGGACAACCAATCAACATCTGTCACTGATGATGAGCTGCCGCTTTCAGAGGGCTTCCACTGGGAGTCTTTCACAAGTCCATGCATGCCCGTTCCTCCTGCTATTTCTGCTCCTAGTCCTTCTCGCCAAGACTCGCCAGTGAGTGCGCTCAACGTGGCGACGCAGTTGGAGTCCAGGATAAAAGCGTCAAATGTGAAAGTGGAGCACATTGATGAGAATGGTGACGCCAACAAGAGGAAACGCCAACAACCACAAGTCAGTTTTTAGAATGCGATACCACATTCATGTCAATATAAGATTTCTTCCTGTCTAAAAAAGATGTTTGTCATCTTTACGGTATATTTGGCATCTTAGATCCGTACATTCAAGCCAACAGGGGGCACCAACCACTTTTCGCCAAGATAATCTTTTTTTCTGTCACACACACACAAAAATGTGACCATTAAGAAATACTGTCTTTTTAGAATTTGATCTTGTCACAAAAATATTTTTCCACATGTCTGTCTGTTTTATAGGTGGGTCAATACAGTACATTGCAGAGTTTCTGAGTGTTCTATTCTTTCTATTAAAATGTGTACATATATTCCTGCAGGATGATGGTGTTTTTGATAAGGAAGCAAATGTTAAACGGAAGAAGACACAGTTAAAGAAGGGTAACTAATATTAATAATAGTAATTTTAATAATTTGTGCATTATTCAGTATACCAAATTTCCAATCAGTAATCCAAATTTCAAGAAAAAGCTGTCTTCTTTTTCAACTTTAGACCAAACCCAAATGGACCAGCTGTTAGCAGTGTCCCTCAGGGAAGAGGAGCTGAGTCACTCGTTGCAGGATTTGGATAAGTCCTTAGTTCTGGCCCGCAATGCCATACAAGTGGCATACACAGAAGTGCAAAGGCTCACTTTGTTGAGGCAACAGGTACAACTTAAACAGTTCTTCTTGTATCTTTTCCTTAGCTGTGGTTGACTTGGTAGCTTGCTGCTGTTTTAGTGCACTGCAGAGGTGGACGGTCTGAGAGCCAGGCGTATTGAAATTCTTCAAGGGATGCAAGGTACTGTACTTGGGCTTTAAAGCCAGGCGTGCTACTTGGAAGTTCTTCATTTAAAATTTTGTGGTCACTTCCAGAAGTGTATTCTGCAAGCTCTAATGTGGTGCAGTTTGGCACCAAGAGGTCATCTTGTAGCACTTTTGCCCCTCCCTCCAACCTCTATCAAGCTCCCACACCCACGTCCTCCATCAGCCAATCTACACTTGCCCCCATTCCAACACCAACCGTTACGGTTAAGCAAGAAGTCAGAAGCCCACCAGCTTCTCGACAGCCAGATGTCCACAAGAACAGTGAGGAGACAACTCAGCTACTCCCAGAGACCTACCCTATGCTGCTACCATCACTGCTGCTGCCAACTCCTCCCACTGGGGTTCCACCCATTGTGGCTCGTCCTACTGTAGCCACTACTGCTCCTGCTCCTCCCACAGTGGCTGTCAGTGAACAAACCAAGCCAAAGGGGTCAGTAACCCGGTCACCGGTGAATCCATCCTACATGAAGCCGGATCCAGTGAAGAGGGAGCATGTTTTCCAAATAGATTCCGAGGATGAGTATAAAGAACATTCTTCCGCAGAACCCATAAAATTAAAGGAGAGCGGGGGAAGTAGGCCTGTACCAGCTATTGCAGCAGTGGATGGTGACAAAGAGGATGATGGCAATAATCTAGTGGAGGTAATGGAGCACCCCAAAACGGTGGTTATTGACATTGATGAATCCGAGAGTGAGGAGACACCTGATAGTGGACATTCAGTGGGACCAGCTTCACAAGAGGGGCCTCGGAAGTTTGTCAGTGTGCAGTGCAGTTCTTCCACAACACAGACTTACCAGCAACGCTGTTTGATGAAAAGGTGAACTTGCGTTTTCATCTTCTAACAGGAATAAAGTTGGTCACTAAGTGTGTTCTCCTCACTACCCCTCAGGCCAACTGCGAGTCCTGTTGTGTCTGTAGGTGAAACAAGTATTCCTTCAGGTGGGTGCCATGTTTTTTGGTCCACTAGCTTATCTCAAATGTCTGCTGTGGAATCAGTGCAGTTCAATTTACCATGCCCTGCATGGAATTTGTGTTATTCTCATTCCGATCCCAGTTGTTGCAAAAAAGCGTAGGATTTTTGTCAACCAATTGGTACAATACCACTGCAGTTGGTACCCATGCTAAAGTGTGCCAAAAAAATTCCAACTTTTGACGTGACTGTCAGTCAGCGAACACACTGCACACATCTGTGTGTAAGATAATAACATCCTTACACATTAAATGTGTAAGGATTATGTCAAAACATCAGAACACCACCTGGTTTTGATATCTACCACTTTGTCTGGTCTAGAATAATGGTTTTGTCAAGTGCATGTGGTTTTCTGCCTATTGCTTATTTGATTTCACTTTTTAAAATTATTCTCTTTTATGCTAAATATTAGAGTTACAGTACCGTAACTATGGCCACTTTCAATTGTGCGGCTTCTCTAGTGATTTTTCTAAAATATAAAAAGTCATTCTTTCGGTC
>QODF01000220.1:203943-301018 GCA_024372805.1 Oostethus manadensis
ACCCTGACCCGGATAAGCGGTGGAAAATGGATGGATGGATAATAAGTCATTGATATTTTGTAGTAAGTATTTTCTGCTTAAATTAAGCATTCTCAAGCATAAAAATGGTAAAATATAGCAAATATAAGGCATTCAGAAGATTCAAAGATTTTGCATTGATATGTAATAGTCTACACTGATCACCAGGTGCCCGTAATGTTGCATTGCTGAGACAATAGCCACTGCAGGAAGTAAAAAATAAAACTGTCAATGCTAACAAGTGTAAGGGTATATTATGCCTTATTTTCTCCTAGTATTTCCATTATGCATGTTAGGTTAATTGGCGACACTAAATTGTCGAATGCTTGTTGGTCTGCCCTGTGACTGACTGGTGACCAGTCCAGGGTGTACCTTGCCTCTCGTCAAAGTCAGCTGGGATAGCCTAATGAGGATGAGCGGCCTAGAAAATAGATGGATTTCTACTATGTTGGGGAATATGATTGTAAAGATGATTAAAATCTAGATGGCTCTAATGTAACAAAATCAATCTAGCTCTACCTTTTAGATACCATCTAACTGCAAAAGTGTGCCAAAAGATGGTAAGGTATGATGTTTTGGTACCCTTTCACAGTTGTTGTCCAAACTTGGTGTAAAAGTTTAATTCTTGTATCAGGGTCTGTTGAGGTGATCGAGGAGGAGGAGGAGGATGAGCCATCTTTGGGGGCATTTTCAAATCACACAGGCTCTGTTCACGGTCTTCAAATCCACAAGGGACTCTTGTACACATGCTCAGCAGACAACACAGCTCGGGCTTACAGTCTGGCGGTACGATAGACACGGCATGGATGCTCCTACTTGAATCCGAGCTTGAGCTTCATAAGGCACGTTTAAGTTGTTCCGTTTTCCCTAACCTACAGAACAGGGAATGCCAAGCAGTGTTTGAGGGTCACACAAGCAAAGTCAACTGTCTATTGGTCTCCTCCTTTCTGAACATGCCAGCACGACTCTACACGGGGTCCAGTGATCAGACCATTCGCTGCTACAGTTTAAAGGTACAAAACCATCACTATTCCAAATATAATTTGTCTTGGGATCTTCAGTATTGTTTTTTCAGTCTAAGAAATGCCTGGAAACGATCACACTCGCTGACCGAGTGCTGTGCTTGCACATTGCTTGGAACATTGTGTTTGCTGGCCTTGCAAATGGATCAGTAGCCAGCTTTGATTTAAAGGTAATGTCCATCTTCGCATTACACATTTGGCTATTTGTATTTGTATTATTATTGTGATTGTTGTTAATTATATCAACCCCCCTGGATTTAGACTCTGAAACCGCTGGATGTGTTTGAGTGCCATAGCCCCCGAGGGGTCAGCTGTCTGGGCACGGCACAAGAGGGCGCCCGCCGTGTGCTGCTGGTGGGTTCCTACGACAGCACCATCAGCGTGCGAGATGCTAAGAGCGGTTTGCTGCTGCGCTCACTGGAAGGTCACACCGAGACGGTTCTCTGCATGAAGGTGAGGAGATGGAGACATTTAAAAATATGGAATCTGGAATAAAATTAGAGATTTCAAGAATAAATTTGAGGAATAAAATTTCTAATTTGGGTCTTTCATGTTGTTTGGGCTCTGCCAGGTGGTGAACGACCTGGTGTTTAGCGGATCCAGTGACACGTCTGTTCATGCACACAACATCCATGTAAGTGTCAAAGCTGTACCTGCCTGGGCATTATGCCACATTCATTTGTATGCCACTATTTATGGCCTATCGTGTAGACGGGTGAGTTGGTACGGATCTACAAGGGTCACGGTCATTCTGTCACATCCATTGTCATCTTGGGGAAGGTGATGGTGACTGCCTGCCTGGACAAGCTGGTTCGAGTTTATGAGCTCCAGGTAGTAGAGCCTTCTATTCATGTACGAAATAGTTGTTTATATAGAATGTCATCTGGTTGTGGTTGTTTCTTTCCAGTCCCATGACCGATTGCAGGTGTACGGTGGTCACAGCGACATGGTGATGTGCATGGCTGTCCATAAGAGTGTGGTAAGTGAACACCAAAAATGGCCGAGTCACCGTCATGTTGCTTCATCTTCTCTATGCTGGTGACAAAACAGATTTACACAGGTTGTCACGATGGAAGTGTTCAAGCTGCCAAACTCAACTTGATGAAGAACTACCGCTGCTGGGTAGGAATGTGTTTTTTTCATTTTCATTTATAAAGCATTTGCATATTTTTCTTGGAATTAAAGAGGGGCAATATTACCACATTTCTACGTAAAAGCACAATAAATTCCGATCTAGTCTCGTGTATTTTCTCAAATAGTGGGCTCCATGCCAATAGACGCCGGTCTTCAATTAATTAGAGGGTGTGTCATCCACTCAAGAATCCTCTGGCCCAAATGCATGGTGCTTCTGTATGATGTATGTATGATGATACCCCCATGTATCTAGTAGATGTCAATAATCAAATTACAAGCAATCTTCATGGTATTTATTTCACCAAAATACTCTGATATAATCACAATACATTCTTAAAAATTATAATTTTACTACAGGAATTAATACAATTACATATATGAAGGTAATTAATTTAATAATAATTTCTATTTCCACTCATATAATATTATATATATATATACACACACACACATTTCCACTCCTATAGTTATGGTCACCATAACTATATATATAACTATAGGAGTATAACTATAGGTGTGTGTGTATATATATATATATTTATTTATTTAAGATTTTTGTCCCTGTATTTTTAATTTTATTTTGTTATTATTGATTTATTTCTATAAATGATCAGTGTAATATATCTGAGTACATATTCTAAAATATGTTGTAGTTATCTGTGGAAAAAATAGCCAATTTCAAGAAACATTGTCAACATTATTCATTTGTATAAATGAATGCCTCATCTGTAATAAATGCCTTACCCTTAATAAAAGCCTCATGCTTCTCTGTGGTTGAGTAAATTAGAGCCCCCTGCCTGAACAAACGGTAAATGTCTGACCATGAAGAGAAAGCCACACTGAAGGGATCCTAACCTCCTTGGCGGAGGAAAAAATCCTCCATGTAAAAATGTTCTTTGTCGCCATCTAGTGGGTAATGTTTTCACCATTTGCAACGACATACATGCCTGCAATAGGCTTTGCCCTATTTGCCCTACAAAGTTTTCATCGAGTTTCTTGGTTTTGTGTTTGTGTGGCAGTGGCAAAATTGCGCTCTGATTTTCGGCATGGCAGAGCATCTCATCCAGCACATTGTGGGAGACCACAGCAACCCCACTCTGCAGAAAGTCAAATGTCGCTGGAAGGGCTGCAGCGCTTTTTTCTCCACACAGCAGGCGGTCAAGCAGGTAATGCATCGATAATCATAATATAATATCGTGGTATATATGTACGTCTTTTGTTTATCACTTCAGGAGCTTCCTGAGCACATGCAGACACACGTGAATGCGGACAGCAAAATGGAGACATGAGCAGGCAATGACTTGTCTTTATTCTTCATGTCAATCCCATGATTGTGAACTCTTGACCTCACAATGAACACATGATGCAAAGCTGAAATGGTTTTAGTTCTGTGTTGTCTTTTATTGGTAAAATCAGAGGCCGCTAAAAATTGTGGTGAAATTGTTCTGATTCTCTGAAGAATTTATGAAGAATGTATTAATCTCAGCAGTGGTGTGCAATTAACTTGTAAATAGTCGGCAGCTCAAGTGTGGCTGGTGTATGTTCATTTTTTTGTCTTTCTCATATCACCTTTTACAACAAAACTCCAAACAATGAATGAAGTCCATAAAATAGTAGCTCCCAGTCATGAGGTCTTGATGAGTGGAGATGATTAAGAATACATGGTCAGCTGAAGCCACTAGAGGAGAAGAAAAACATCATTAAAAAAAGTTTTACTCCTGTATTTACTATTTACTCATTGTTATTTTAGTATTTAGGATATTATCACCACACCTTCTCTACATACGTTTTATAGAACAATGTTTGTGTCAACTTGACCTTTATTAACCTTTTATTCATGTATTCTTTATTACTGATTGCACAACAAACTATACAACTACTGTTACACATCTTTATCTGTATTTTACTATCCTCTTTTTATAATTTATATATTTAACATAACCCGCGACCCTACTGAGGATAAGCGGTATAGAAAATGAATGAATGAATATTTAACATAGATTTGAAATGCATGTCAACGGCCCTCTTCTTCCCTTCCCAGACAGTGCATGTGGTAGGTTTGGTGGTGGTGGTGTTCTGTTGGCATATGTTTTTCTGGCACTGTGGGTAGAGGTAGTTGTGGGCATTGCTGCATGTGAAAAGCTACTTAAACAAAACTTAAACATAAACCAAGTTCATATTAAACCCTTTGAATGCATCTGGTCGGCCAGATGTGGCCCCCAGGGCGCAGTTTGCCCACCACTGGTCTACCGTATAAGGTGATCGCCAAGTGTATGATGCACATAAATACAAATATGCAAATTGATATACAGGCTTTTGGGGGAAATAGGTATCTGCCTCCTTGTGGATTATGTACCAAAGGTCTGTTCTCATGCAACCAATGAGACTTGACTAAAGCATTTACTGTATCTAACCTCCAGCACATTGAGCTTGATCAGTCCATCTCCGTCTTTGTCAAAAGCCCAAAAAGCCCCTACAGGAAACACAACTTAAGCGTACAGTTACAATATACGTATGCCTGTGTATACTGCATAACAACATGCAGTATACTTACTGAACATTCCCTCCAGTCTGACAAAACAGCAGATGTAACTGTCAAAGTCAGTGTTGAGGTGTTGGTCGGCGTAGCGCATGGCGATGATGTCATACAGCTGTTTGTTCAGGTGGAAGCCTTAAAAATGAAAAATGTACATACATGGAGTTCAACGACAACTGTAAGTGCATGTCATAACAGTTCTTGGATGCAAGTATGCTCTCTAGGGGCTGAGAGCAGTGCATGGATGACGTCATAGTCCAGGAATGCGTTATCCAACTGTGTGCACATTAGAGTAAATTCAACTTGCGATTTGTGTCACCTGCATCATTAGCAGCGTTTCTCATTTCAAAACTACTGATGGTGTTGCTTTTGTCTTTGTCGTAACGTTTGAAGATCACCTGCAAAAGCAGTCAATGGAAATTACAACACATACAGGGTAACATAGGAATATTGTGACAAATACAATAAAAATACTGTAGCATAAAACAAAAGTCGTGAGAAATGAGATCAGTTGAAGACAATACCTGCCACTGCTTAATCTTTTTCCACAGGTGTTTGAACTCCTGGAGGTTTAGTTTTCCTGTCCCATCTGTCTGAAGTTTGGCTCAGTTATGGAAGAAACCCATTTTAACAAGTGAAAACAGGATTTGAATGGCATTAATGGACAGCATCAGTGTTTCCCACTCATCCACTTTTTTATGGCAGCCCGCCACAATTATATTTGGATGGCCACCGAATTAGCACAGATTTAATGCTTGCTTTAGTTTGATTTGTTTATTTTTTATCACTTTTAACGCTCAGATGTTAAAAATGAGATGTCGTTGCAACTCTGTACAGGAGTTAACATCGTAACCCTGTTTCTAAAAAAGCAGAGCAGCCCTGCACCATCACTGACCAGCATTTTTTTATGTTTTTCAATACTATACACATGAGATTTACACGTGCAAATCAAAAGATGGCGCAAAACCACTCCCTGAGTGGGTCTGAGCTTTTCTTCCTGTCACACACACACCAGTGACCTGAAGATTACTGTTTCCCAATAACAGGTGTTTGAGGATAGTGGCCACATTAGAATTACTCAGCATCTGCAGTCAAAGGATACATCCATCAGTGCAATCATACTGCGACATGTCTCCAGGCTGAACCCTTCAGTTTTCTTACCGTCCACTTTTAGGGAGAAGCACAGAGCAGGTGAGGGGTCACATGTCCCTAAATGCCGTTTGTTTGACTCACATTTCGAAAGCACGTTCTTCATGATGGTCTGGAGCTCGTTGGCACAGATCTGCATGTCCTGGTAGGATGGATGGATGGATGGATGATAACTTTACATGTTGGTACAAATTCAAAGTCAACTTGCCGTTCACGCACCTCACCGGCAATTTCTTTGTAGATGACCTGGAACTGTTTTTCTTCTTCAGTTTCCTCCTCGGGCTCTAGGAGTTTCTTCTGGACACAAAACATCCTGTATGTTTTCACCACATTGGATCTGCCTACCCACCTCCTGTACCTGGCAGTTGATCTGGTTATGGTATCTGTCCATACCCACCTAACTATCAACCCTCTTTTTTTAGACGAATCGTGTTGGTAGATTACAATTAAAATCACATCACATTTCTTAGCCGCCATTATCTCCAAATGAGCTTTTTTGTTAACTTGCCCAACCCTTAAGACATTTTTTTCCCTGTGAGGCACAGGAAAAATCTCTGCTCTGATTCTGTTGGAGAGAAGTAGTTTGGCACCACCCGTTGCTTTATGTGCACAACTATCTAGACCCTGAATATGACGGCATGTGACCCTAATGAGGATAAGCGGCATAGAAAATGAGTGCGCGTGAGTGAGAGAGTCTTTCCTTAGATGTTTTTTCTGGGGTAAAAAACCCCAACTTATTACTGTCTTACACTCGGGTGAATACGATATTTAATGATCTGCCTCTCCCCTCCATGCACGCAGGAAAGGCGCTGCTCCTGTCCGTGGCGGGCCCCATTTTTGGCGCATTCTTGGCAAATGCACAAAGAATGCGCATCAGAGCACCAAGTTAGTCTGAGCCAGAAGAAAAAAAAAGATGAGTAAAATGACACCGCAGCAGAGTACACCGACTCTAGGGGTGGTTTTAAGTCAGAGGGTGTGAGTTGGAGACCAGCCTTGAACATTTTTTCTAATTCTGTTATAGTTGCACTAAAAATGCTTTAATTTATTGAACAATTAGTATTCGTACTTCTCCAATCATCCCACAAATCCAATTATTTGGCCCTGCCACCTACCAAACCAGCTCTCCCCCCATTTGCAGTGGTTTTATTGAATCATTTGAAATGTTGTTGGGTATCGCAGAGACTATAAACAGCCTAGAAGAACCCGAGCACATGAGGGGCAAAAACAGCTGCCAGCATGAAGTTCCTTTCGGTCCTTTTATTCCCAATGATGTCATTGGGCCTGCACCATATTATGTTTCACATGCAGCTTCACAACACAAACTACTTACCGTTGGTTTCTTCCTCTTTGCACCCTGAATGCCGTCATGCTGGATCTCTTTGTTGGCGTGCGCTGGGTCAGACACAAACACAATGGGCTATTTCAAAGACAAAGAGAAGACATTGAAGAGGTACAGTAATTGGGCTAGCATGATGGTGCTAACATGCATTGTTACCTTGTCCTTCCTTTTCTTGTCTTGCTGGAAGACAGTTGAGGGGATGAAACAGGTTAGGCCCACTCGGGAGATTGCAATGAGGAAACATGCGGTGTGTTTAAAAAATTCAAATCACTGAAGTTTCCCTGACTTTGTGCATTATTTCCATTATTTCCTCTAACCCATCCAAATGTATAGTTGCAAGCGTGCTTAGGGTTTGACTTCTGGATTAGTTCTATTACGAAATGTATGGTTTGTGGCCAAACGTTTTGGGACACCCTTCTTTACCTGGCGTGTGAAGGAAGAACTGTAGAGCCCCGATCTCAACCCCATCAAACACCAAGTTGGGGCGATATCAGTGACCTTTGACCTCTGCTCAAGTGACCCAATACTTTTGTCCATATGAAGGAATGGTAGAGCTGAACGTCTATTGTGTTAAGTTTTCTGTCACTGTAATTTCAATTCATGATGTTGTTCCTACCCCTGCAACGTGACAAACCTGCAGATGATCCGATGTGATGGTGCTCTCCGCTTCCCTGCGAGGAACACATTCATTAACATGAACTTGAGCTCGTTTTGGCCACACATCACGTTGATATGTCCTTACTCCGACGTGTTCCTGTTCTCGGAGAACACCCTGAGAATGAACTCGCCCTCGTGATGCGGCTGAAAGGTGGTGGGGATGACCACGTACTCTCCCGGCGGGAGTCTGAAACGTTCTGTCACCTCCCGTAAGTTGATGTAATTTTTGCATTTAGCCTTGGAGGCGGTATACAGGAAAAAGTCCTTCTGCAGATGCTTATTCTGGCCGCACATCTGCAGAGGGAATGAAGTGAGAGACATATTTGAGCTTATTTGCGTATTTTCAGTTTTTGAGAGCATTCTTTATGATTGATTCATTTTTAGTATTCTAGTACTACAGAGTGAATGGAATACTTTACTTGTTGTTCTGTTTCAGAAAATCAGAATCTTACAAGTAAATAATTTTTTTTAAGTATATTTTGGAAAAATACAATAAAATCCTGTACAGTAATCCTTTGTTTATTGCGGTTAACTCCTTCCAGGCCTGACCCCAAAAAGTAGGTTTCCCCAAAGTAGGATTCAATATGAATAAACGGAATATATTCCTAATGACTTTCTAAATACCATTACCATTATTAGAGCCTTCTAGACATGAAATAACACCCCTATAGTCACCTTTACACTCCCAATATAGTAGATATCATCAGAGAAAAGAAGCCATTTAAGTCATAAATTGATGTTTCAAAAAAGGCCTTCTAGACCTGTGAACAGGAAGTAACATCGGCGATTCAGAGTTGAGTCTACCTTGAGTACGGCCACAACAGTAGCCCGTGTTCTTATGATGATGATGATGATGACCATTGTTTTGTTATTATTATGGTATTGTGCCTGAGATCAATTGTTAGAAAACAGCGAAAGCCTGCCGGTGATCAAGTCAGGTGTATGTTACTAGGGACACCTGAGGGCCAGTGAAGACTACAGTTCTTAACGTTGTTTTGCCTTCAACTAGGTTTGTATTTTAGTACATTTTAATTTGAATGTATGCCAAGAATACATAACATTTGCTTAAAACTAACATTAGGCCGTAGTCAACCCGGAACCAGCGATCAATTATTACATGACATTTTTTGTGAAGGCGCAATGTTCCAACTGCAATGCAACGAGAGGCGATAATTATTATGATTATATACACTATTATACAACATCAAAAATGATTTATCATTTTTTCTCAGTGGTTATTTTGGCACTATGGGGTGCAGCTGGTGGTGCTGTCGTGAAACTGAATCTACCTCCAAAGGTAGGTTCTCATTTGATCCCAAAAAGCAACAAAAACGGCCAAGTACGCTATGTCTGCCTGACTTTGTCTGACTATATTGATGCCATCTCTCCCTGCTCTTTCTCTTCCATGTGAGGTACACATGACAAACTTGCTTCTCCAAAATTGCTGTACCTCCTGTGGCACCTGCAGGAAGACAAAACATATTCTCTAAAGTGTCCTTCAAGTGTCTTAGGTCCTGGGTCACATGATAGCGTACCTCATAGATGGAAAACCCAATGGTGAGAAACCTGGCTCCTAGGTGCTTGTGCATGCGACGGCCTTTCTGCATGAGAGCCACGACCACCGTGCAGAAGTCCTGCGGGTCATCTGGGTCTTCATCCTTATGCAGCTGCAGATGATACTGAGGGTTTGTCCAAAAGGTGTCTGCCAAGCAGATGATGTTGACAGATATGAATGGTACTTGATATGGTTTTTCTCCCTCACCTGGGAAGTTTCTGCAGCCGCCGGCTGAGCTGCCGCGCACCCAGCGTCCCTCATTGACTGACACCATCCAGCTGTGCCTCTCTTCGCCCTGCAGCGTGTCAGGGGTCAGGTTACAGATCTCCAGCTTGGTGAAGTTCTTCTTGAAGTCGTCAAAGGACATCCTGGGTGGGAAGAAGGGAATGAGCCAGCTGCAATTGCTAAGTTAGCGTGACTTACAATAAACACAATATCATACTGATCCTGTAGATCTCCTACTTTAGTGGTGTGTAATACTGGTGGACCAGCCAGGACGCAGAACTACTACGCATTCAAATGATTAGACAGTGCATACGGTTGTGACAGAGATCAAACTGACACTAAAACATTTACAAATTCAATAAAAAATGTTTTTTTAAATGTATTTTTCAGTCCAATGAAACTTTTAATGAATCAGAAACGTTCCCGTACTCGACACACACTGTACATATCCGTACTACCCACCAGAATTCACTGGTCTCAACTGTTTGTTTTTTAACATTGTCCTTGTCTGCAATAGAAATAGTCGACCATTCCTCTGATCTGTGGAATGACATGTCAAACAAAGAGAAGAGTTAGTGTTATGGACTGTATTTCACATATACACTAAATGTCCAACTTGGGTTAAAGCCATGTTTGCTGTAATGTCTATGTCAACAAAACAGCTGGAAATAGTATGATATTTATGTTTTATAATATACTTAGATATTACCAGTATAGTACAGTACAGGCACAAACATTTTTCCAGATTTTACTTTGGACTCCAGGGTCCCTTCCAGAGCACCCGTCCCCAGGGATTGCGTAAGCGAATCAGACGGATCCTGCTGTCCTTTGCAGCCTCGTCGCACTAAAAAGAACACACACACCTTCAGTTAGCATTTGAAAACAAACAATGCATGGTTTCATTTGAGTGTACCTCCTCCAGGGCTATGATGGAGTAGGCATGTCCTCGGACTAGACCGAGTTCCGTGCGGGACTCCGTTTCACTGGCTGAGGTAACCTGGCGGGTACAGTACAAGATGCTAGTAGGATAAGGCAGAAACTGCACCGCTGATTTCTATGCAACTTCAGGGGAGATGTGAAACTCCATTCAGGTTTGGTGCAAGTCTGGATAGAAATGCAAACAGGGGATTGTATTGAGTGTATTTTCCCCCTTGATGGAATGATGGACTCGTTCCCCTGCCCGCTCCCCAGTGCAGATTACAGAGTCCTGTCTGTGCCTTATTTGAGCAAGGGTGTAAACATTTCTCCTCGTGTAGAATTCAAACTATACATATTTTGGTGCCAAATTAAATCAATATAAAGCCTAAAACCAGGGTTGGAATCTCCGTTGGGGATCTCTGTGTGGAGTTTGCATGTTCTCCCCGTGCGTGTGTGGGTTTTCTCCGGGTACTCCGCTTTCCTCCCACATTCCAAAAACATGCATGTTAGCTTCATTGGCCGCTCTAAATTGTCCATTAGAGTGGGCATGTTTGTTTGTCTATATGTGCCCTGCGATTGGCTGGCGACCAGTCCAGGGTGTACCCCGCCTCCCGCCCAAAGCCTGCTGGGATAGGCTCCAGCATCCCCGCCACCCTAATGAGGATAAGCGGCATAGAAAATGAATGAATATTTCAAAGTTAAACAAAGAAAATACCATCAAATAACTAAAAAGGCCCATAAATACCGCATATAAGTAAATGAAATAAAGAATTAGTACATAGTTTCAATAGAATTATTTCATAAATGTTTTCACATCTTTATGAATTAATTCACATTTTAGTCATCAATTTATTGGCTTAATATATTGACTTTAAAAAAGAAAACTGTATACAGGCATAAGGTTATGGAATTTTATGAAGGAAATTGTACAATAATTTGGCTTTTGCTCTGTATATTTTTAGCTGTTGTTGTTCTTATGTTAAGACTACTTTTTATTTGTATGTCTTTATGAATGCTGTACTGGTATATTAACTTTATACTGCATAAGAAGTTGCAGCTACAGGAACTGTAAATTCTCTGTCAACAAACGTCAATAAAGGCTAATCTATGTCATCTATTTATTTTGGTTGTTTTAGCCACAATACAATACAACCGCTGGCCCACAATCCAAAATATCCTCTTTGGTCCTCCTCCATGAACCAGGAAAGGTCCTGCTAGAGTATCTACTAAGCAGACAAGCCCAAATGTTAACCAGAGTGTTTGCATGAGCACTCACATCAATTGAGCAGCCCATCAGGGAGCCTCGCTGCAGGGCCTTCCTCATGATATGGTAGAGCTCTTTAGGCGCCTCACACAACTCGAAGAACTCAGTGACTCCTCCAGTGAAGTCCTCCATGGCTTCCAGGGTGTTTCCTCCTCTCAGGGCCTCATAGGAGCCATTCAGCCTGAAAGTGGGGCATTGGAGTCAATGCTTTGGCCTAAACTCACCAGATGCTTATTGTTCTTACTTGGCGTAAGCTTTTTCCAAAAGTGCACTCCAGAACTCGTTCTTTCGGAAAGATTTAGTGAAGACCAGCTGGTTGTTGCAAGTGGGGATGCGGTCGTCGACCACCACGTCCATCCATTCCCCGTAACGCCAAAACTGAGGACAATAGATTCATCATTTGGTGTGTTATTGAGTGCTTGGCTTTACTCCGAACCTGGAAATGGAAAATGCCGGCATAGTTTTCTGTGAAGCTCTGATCCGGAGGAATGACTCTGCAGAGAAGCTTCTCGTTCAGAGTCAGACAAGCGATGGCGGCGAGCAGCCAGCAGTCCCCTGTCATTGTAGAACGTCACACAAATGAACAAAAACAGCAGGAATCCGGATATTAAATGGCAGCTATAGATTGAAAACATACAAATATTAGCCAAAGTACATCTGTGCACGCATTGTGCATCGTAAGGGGAAAGATCTGAAGCGTTACCCAATTCTCCCTGACAAATGTCCGTCCTGGTGGCTGCATCCACAATGAATTGAGGGTTTTCGCATATTTCCTGTCATAGAAAAAAGGGAGTCACTTTAAACAAACTAACGGGTTTTTATGTGCACACTACAAATAGTTAAAGGTGCACATACTGTACACTGAGAAAATAGGACCTTTACTGCATTCTTGTTGATGCCCTCCATGAAAGTTAGTAGGAATTACCAAGAGTACGTGTGAATAAATGTGCAAAAATGCAAGTTAAGTCTATTATATTTGCATCACATTTATTGTAAATTTAATCAAAGGGTGTTCATTTGAATCAACGTTCATCTTTTTGTTAGAGAAAAAAATGTCCAGATTAAAATATATATGAGTTGGCGTCTCTGACTGACAAAAGAAAAAGTGAATTGTCATTTACGCTGTATATGACAAAGTCGGGGCCGCACGGTGGATGAGTGGGTAGCATATTGGCCTCACAGTCAGGAGGTTCTGGGTTGGAATCTCCGTTGGGCATCTCTGTGTGGAGTTTGCATGTTCTCCCCGTGCGTGTGTGGGTTTTCTCCGGGTACTCCGCTTTCCTCCCACATTCCAAAAACATGCATGTTAGCTTCATTGGCCGCTCTAAATTGTCCATTAGAGTGTGAATGTTTGTTTGTCTATATGTGCCCTGCGATTGACTGGCGACCAGTCCAGGGTGTACCCCGCCTCCCGCCCGGAGCCAGCTAGGATAGGCTCCAGCATCCCCGCGACCCTAATGAGGATAAGCGGTACAGAAAATGGATGGATGGGTAGTTTTAGTTCTTAATAAATATGTATAGATGGATGATAAAGTCAGTTTACATTTTTTAGGAAGTCACAATAATGGAACATATTTGAGTATTCCTGAAATTCCCAGAAATGTACCAAAAATTCCTTCTTGAAATGTTATTTGTAGGGTAGAAAAATAGAAAATAATTTTCATATCTTTAGAAAAAACGTTTGAAGAAATGTTTAAAATGTTTTATTATTACTTTGAATTTTGTTTTGTTTTGTATGATTTATTTAATCCTAATTAATTATACAAAAATATATTTGTCATTATATTTTGTTGCTTTTTGCCAATATTATTTATTAGTAGTAATATATTTCATTTGGTAAATTGTTTGAGAGCAAAGACTCACTTCATCAACCAAATATGGTTCTTTACCTTATAAAGCATTAAATACATCACATGAATACATTTGGGAACAATCGTGAGTATAAATATAACTTCTGCCGTGGCTGACAAGGCAGGGACATACAGTATCTCTCGCCACTGAAACCCCTTTGCTCCGTCCAGCTGGAAACTTTGGAAACATTTCTTACATATTCACAGTGAAGCGGCTGCTCGGGTTCTGCAGGTCGGGACCTCCCCGAGTCTTCTCAATGTTGCATTGAAACCGGAACCTCATAACTACACATTTGTGTCTTAAGACTAAACTATAAGACAAAACGCTCACACGGGCACATGGTTGATCATAAATGTCAAAATGCAGCCGGACGTTACCAATATACTCTTGAACATATCTCCTAGACGGGACTCCCAAATTCCCATGCAGTGGGAAAAGTCGCATGTGATTGGTGTGAAATACTAAGCAGCCTTGTGCTATTATTAGTAGCATACAAGCAGTTTGTGCCACAAGAGCTTTTTTGTTTTACAGTAAATGTATCTACATTAGATAGATGATTCATCTCCAAATAAAGATCAGGTTTTTAGCATTATTAGCCGTTTCTAATACTTAAAACTACATCCTTGTATTGCTCGTATTATAAAATACAATATCGACCCACGTATTAGTGAGTATTTGTCCCCAAGGAAAAAATCGGATAAAGTCTAGTCAAACCAACAGGTGGCACCAAACGACTTACTACCCCAATCCAGTCAGAGGTTGTCTTCCTGTCACTCACACACAGTTTTAAGATGGATGGGTTGCTGTTTCACTGATATTGAGAACATGGTTATATATATATATATATATATATATCTTAAATGATCTTTAAACATGTTTTAGCAAAACATATATTGAATAAGAAGGGTCATCTAACGTTCAGGGGGGTCTCAAAAACATGGTTTTGGTGGTGGTTGTTTAGTCTGAACTAAAACCTGTTTCCACTACCATGGGCAGCACATGTTTTTATGACTAACTGGACACACAAACAAGATTCTTTCCATGTTTGTGCCGTTCAACACCATATCTACTTTGGAAACCAAGCACTACAAGACTACACATCACCATGACACTCACTGAGGGACGTTTCCACTCAAACTTCACGGGAGGTTTGTGACTGTAGAAGAGTGAGGAGTCACAGGCGGGGAATAGAGGGTCTTCAAACAGCACCTTCTTCTTCACATATTTGTCTCGCAGCTCCAGAAAGGTCTTGAGACGCTTGGCATCCTTCACAGCCTCGTTCCTGCTCAGGATGGCCGAGTAAATGGAGTTGGCTCCGGCCAGGGGGTAGTGTGCTTTCTCATCAGGCCCCAGTGATGCCGTCGTGTCATGAAGCTCTCTGACGTTGGTATCTTCAACAACAGGCACTCGATGATGCTTCTCCTCCATCTTTTTGCTACAATTAAACCTTTAAAGTGGTTTTGTGTGTGTGTTACGTGGCTCCCGTGATCACTTTCAGTCCAAGTTATCAGCTGCAAACAGTGACACCCAAGTCAACTCTCACACTCCTGGGTGCTGGACCTAAATATAGGACCCTTAGAAGGAGGGGGGAGGCTTTTGGTAGGCCCTCTGCAAGAATACACTGCCATTACTGAACAGCGTAGTTCAGACACCACTTTTCCCATTTCAATGTTTAGTTAGCAAACATGTAAATGATATACGTCTTCAAATAAATGCCAAACCTTTTTTCCACAAGGAAACAATAAAACAACCTGGTCTTCGGTGGCCAAATCTGGTTCCACAAACCAGATTCGTTATTTTGACTACTATACTATACGTCACTATTACAAAACATATTTTAGATTTTTTTTTTAAGTATTTCTACAGTGAAGTGCGCCGCACGGTGGATGAGTGGGTAGCATGTTGGCCTTACAGTCAGGAGGTTAAGGATTCGAATCTCTGTTGGGTATCTCTGTGTGGAGTTTGCATGTTCTCCCCGTGCGTGCGTGGGTTTTCTTCGGGTACTCCGGTTTCCTCCCACATTCCAAAAACATGCAAGTTAGGTTAATTGGCGACTCTAAATTGTCCATTAGAGTGTGAATGTGAGTCTGAATGCTTGTATGTCTGCCCTGCGATTGGCTGGAGACCAGTCCACCAGTCAGCTGGGATAGGCTCCAGCATACCCGCGACCCTAAAGAGGATAAGCAGTATAGAAAATGAATGAATGAATAAAAGACAGTGAAGTACACTGACATCTAGTGGTAACTCACACATATCGCTCGTCATGGAAAATACTATAGTAACTAAGGTTGCCAAATTTGTGCGATTATTTTGGAATCGTCTGTGTGATCAATTCTGACTGACGCTGTGTAGTAGAAGGCTTTTTAAGTAAAGTATATATATATACATTTCAATATATATTAGTATTGGTTTAAGTAAAAAAATATCTATACACATTTAAATACACATTAATATTGGTGTGAGTATAATTTATTTTTGCCAGGTACATCGTATACAGATGGCAAATGGCGCTAAACCTTTGACTGTTTTTTAGCAAATGGGGATTGACTGTTCAATATCTGGCAACCAGCGGCAGGCTCTGACGCGACAGTGCCATCCTTGCAGTGTGCATCTGTAACTTGGCGCCGTCGTATCCGGTTGCGTGTAGCGACCCTCGAACTTAATTCTATCGTGTACGCCTTTTTGTGGGGTTTTAATAAAAACGTTGCTATGTTACGTTATCACAAATGCGTTTAGCGGTATCGTAATTGTGTAGTTATATGAACTATGGCTAATTTACATCTTGAGTAGGAGCAAGGTTAACGCAAGGAGCGGTTGCCTGTTTGTGGACGCTAGTGCTAAGTAGCTAGCAATTACATAGACAATTAACTGAATTGTTGTGACTTTATTACCGCTGTTACATGTTCGTCTCGGTTATTTTGGCACTTTTGTCCTGACGGTACATTTAAGCAAAGGCGCTAGCATCGTCAGGAAGCTAGCCGCAACTTCGCGGAGACACATTTCTTGTGTGGCTAACGAAGCTAACTACCAAGCCTGTTAAACTGGAACTGGCACCGTCACATTTTCTCCTTTAATACGTAAGTACATGACATTTGCGCTACGACTAATATATTTCGACGTTCTTGCACCTTTCTGACGCTAATGTAGCATTTGGTTAAACGCCAGCTGTTATTCGGGTGGCTAACGCCCTACTAGCTGCCTCTTAGAGTTGCCGTTTCATGGAGAAACTGTCGATTAATACGCTTGGAATTTGTTGTCACGCAGAGGGCCGCTTGGCGTGAAACATGTCTGAGGGTTCTGAGAGCAAGCAGGCCTCGGACACTGTCCAGGAAGCCAAGCCAGAGCCGATGACCGCTGCGCCCGTAGGTCAAGGCGTGTCGTCGGTGTCTCCTCCAGTGTCCATGGTGAGCCAGGCCCCTGCTGCCGCTGCCGCTGCCACGGAGGACGAGGAGGAAGAAAGCGAGGATGAGTCTGAGATTTTGGAGGAGAGTCCATGTGGACGCTGGCAGAAGCGCAGAGAAGAGGTGGGTAGCCGATATATGCGTGCTGGAGCAATGTCATTAAAATGATCCGATACATTTGATTTGTCTTCCGTGTAGGTGAATCAGCGTAATGTGCCTGGCATTGATAACGCCTACCTGGCTATGGACACTGAGGAGGGAGTGGAGGTGGTGTGGAATGAAGTCATGTTTTCAGAAAGGAAAAACTTCAAACTACAAGAGGTGGGTTCCCATATGTTTGCCTTTAACTGTCACTGAGGATTGTCACACAACCGATTGTTAGGGGTAGATGATCTGAATGCGTCAATTTTTTGACGATACCCGGCAGTATTATGTGTTTACAGTAAGTAATCGGTTACGGATACCACGCCATTGCCAGGAAATGTCAATATCATTAAATGTTTTGTATTTCTCAAGAGGCATCATATCTGCTTGTAGTATTTTCTCAAGTTTCCCTCCTTCACTTGCATTGACGTTTACCCTAAATTAAGTATGTCCAAAATGCGGCCTGGGGCACATTTTCATCCACCAGAACGGGTGGAGCCACCAGCGCAAAGAGGGCGGGGCGTTAATTGGAAGCAAGCGGTAATTAGAGAGGCTGTTATTTTGTCATTTCATTTATAATTTATGGAGTGCATGGGAAAGTCGAAAGTTAGGTATTTGTTAACAATTATATTGTATAACGCAGCAGCAACAGAACCAATGTTGTAAATAGCGGTACAGTGCAAAAAGTTCAGCCAGCATAATACCGCCGATGAGTTCATTTGTAAACAGTATGACAATTGTCACACGCAGTAATGTAGTTTACATCACAATAATACAAATAACAGCTTACCTCAAACACAGCTTATACTTTTTATTATACTTACTTACTTAGTATTTTGGCAGCTGTATAGTTCCTCAACAGTGATGTCGCAACTACAAATTAAAGGCTTTTGCTTGTGTATTGCTTGAAGATCTATGCGAAGGGTGCAAGCAAGGACTGGAGGCTCTTATCAATACATTTGTTCAATAGTTGCTATTTTTTTAATAATACGTTATACAGTCCCTGACAAAAGACCGGTCGCTTATCCATTATGTAAAAACAAAAGCTTATAACCTGACTTTAAATTAATTGTTTGGTTTCAGAAATGTCTCATGAAAGATAAAACCCTCCCAAATTACGCTCAATATACTAAAATAAGTTTGCTTTACTGAAGAAAGATTGATCATTTACGAGCTTTACGAAAATTTGGTCTTGCCAAAACTTTTTTTGTTGTTGTAATTTTCATGATTTACCGTATTTTAAGGCGCGTGCTAAAACATATGTGTGTATATATATATGTATGTATATGTATGTATGTATGTATGTATATAGATGCGTGTGTATATATAGATGCGTGGGTGTATATATATATATATGTGTATATATAGATGTGTGTGTGTGTATATATATATATATATGTGTGTATATATAGGTGTGTGTGTGTATATATATATATAAGTGTGTATATATATATAGATGTGTGTGTATATGTATGTATATATATATATATGTGTGTGTGTGTATATATACATATATAAGTATGTGTGTGTAGGCTGTCAAGCTATTAAAATATTTGATCGCAATAAATCATACTTTGTTCATAGTTAATTAATCACATTTAATCTCAGGTACTTAGTTATTTTTACACACTATTTGTAAATATGCAAATATTGTTTATCTCAGTCTCTTTATTACTTATATTCATTTTATTGTATTATACTTATCAAATATATATTATTATTATATACATCATTCTATTTATTTATTGCATTGCGTTTTTTTAATTTAAGAGTGTTTTGTCTTTTTCTACAATTGAGCTACTGTAAATTTCCCTTGTAGTTCAATAAAGTCTGTCCATCCATTTTCTATATCGCTTATACTCATTAGAGTCGCGGGTATGCTGGAGCGTATCCCAGCTGACTTTGGGTGGGAAAGCGGGGTACACCCTGGACTGGTCGCCAGTCAATCGCAGGGCAGACATACAACCATTCACACTCTAATGGACAATTTTAGAGTCTGTCTAACATAAGTTTAAAATAATTTTATGTCTATAATAAGTAGGAATGTAAAGTTCTTCTCGTAATTGATTAAATAAACAACTGCGATAACTACATCAAATGTTGTGTAAAGCGATATCTGTATTTGAACAATAGGCTATTTCATTCAAAAATAATATACAAACAGATATCCCCCTATTTTTTCATGTTTGATCGTAGCGGCGATTTGTTCCATTGTTTGACAATCCTTGAAAGCACCTTCTTTGTTATACTTTTTCTTTTTCCTCATATTTGCTCCCAAATTCTGATACTATGTGGGAATGCATAAAGGTAAGATTTGATGACCTTATTGAGTGTTATGTGCATATTTGTGTGGTGCACCTCTCAGAGGCTCAAATAGGACGTGCGTACGTCAATTGTGTGTACAAAAATTTGTACCGTGAAAGGACACTTCCGTTATGACAGCCTTTGACATGCGCACACACAAACGGTGTTAGTGCTTTATACTATTGTGCTGACTTTTTATATCTCCCCACAGGAAAAAGTCAAAGCCGTTTTTGACAATTTAATCCAACTGGAGCATTTAAACATTGTGAAGTTTCACAAGTACTGGGCTGACGTCAAAGAGAACAGAGCCAGGGTACATAGAAAACAATGTAACTTTTTGTCGTATTAAATAGCGCTTCTATTGTAAGTCTGACTTGGACTTGTTTACGTGTCCTGCTACAGGTCATCTTCATCACAGAGTACATGTCCTCTGGAAGTCTCAAACAGTTTCTGAAAAAGACAAAGAAGAATCACAAGACCATGAATGAAAAGGTATGGAAGATAGGGATTGAATCAAACATTTTTACCTATTGTAATCATGTGCCAATATTTCTTCCAGGCCTGGAAGCGCTGGTGCACACAAATACTCTCTGCTCTCAGGTGAGTCTCTGCTTGTTACTACAAATCTGACAAATTCCCTTCTGCTGTCTTGTGCTTACAACACTATTTTATTCCGCAGCTACTTGCATTCCTGTGAGCCTCCCATAATTCACGGCAATTTGACGTGCGACACCATCTTCATCCAGCACAATGGGCTAATCAAGATCGGCTCAGGTAGATGACACTGACAGCAGCAGAGATCTTAGTCAAAGTCATGCTAGAATCAGGGATATTTTTATTCCCATCAATCTAGTGGCCCCAGACACCATCAACAACCATGTCAAAACATGTCGAGAAGAACAGAAATGCCTTCATTTTTTTGCTCCAGAATATGGAGGTAAGATCTTTGCTGGTGAACTGGTTGACTCGCATGCCATTATTCTTAATGGTAGTGTATTGCATTGATCAGAAAACATAATTTTTTTTTCCAGCTGTTGCCAATGTCACCACTGCGGTGGATATATACTCCTTTGGAATGTGCGCCTTAGAGGTGAGAACTTGAAGCCACATGATGACAAGGCCTATTAGTGCTACAACACCAGCAAACGTTCAATCACTAGCAATAGCAAACAACGTCTGTACTTGCAATGAGGTCAATATGAATTTCCAATATTGGCTCTGCGATACATGCTGTGCATTTCAGTCTCCATGGCAGCACTTCTATTCAGCTAGAGTGATTAGCAAGGAGCAGGAGTGTAACACTTGTGTGGCAGCATTTTTTTGTTAAAAGTTTGAAAACGACGTGGCAGCTTAGTGCAAAACATATCATGCTGAAGTGCCCCGTGGTGGCACAGAAATGGGCAAGTTTAATACGACCAACCTCGTCGGCCATGTGAAAACTTTCACAAAGATTTTTGCAACCGCCATGGCTTCCCGGAACATCTACCGCTGATTGACTTATTTGCAATACGTGAGAAGAAGCAGGCCTTGACATTAAGCTTTTTCATGATATGGAAAAAAAATAAGATCACTAGCTTGATATTTCATTAGATACAATCGGCTGTTGTCAGCTAACATCCAATAAAAAAACAGTTATGTAGTGTATTGTTAAAATAAGTTATCGGGTTATTATATTTGAGCTAAACCACGTGTGGTGGCGCAATAAAATGCGATGTTTCTGATGTCTTTCAACACGTCCTCTTTCACTTTGTTATACAGTTCGGAAATTGCTCTTCGTGACATGTACATGTATTTTCTCTCTGGAAATTCCGTGTATACATTTCCACAAATGTTGGCTTTTCAACCATATTGAATGGTTGCATTTTGTTTGCAATGTAGCAAGCGACATTTTGAGTTTTGTTTATATTCATTTTGCCAACCAAACGCCTCAGTCGTGGTTGATTGCCCGGACGAAGGCTCTGCTCCACCTGCCATATTCCCCGTTTTGCTCGTCACTTCTTTTGAACCAATGCGACACAGGTCGTCGAAATATTCTCACACTAGGGCTGTGGCATTTGTCTTAGAATTGCTTTTGTGCCTTCATTCATGTTAGTGTACGCTTGCTCATGAGCTAGCTAGCACTCATTTGTAGGCCCGCCTCCGTGTACTGGGACAAAGAGGCAGAAAGGTGGTCTCACTCTCTCCGTTCATTTCACTGTAGCAACAACACGCACAGACAGATGCTGAGTGAAACCTCTTGTCATCCAGCATGTGTGGTGACAAGAAATGGTGGTGACAGGGAAATCAATCAAACACGCACGCATGCACATGTCATTTTATTGAGGGCGGCAAAATTAGACTGTTTTTTTTGTTTGTTTTTTATCGTTGGATTAATTGATTTATAGTTTATTGTGACAGGCCAACTTGTATGACACAATGAGACAGACTCTAGTGTAGAGTAGTGACATTCTGTTTGTTGAAGAGATTGATGTGAGTTTGGGACCCTGTTGTAAACTCTGTTGTTTGTTCTATCACTTTAACAGATGGCAGTGCTGGAAATCCAGAGTAATGGAGATTCATCGTATGTTTCCCAAGAAGCCATAAACAGTGCCATTCAGTCCCTAGAGGACCCCTTGCAACGGGTAAGTCTTTTCAGCATGGAGGGTGTTTGCTATACAGAGAGACTCTGTCTCTTCATTTTTTGCTGTCTCTCTTTGTTCGTCCAGGAGTTTATCCAGAAGTGTCTGGAGATGGACCCCAGCAAGCGGCCCACCGCCAAGGAGCTCTTGTTCCACCAGGCCTTGTTCGAGGTACCTTTTCTCAAGCTGCTGGCCGCTCACTGCATCGTCAGCCACCAGCGTGAGTAGGAGGATATCGCCACACCTCAACTTCCTGTTTATGTGGCGTCAGTGTGTTTACTGGTCGCTGTTGTCTTGTAGATATGATTCCAGAAAACGCCTTAGAGGAGATGACAAAGAACATGGACCCCAACCTAGTGATTGTTGAAGGGAAGGAGGGCGTTCAGATGAAGTGAGACTGAGGAGTTTTACCACATGACATCCATTGGATTTATTATTGCTTGGACTAACATTCAGCCTCCTTTGTTTCAGGCTTTCCCAGTTTCCTGCCCTTGAGCTGGACAAATTTCTGGAGGATGTCAGGTAAGAGTTGAGAGTCTGTGGAATATTAATTTTCCAAGTACTTCCTAACGCAAAGGTGTTCAAAGTTTCTTCCTAAATAATCTTAAATTTTCTTCTCGTAATATTATGGCTTTATTCCCAGAATACTAGGACTTTAACTGATGTTTTTGTTTCTCATAATATTGTAAAATACGTTGTAAGAATAACATTTGTATTTTTTATATATCAGCACTATAAGTTGCAACATTATTTCCCATGTAATATGATTTTTGCATCCAACCTTATTCTCCCAAACTTATACTTTTTTCTGCAGCCTAATGTTTGTTTTTGAATATTACAACTTATTGTTTTAACTTTATGCAACTAAAATATTATTTTTCCTCATACCAACATTACTTTTTTAACTGTTTAAACTAATTTGAACTTTTTCTAGTTATATTACAGTTTTTCTTAATATTTGGGCTTGATTCTTGTCAAATTACTTCTCACTTTTTTGCTGTTTAAGTTTCCTTGTTAAGATTTAAAATTTTAAACTACTCGGGGAAAAAAACGTAATTCCACCTTCCTCTTTTTGCTGTATCAGGAACGGGATCTATCCTTTGACTGCGTTTGGCATTCCGTGTCCACAGCAGCCTCAGCAGGAGGCGGTGAAGTCACCCATCGTGCCCCCTTCTGTCAAAACCCCCACTCCAGAACCTGCAGAACTTGAGACCAGAAAGGTGAGATAGCCATCCACTTATTCTAATGCCGAGGGAGTTAGCATTTCTTTGACACGCTGATGATCTATCACCACCCATCCACAGGTCCTCCAGATGCAGTGCAACATTGAGCCAGTGGATGAAGGCGTCAAACATCACGTGAGTTGCCTTATTTGTCTTCACAAGCGCCTCTTTTTTCTTCTTCAACAATAATGGAACATCTCTTCTCTTAGCTGACTTTGCTGTTGAAACTTGAGGACAAACTGAACCGACACTTGAGCTGTGACTTGTTACCAAGTAAGATCTTTTCACTAAAACACCACAACTATTTTCTGTATGGCTTTATTGCTTTGATGAATACACCACATGATGGAAAGTGAAAGTAATAGAAAACATGCAAGTGGAATTAAGAGGGATGACCTAGTACGTGTTTTTCTACTACACTGATGACCAATGCGTGTACTTGTATTATCTCCTGTTCTGTAGACGAGAATGTGCAAGAGTTGGCTGTGGAGCTTGTTCAGCTTGGCTTCATCAGTGAGGTAAACTCATCACACAGTGTCCACCTCTCCAAGTTGGCCATTAATGCTGCATCTGTAAAGCTGAGCGCATCACGTATGCTTTAATGGAAGCAATTGTACAATTTCCATTCCATTTTTTTCCGCTTATTTGGGTCCGGGTTGCGGGGACAGCAGTCTCAGTAGGGAAGTCCAAACTTTCAGGTCTCCGGCCACCTCTTCCAATTCCACCGGGAGGACACCAAGGCGTTCCCAGGCCAGCTGTGAGACATAATCCCTCCAGCGTGTTCTAGGTCTTCCCCGCGGCCTTCTCCCGGCTGGGCATGCCCGAAACACCTCATCAGGAAGGCGTCTGACTAGATGCCAGAGCCACCTCAACTGGCTCCTCTCGATGTGAAGGAGCAGCGGCTCTACTCTGAGCTCCTCCCGGATGGCCGAGCTCCTCACCCTATCTCTTAGTCCAGCCACCCTACGGAGGAAACTCATTTTCACCACTCGTATTTGCCATTTCTGCCTTTCGGTCATTACCCAAATCTCATGACCATAGGTGAGGGTGGGAACATAGACAGATTGGTAAATTGAGAGCTTTGCCCTCCGGCTCAACTCTCTTTTGACCACGACAGTCTGGTACAGCAACCGCATAACTGTGGACGCTGCTCCGAACCGTCTGTCGACCTCACGCTCCAACCTTCCCTCACTCATGAACAAGACACCGAGATACTTGAACTCTTCCATGTGGGGCAAGACCTCACTCCCAACCCGGAGGATACAATCCACCCGTTTCTGACGGAGAAGTTTCCGACGGAGAAAAAGAGTTGCTCAGTCTCTGTATTATTTCCAATAATTACAAAAATACATACTCCTAACAAAAAAATAAGTAACATGATGTTGTTACTTATATTAAATTTTATTTTCCCTGATAATACCTCAACATATTTCAATTAAGTACAATTATTCATATAGCAGCGCATGTCATAATAAATATGAAAAAATAAGGCATAAATTACTAAAACAAAGTATTAAAAACACAAGCATTGCTCATAGGATTTTCCCTGCCTAGTGGGAAAAACAGAATGAAGTTCTAAGATCTGCCATTTTCAGTTGAGTCTGTTCCAAGCAGTGGGGGCAGAATAACAAAGCTATTTTCTCCCGAATCACTTCTGACTCCGGGTGAATTTCACAAGACCGTAAGGAAATGGTGCTACCGGATTTGAGAAGCAGAGAGTATTGGTAGGATGGAACTAATACAAGGTGAGACTTTTAAATCAACATCAACCAGTGTGTATACCTACGGGAGCTCAAGGAGGGCGCTTTGATGTAGTGCTCACAATGTTGAGTGAGGCAACCACAACCAGTAACAAAGCATAATGCATAATGATAAACAGTGTCCGGTGTCACATACAAAACATGGCCATAGTCGATCAACAGCAGAAAACTTGCAGAGACAAGATATTTCCAAGCTCCAAGGGAAAAACAGGATTTATTCTTGTTATAAAATCCAAGCTCACTTTTAATTTACAGATCAAACAGAACTCTGTCTGTTTGCCATTGCTGGTTGTAATTCTCTTTACCGTCTCTGTAATATCACCTTTATAAGAGAACACCACAAGATTAGTTTTCTCTGCATTAAAAAACAGTTTCAAAGACTGTAAACAAGTCTGGATTGTATTAAAAGCTATCTGTAAAAATTCTAAAGCCTGGGCAAGTGAGGAAGAGCAGCAATAAAGACTTTAGTCGGCAAAAAGGTAATACAAGACTTTTGATAAGTTATTACGCAAGTTATTGATATCAGTAGTAAATCTTAAGCAGAGTATAAATACTGGATTATACAGTATAATAAAAAAAATCGTCTAAAACCTGAATAAAATGATTTCAAACTGTTGAAGGCCGTAGTAACAGTACTATGCTGCTTTGTAAAAGCAGATTGAAAACGTGTTAAAAATCTATTAGCATCTAAAAAAAACTTTTTTTTTCAAATATTTTAGCCCTTCAGAAGGAGACGCATGAAGGCTGATTTCCACACTCAGGGAATTTAGTTTGAATTTAAATTCCAATTAAAAATGTAAGAAAGCTGCTTTGCAATGTAGTCGGCAGCCAAATTGTTTAAAAAATAATAACAATAATAAGGGTCCACATTATCAGGACCAGCTGCCTTGTCTAATTTTCTCAAGGCACAGAGAACATCAGCAAATACCCAAGGTGAAGTAGTGGAACATCCACTCATATCCCAGGCTTGGTTCACACAGGATGTAAGAACTCAATAAAAAACCCAGCCAAATATCTCAGCATGGTATCTGTTAATTTTTCACCTTCAATGAGCAAGTTTGGCAGATCATTTGTTGGCCAGAATCCGATGTGGACTCGGTTTTCCAAAATGTCTTTGGAACGCTTTGTAGTTTTGTAGTTTCAGAGAGAGAATTATGATTTGGTTTTCCTAATTAAGGAAGTACACATCAGCCCAGTCTGTCTTTTAGTAGGTGACCAAAATTATGAGTAAGCCAGAGACTGATAGAATTGACGCTGATGTCTCTATGACCTCCCCCAGGGTGATCAGCCCCGACTCACGTCCGTTCTCGAGGAGGCCTTCTCCAAGTTCTACAGCCGCAACGGTTCTCTCAACCCGGTCACCGTTTCCTCGTAGCCAAGGACTGGCAGCGGGCGCTCCCTCCTTCCATCCCAACTCTACTGCCTCATGTGGACAAACCCAAGACTGCACCTCCTTTGCGGTCTTTGGATGTCGTGTTGGGACAAAGCTACCACTAAGTGGTTCTCACTTGTCTTTTCCCATACAGTAGAATACAGTACAGTACAGTACAGTACAGCCACCTGATTCTCTTCTGGAAGGAAAACTCACTCTGGCTTATTTCTTTCACTTCCAAAAGTCATAAAACGTTTTAAAAGCGTAAGCAACTACAAAAGAGCGGTATTTTCCTGAAGTCAGTATTAAAAGTGTATTTTTACCATTTTTACTTGTTGAATAGTTGTCATTTCCGGTCCTCCCCTTCTGCATACTGAAGTGTATTGTGGTGTATAAAGTCTGCTTGTCGAAGCTATGGATGAAAACGTAAATGCGCCATGCTCATTTAGATAAAATCTATTTATTTGTCTCTAAGTGGAATTTACTCTGTGAATGTAGTCCCCACCCCACCCCCAACATTTACTTTGCTGTTATTTTCTACCCCAAACTTTTACAGGACTGTGAAGAGTGTGATGTGGAGAGGCGCTTTACATCAATGTGAACATTTTTGTTATTCTGTCTGCATATGTTTAGCTTGCTACCACAGCTCAATGATAGGAATCATCTTGAAAAAGTAGTAATTGATTTTGGTCGAAACATCCTCCCTAAATTTCTTCCAAATGAGTGAATGGCCATAAGAACGTCTGACAGGCTGTTTACATACTGGCACGTTCTAGTGTGCTTTGCTTGTGCTGGCATCATGTAGACTGTGCGCGCCATACATTTCTGCTTTATATGTTGGCTGTTTCCTCTTCTTTTTCCACTTTGAACATTAAACAAATCACTATCAGCACTTTATTTGTTCAGTGTGATGACTTGAAATGCAAAAACACGTTTTAAAATCTATAAAACAAGATACAATTTAATGTGGAGAACCTTGCATTGATTTGATCCTCTACAGAAGAATAGATGCAGTATATAATTTCGGACATCGAGTAATTGACGCATGCGCAACATAAAAATACATGATGCATACATACAGTACATACACAACCAGCTGGTTACCTGTAAGTACAAGCCACATGTTCAAAGTGATGGGAATTCCGACTCTTTCGGTTCAGCTCGCTACAAAGAGTTTGTAGCTCTGTTTTTTGTTGAAATTGATTAATTAATTGGTTAATTTACTATGCACAAAATTAATTACTAATAAGTAATGAAAAACTGTTGTTTAACAAAAGCATATTATATAAAAATATCATTTAAAATACAAAAACCCAAGATTTACAATTCAACTGTAACTATTTTAATTTTTCAGCTTTATCTTTTTAAACAAATTTAAAGTGAACCAACACAACTCAACTGACTGCGTTTTGTCTTCCCATCGCACTGATGGGTGAACAGTTTTGAGGTGCCTGTGCAGGTTGTTTGTGGAGCCGGCTCGATTTGAAAGGATTTTCCTGCAATGGTCTACATTCTGCCTTTGTATCGTCAATACAATTGAAATGGGTCCAAGTTTGACTTCTTTTCCTGGTCGCGCTCATTTTACCTGCCGATGTTGTCTCTTGCTAGCGCTGGCTCTTTTTCTCCCGTGTGTTTGCTGTTGCAGCTGCGAGTTGAACTGCCGCCCCTTCTCATCTTTCTGCTCGGCGCGGCCAAAAACGGATTGACCAATCACGTGCGGCTTAAAGAGAAAAAAAGGGCGAGAGAGAAAAAAACACGACTCCTAATCAGGATTCGGCTCTCGTCGTTCACTTCAAAGACCCGGTTCCAAAAGCCGTTTCGTTCGCGACCGACACATCACTAGTTCGAAGCGGAATGGTCATGGTAAGTGAAGGTAGCAACATGTTGAGGTGGGACATGGTGTAAAAAAGTTAACAGCCATTCATAATGTATTTTATATATGAGTTTTATTTAAAACCATTTGTCTTGACTTGTTATTCCGAAGTATTTTTTCATTATACTGTTATTTTATTTCTAACTACACGCGATAAACTGTACCAGTATTGCGTACGCTATTTGGGGGAAATGTGTTTTGTTAGGGAGCATTAGCGGTCATTGCAGATCTGACATGTGTAACTGCACCCACGAGCAAGTTATACAGTAATGTGTGGGGGTGTAACGGTTCACATGGAGGTATTGAACCGTTTCGGTTTTGCATGTTCGGTTTGGTCCACTTGCGTACCGCTTCGGTTATATTTTCTGCTATTTTTCTCAATAAATGCATTACCAGAGTGATCGAAGCGCTCAGCAAGGAACAAAAGTCCTGGTCGTGTTTCCGCACGGACGCCTCTGAGTGTCGGACACCACCGACTGTGCGGGAGGAACGTAAGTAGCTTCACGGCCAATACTTCTGAAATTCTATTGGTAATCTTTGGTGTGTTTAGTTTTGATACAGTTTTGCTAGTATGACGTAGTATGCCAATGGAGACCCGGGTGGCGCCATCTCACCAGAATCTTAAATGGTTTCTATTTTGAGGAAAGCAAACGCGCATTGCCGATTTTGACGGTGCTCAGCACCTTTTGCTACAGTAAAACATTTACCACCTTGTGAATGTTCTGTTTTTTACAAGATGAGTCCTTTTCATATTTTACTAGACTCAAGAATAGTATTTGTGTGTTTTAATCAAAGCGAGGCTGAATGCGCACATAAATGTTTTTTTTACTGCGTTGGGATGAACACGCTCTCCACGTGCATGCGTGGCTTTTTTCCTTCCATCCATTTTCTTCCCCGAGGCCTCCTACCGGTCGGACGTGCCTTCCTAAAGAAGGTGTCCGGGAGGCGTCCTAACCGGATGCCCGAGCCACCTCATCTGGCTCCTCTCAATGCGGAGGAGCAGCGGTTCTACTCCGAGTCCCTCCCGGATGACAGTGCTTCTCACCCTATCTCTAAGGAAGAGCCCAGCCACGCTGCGGAGAAAACTCACTTCGGCCGCTTGTACCCGCCATCTTGTCCTTTCGATCACTACCCAAAGCTCATGACCATAGGTGAGGGTAGGAACGTAGATCCACCGGTAAATTAAGACCTTTGCTTTTCGGCTCAACGCTCTCTTCACCACGACAGACCGGTGCAGAGTCCCATCACTGCAGACGCCGCACCAATCCGCCTGTCCATCTCACGTTCCATCCTTCCCTCACTCGTGAACAAGACCCGGAGGTATTTAAACTCCTCCACTTGGGGCAGGACCTCATCCCTGACCCGGAGATGGCACTCCGCCCTTTTCCAGGTGGACTCGGACTTGGAGGTGCTGATTCCCATCCCAGCCGCTTCACACTCAACTGCAAACCGATCCAGCGAGAGTTTAAGGTCACTGCCTGATGAAGCTAACACGACCACATCATCTGCAAAAAGCAGAGACCCAATCCTGCGGCCAGCAAACCGGAACCCCTCGACGTCCTGGCTGCACCTAGAAATTCTGTCCATAAAAGTAATGAACAGAATTGGTGACAAAGGACAGCCCTGGCGGAGTCCAACCTCACTGCAAACTTATTGCCGGCACCGGTCATACATTACATACATTACAAACAGTTGATTTTTAGAAAATACCAGGAAGAAGTCTCGTGAAATATTGTGTACATTCAAGGCCATATTACTTCTTTCCTTGGAGAGTACATTTTCTGTCTGTTGACTGTCAATGCTACGTTTGTTACTATCACCTTATACTTGTCATTTTCCATGTCCGAGGTCCCGGAAGACGTGGGTTTTCTCCTACGTTTCAAAACATGCATGTTAGCTTCACTGGCGGCTCTCAATTGTCCATAAGTTGAAAGTGAGCGTGAATGCTGGTTTGTCTGCCCTGCCATTGGCTGGCCACCGAAGTCAGCAGGGATAGGCTCCAGCATACCCACAACCCTAATGAGAATAAGCGGCATAGAAAATGGACACGCAAATGTGTCTGTATGCAATGACAATAAAAAACTGTCGGGACAGCTCGACTCACATTGCCCTACACGTAAAACGCCAATTTGTTTATTCACGGCCATATCAAAGTCAAATCATTCATTATATTCTTCATTATTAGATTGTTTTACCAGGTTATGTATTCAGGTCAAGTTAGCACAGTGCTACAGCTGCTTTAAAAGAGCCACCTTCATTAGTTAAGTGCGGTTTTCAAATCAACACAGCTTGCTAACCCACTAAACTTGCTTCGCAGACTACCCCCCCCCCCCCAAATAATACTACTCCATGCTGTAGGAGGAGTCTTTGAACAATATCAAGGTCTTTTTGTTGCTCTGCTGCTGGCATCTTTATTTGTTGCTTCTGTACCCTTCAGGTTGGCAAGCTAAGAAGCAATGAAATAATCCATAAAAGGCAAAAGGTCACTTAAAACATTAATTTTCTATTTATTTACATACACAACCAATATAAAACAGAGTTAGAATAAACTTTGAAAGAGTCATAGAGGTCATTTAAAAGTGGGATTTCTGGGTCAGACAAACCCATGTTGTGTTTACATCCAGCTTTTCAGTTCATTTGTTTGGCTCTTTGGTAACCACGGCAACCACTTGGAGACGGCCAGGTAGGAAAAGGACGTCGTTTTCTTTGAGTAAAACATTCTTTAAAAACAAACACGCAAAGAAAGAAGGAGAACTATGCACAGTGCAACATCTACAATCAAGTCAACTGATGGATGATTCATGAGGCTACTCGTCACTAGGTGGCAGCACTGTGCTGTGACCGCATGAAGTAAACAAAAAACAAAGTGGGTTGGAGAAAAAAAGTTGTAGTCCCAAAACCTTACATGAGAATGTCTTTGCCTGGGCTGGCCTATGAGGGCGGGGCCTCCTGATCCTGGTAAGCGTGGTAGAGTTCATCTCTGCTTGTTTTATCTTCCGTCTGCTAAAGTGTCTAAAGAGTCTTTGACGCTCTCGGCCGTGTCTCCGTACTCGCTCTCAGCCAGCTCGCCATCACGCTCGCAGATGACGGTCATGGGGCTGCTGAGGATTCGACAGCGGGCGTTATACTTGCTGCTGGCGGCTGAGGGTGGCGTGCGCGAGCGTCCGTACTTGCCGCCACTCATTGGGAAGGCGTAGGACGGCGGCGAGGACAGAGCCAGGGAATCGTAGCGGTTCCACTCATCTGCCGCCCTCTTGCTGCGACTGGGGGAAGCGCAGGGGCTCAGGGGAGTGGGCGGCGAGGACGGGGAAGCGGCAGACCCGGGGCAATCTGACGTACCCTCGAATCGCGAACGCTGGGAGCGGGGGTCCGTGGAGCGCAGCATCTCGGTGGCAGACATCCTGAAGCTGGTCTCCGAGCGGCTACCCTTCTTCAGGAGGAGAGCTTTGAACGTGTCGCTGCTGGTGGATGACTTGCGAAGGTGGCGCTGGATGTAGCCTGCCTGGCGCGGCGAGGGCGACACCGGGCCCGGGGACACGCCGGTGGGCGTCAAAGGCGGGGAGTGAGTGTGGCTCCCTGTTTGGGACTTGTCCTCCTCAGACTCCCTGCGACCAAGAACCTTCCGCTTGGACCTGTAGACAACAGCAGACCACGACATCAGTGACATGACAGGACAATCAAAGATGGCGCTTCACATGCTAGCGAAGAAGAATCGCCAAAAGAGTATTAGTTAGAATTGATTGTTTCTCCCGTGAAATGGAGGCTGGATTGTATCCTTTGGGCCCTATGATTTCCGTGTCAACATCGCGGACGGAATTGCGGAACTCTGACGGTAAAAACAAAATTTACTGTTAAATGCGGAATCTCGCTAAAACCTCCTACTCGCACTGTGTGACGCCGTCCAGTGCAGACCTGGACTCATAAAATCAGTAAGGTCAATACATTATTCAAGTATTTGAAGTTTGATTTTTGTAGACTTTTCGGTACTGGCGCGTGATGCGACTCCGGGACAGACGGGAGGGTAAACAGTCAGACAGCACGTGGACGTTATGAGTAACCAGGGGGATTAGTCAGAACCACAAAAAATCCTGGGCCAAATTTTTATCCCAGTCCAGCCTTGGGAGGAATTGTTATCCCGAGTGTTTCGGCTTTCACAAAGCACCTGTCCCGTTTCTAATACTTCGACCGTCCGATAATAAATCGGAAGGTCCCTGAAGGGAAATGAAGCAGCTTTATAACTGTACATTACTGCCACCTATTGGCAGGAGGGTAGCGGTTTGTCGAGGTTACCAGGTCTGGTGCTGTTGGGCCTTGGTGGAGGTCCTGGAGGTCTGCGCTCTAAGCGAGTGCTTTTGTTGTTTCTGTGCTGGCGGCTTTTCCCAAAAGATTATGCTGCAATCACTTTGGCCAACATTGCCTTCAAATCTTTGGCCCAAATGTTGCCGTACGCCCGCTCCGCTGCCAGCCATCACTGCAGCGGAAACGTGCAGCGACTGCGAGGGTCCGTTTATCACGTAGCACGTCTGATCAGAGTTGATGGGGAGATGAATGGATGTGTACAAACGTGTCCAAAGCACTTTTAATCACAAAAAACATTCATCCCCCTCTTAGCCTGCAGGCGCAAACACGGGATTAGGGCTTGTAGCGAATCCGCCTTATTAACGTCAGAGGGTCCCGTTGCTAAGCCTGACGCAACCTGTCAACATGGCCGACTAATTACAGGAAGAAGGTGCAGCGAGGGATAAAAATACACCAGAAACACGTTTAAAGGGAGGACAAGGTGATCCTCAGATCACATCTGAAAAAGAGAGTCCGAAGGTCACACACGTACACGTGAGTTTGTTTTGGGGGTTGGGGGGAGACGGTCGGCTCCAGCGTGTGCCGGTGCCCTACATTCCGCCTGCCAGTGTTACATAAGCGCTTCCTCACACACACCGGTGATGCTGTTGGTACACTTTTATTGACGGATGCTTGCCAGGGAACCCCATGCTATTCTGTGATACTATCATGTCTTTTCACAGACTTTTTGATTGAATTCGGCCTATTATTAAGCAAATGTTGGGTATTTTTGGCCTTAATTAGGCATTTCCCAGCATAAAGATGACTAAATGAAGTAAAATACAAATAGTATAATTGATTAGATATAATGTTACTGTAACGCACCTCGCTGTTCATGTTCTTGGTGGCTAAGGAGGAAGTGTTGTAGAAGAGACAGAGCAAGGAGTCGACCAGTGTGTGTCAGAACTGAGCACTCCTGTTGGCGTTAAGGTTGGCAGTAAAACTAAAAAAAAGCTCAGACTCTGTGTGACGCTATAAAGACACTAAATTACATTAGCTTTCACAAAAAGGCCTGAAGTAAGAAAAGAAACAAGGACCTCTCCCACTGCTGTGTATGTATGAGTCTCTAGTATGTCTGCTATATTGGGTGCTACTATAGGAGTGGAAAGGTAAATGTAGGGGTGTTATTTCATGTCTAGAGGGCTCTAATAGTGTTTAAAACGTACTTACAAAGTCTTTAATAGGTTTTCTATGCTTTAACTACATAATTCACATCACGGGTCTACAACCAATTAACCGTGAGAGAGGAGCTGGACGAAGTTGGTCAGGGAGAGGGAAGTCTGGGCTACCCTGCTTAGGCTGCTGCTCCCCTGACCCGACCTTGGATAAGCGGAAGACAATGTGATGACTGTAAATGTTTTACTATAGCATATGTTGGTACTGTAATTTAGATTTACAGTAGTTTAAAAGTCTCTTTCGTAAGCCCTAATGGGAATACACGGTTTTGTGTAAGTTCACGCTATTGTGCTATGTCTTCAAGAAGCGCTACTGTCAACTTGATCCACTTTCAACATAAAGACTAACTACAGTGCTCACATTGCACTCACACTTTAATGTTATGCTAGGTTAGCCTGTTGGCTGAAGAAAAACTACATTTGCAACTCCCACATCTATATCGTCATGCTTTATTTCAAGATGTGTAGCGAAGCCCATTCATCCTTCCAATCCAAAAATACTGTCCTATGTGAAGTGTTGGGTCAGGCTTATCTAGCTAGGGGCGGGGGATGAGGAACGTTCCTTCATGATGTCAGTAAAACTCTGAACTTTAAAAGCAACCTTCGTCTGTCAAAAGTACGGGAGATGATGGATTTTCTCATGTTTGCTGCTCATAAACAGCAAACATGGACAGGAACGTTTATTGGACTTTGGCACATTGTAGAAATCAAATTAAACCATAAAAAACAAAACATCAAAAATGGTAAAAACAGAGAAAAAGGCAAAAAGAAAGTAAAAGAGAAAGAGCCGAAACAAATAACACTACGTTTGTCTTAACCAAAAAATGATATATACTTCCATTTTCTATGCCTTATCCTCGTTAGGGTCGCGGGGGTATGGTGGAGCCTATCCCAGCTCAATTGGGGCGTGAGGCGGGGTACACCCCTAATGCTTTTTTGACCTTTTTACAAAAATGAGAAATATCTAAAAATATGTATATTGTAAAAGCAAAGTAACGACTTTTCAGCCCTTGTTGGTAAGAATTCCAACAAAAAACACTTCCTCTAGACATGTTACTCTTATAGTTTTGGGAGACATCCCAACATCATTCAGTATAAGATTTTTGAAATATCAGCCCTTTTCATCATCCATCCGTTTTTTACGACACTTGTCCTCACTTGGGTCACAGGGCTATGCTGGAAAACTCCCAGCAGATTTTGGATCGGTTTTGGACCCCGTATCGGTCAGCAGCCAATCATAGGCCACATATAGACAAACAATCAATTCAACTAACATGCATGTTTTTGGAATGTAGGAGCATCTTCCCCATCTCCTGACCGTGTGGCCAACATGCTAATCATTCGGCCACCGCTGCTCAAATCATAGCAACAATATTGCTGAATTGAAAAACAATTGATTTGTTCAAGCTGCTGTGCCTCCTCACAAACGCAGTCACATTCATCCTGTCCTGTTAGACAACTGAGAAAATATCCCATGGCGTGTGTTCATGCATGTGTGTGTGCAAAATAAATAAATGACTCCGTGAAAAATAAAATCCCATGAAATGAATTTCCTGCGCTCCGCCGAATGAAGTCGAAACTGCTGCGGCACGTGAGGGTGAAAACTGAAGTGGCGCGCCGCATGAGAAATTTATGTGTACCCCACCCCCACCCACCCCGTCAGCTTTGAACCAGCAATATATGTCAGAGACAGAGAGAGAGACAGAGAGAGAGACAGAGAGAGAGAGAGTATAAGCACAAGATGCTTGCTGTCTCTCTGGTGGCCTCTAACCCAGATGGAGCCCACCGGGGGTCGACTTGCTTAAAAAATGCATTTTTGTTGTTGTTGGGTGTCTTACAATGAGGCATTAACATTGTGTACCCGGAATGGTAGCTTTTAAATAAAAAGAGATGTGTTGGCGTAAGTTACGCCTGTGAGGAGGAAGAAGGAACCGGAATGAATGATGGCTCTCCGAAGCCATGAGAACAACAGGGAAGAATGGCTGAGCATAATCATCAACTAACTGATTGGTGAGTCATTGCAACTTAAGTCAAATGGAGTGCAGTACTTCGATGCAACCATTGTTGTGAGTTCAGCGATTATTCTGTCCAATTCCCCCATGGCATGTAAACAGGAGTTCAGAACCTATATCTGACACAAGAGTTGTGATTGGTACCTGTGAATGACAGCAAAGAGGTCCTCTGTAGTCCGGGTCCGCGTGGGAGTCGGGGTCACCATGCTCCCCTCCGGAGTCCCGTTGAGAGATGACTCGTCCGTGTTGGATTCAAACACGTCCCCTGCGAGGCACAGGCATGCGAGTTACATCTTTGGTGCGTGTGTTGCCGCCGCAGCCTGCCCGAGATTGACTGTTGTCTTACATTGTCCAGCTTTCCCCCCTCCTTTTCCTCCACAACCTACTGGCTGGCGTCTTTCCCAATTGCCTGAGCCGCCGGCTGAGAGCGGTCTCGCTTTACACTCTCATCTTCCCCTTCATCCCTGCCTCGCTCCATGTGATGTGATGGAGCCCCTCCCCCTTTTGCTACAACCACGAAAAGCCCCTGAGAAGCTAATCCCCGCCCCCCTGTTTCTTTACCTCGGAGGCAGAGGGGAAAGATAGGGAAGTGCGGGAAGGATTAGATAGTAGACATAAAAAATTGTTTTGGGAACAGGGATGAATGAAAGCCATCCGCCTGCTATACTGCTTATCCAGTTCAGGGTCAAGGTAGGCGCCTTGAGCATCCTGGACCGTTGATCAGTCAAAGGCAGGGTGACTGTAGATGTTAACTAAATGAACCACTACCACACTACTGGATGAGAGAGAGGAGTTTGTTTTGCTGCTAATAGGCTTTACGTCCTAACTTTTGGCTGGCACACCACTACCCCCGCAGGAGTCAAGTAATGGTCTTTAACTAATGCAGCATCAGGGTTTAGATAAATAGCAATCACGTTAAATGACAAACCTGCGTCGTCCTCCTTGGAGCTGATGGACCCCGCCGAGCTACTCGTCTCATCCTCATCGTCATCAGGGGTCTCTCCGTTCTGGCAGGGTTCTGTGTCCGGGCTGGCGTTCTGGCCTGCAGAGATATGCAACTCAAACTGGACATCTGTGGATGTGTTGCTGCTCTCTTCTTGTGGCTCAGAGCGCTCTACACTTTCTTCAACCTTCCCTAGCTCCTCTTCTTTAACTTGCGGCTGGGATGCATCGTCCTTGTATTCAGCTTGGACTGGCTGAGGGAAAGAGAATTTGGGTTTCTTGGAGATAATTGGAGGCTTCCGTTTGACAGACGAGAGACACGGCAATACTTTCTGCCCCTTGTCGTCTTCTATTCCATTTAAAAGAACACAGCTATCTTCAGGTTTTCCATTGGCAAGACAATCAGGTGTGTCACGGGTGATACTGGAGTCTAAGGACAAGTCTTGGATCAGGTTTGACACAGGCGAGGGAGAAAGATCACATGAGTTATTTTGCTCTGAGGAGTTTATCAGCTCCCGGAAATGACACTTGTCCAGGCTGTGAGGCTCCAGGCCCATAAAGTCTATCTCTACATCCTGAGATTTGGACTGCTCGGGGTCGATGTCCGTCTCCTCCAGCCGCTGGACCGATCTCAACTGAACACTCTGCAGAACAGAAGGCGTAATGAGGGGCTTTGGAGACTTTGTGGGACTGTTAGGAATGGCAGCTTTGGGCGCTTCCTTGGCAGCAGCAGGGGAGGAGGAAGAGAAGGAGACAACAGCAGGCAGTGGAGGAGGTGGTGGCGGGGGCGGAGGACTAAAGCTCCCATTGAGCGACACGGTGGGGTGAATTAGAGTTTCTGGCGATGGAGGGGGTGGAAATTCCGGTGAGGTGGAGAAACCTAGTTGTGGGGTCTGTGTTTGATCCTGTGGCGTGTGCGGCAGTGGGGGTGCTGGCAGAGAAGGAGAAGCAGGAGAATGTACATTCATGTTTGGTGGCAGAGGAGGAGGCAATGGGAGTAGTGGGCTGAGGGGGGTGTTTGGAGCTGATGACGAGGTCACTGGCACAGGTGGCGGTGCGGGAGGCCCTGAGCTCTTGAGAGAGTCTGAGGTGTTAGAGGAAAGTGAGGTGGAGGAAGAGGACATAGATATGGATGAGATAAGAGATGATTTCCTTTCAGGAACTTTGGGCTTGGGTCGACTGCCTGAGGGGGACATGGACCGGATGCCAGATGGCACCGGTGTTCCAGCTGTGGGGGTGTTGGACTGGCTGGAGTAGCCGCTAGATGGGGAAGTGAGTCTGTGTACTCTTTCTGGAGATGATGTGCTAGTTTTGGGCTTCACTGCCACTATTTCTTCCTGCCCTGGAGCTTCTTGCTCCTGATGGGTACCATGAATCTCAGTTCCATTCTGTGCTTCCCCTGGTGGAGGCCCAACTGAAATGTTATCTGCATGAGGTACAGGGGTCTGTGCATTCTGGTCCCCGTGGTTACGAGGGTATTCCATGTAATATCCCCAAGAATCAGCATAGTCAGAACGCAAGCTGCTAGTGTCACTGTGAGTGGGGGTCACGTGGCATAGCGAGTAGGCATTGGACACGCCCATGCCATTTGTACTAGTTGCTAGTGATGTCGCAGAGCTCCCTGCGCTAATGCTACTCTGACTCCGTGGACGTACCACCCAAGGATCATCGTAGTCGCTGCTGGGGCTGTGTGAGGGCGAAGACGGGGAGGCGCCTTTTCCTTTCCCAGGTTTCAGCCCCATCTGGAGACTCTGCTGCAAGGTGGCAATCAAAGTCTCATTCAGCATGGCGTTGTTGGGCTTGCCGTTACCACTGATGGTGCTTACACCTCCTTGAGGCTTTTTGAGTGCAGGTTTTCGCTTTAGGGAGTCTGTGCGAGCAGGGGGCAGCGGGGGTTTCTTGGACTTGCGAAGGGAGATGCTGCGGGACAGGGAGCGATCACTGTACAAGCTTCCGTACTCATCTTGATTGGCCATCTCGCGGCACTCGTACATGCTATGTCTGGTGGCCCATCCAGCGCCCGCCCCATGTCCACTGCAATGGCTGCGTGAGCGCAGGCCCGAGTCCATGTGCATGGAGGTGTAATATCCATCATTGTCCTGGGAATAGAGTGAGCTGGAATCAGTAGTTGTCCTGGACGACACCTCCAGGCTGTTGTACAGCTGGTTGATGGGAGTGGAAGAGCTGGATGTCAGAGTGCGATGAGGAACAACCAGATTTTCTGGGGTGTCGTAGATCCACTGCTCGTCTGTCTGACACGAGAGTGGCGTGGGAGCCAAGGTGCTGTGACTGTGCAAGCTGTTGTCCGATTGCCCGGACTCGCTGGCAGGTGCTGCTGCAACCCGACTCCCTTCCAGTGGTGTGTCAACAGGAGTGGAAGTTGCCAGGGCTGGACAGGTGATGCTGTGGGTGAAGCCGGACTGACTGGAGGTGAGGGGATCAGAGCAAGAGGATAGACTTAGAGGCCGAGATGTTGGGTAAGCTGAGAATGGTGAGTGGGAATTCTGTCCAGAGCTTTTGACATGGATGACCTCGAATGAGCTGGGCAGGGTGGCATTGGGGATGAATGAAGTGGAATAGGCGGCATGCGGCAACACCACACAGGCCGGACCGCCACCCCAGTCGCTGGACCGCGTCCGCCTCACCTCCTGAGACTTGGGCCTGGGTAGGGTGCCAGTCCTCGGGATGTTCCTCATATGCACCACTGTATCATCAGCCTGAAGCTTTCCGATCTGCCTCTGACGGGTAATCTGTTCTTCAGACTTGATGGGGGTGCTGCTGTAAATAGGATCGGCGCTGAGTGACACCCTAGCCCCCTGACGGGGCAGACTGTGAAATCTGGATGGGTTTCCGTTATGCTGATGTGGCAGCATCAAGATCCCAGAGCTGTCGTTGCTGGGGATGGATATACTTCCTGTTGAGGAAGAAGCAGAAATGCCAGCCAACTGGGCAGCGATACCCTGTCCTCTCTGAGCCCGAATCCTCCTCATGGACGGCGGCACAACCTTCGCTTCTTCTGTCTGGCAGCTTGAATCTCTGGTCTGGAAACGTCTGAGGGTTGAGTTGACGCTCCCGACTCGGCCCAAAGTGGAGTACTGCCCTGGGATGAACATGGAATGTGGTCGTAGTTCTCCGCCGTGTCCTTTTGCTGTCGAAAGAAAAATATGTAATAAGCTTGAAACTTTTCTCTGATAGTTCCACTACCTGTGACTCTTCCCTACTGTCTTCAAGGAAAGCTAACTGATTAGATTTTCTGCAACATTGTCTGTTGTGATAATAACTTCTGCTCTGGCTCATTAGGGAGGAAAGGATATGAGAAGAGACTCCTTAATAAGTTTAGTCTTGTTTACAGGAAAGACAAATGCTCCCTTGGGGTCATTAGTTTGCAACATGCAGATACATGCACAGACATACACGACACTTAGGTGGCCATGCATGGCTACGCAGAACAGAACATACAGGACGTTTTGCAGAATAAAATGATCTTCTCTGCAATACTCGCTTTCCAAAACATACGTTTGCTCCTCTTTCACCCTCCCTAAAGATACATAAACCGTGTGCTGCCGCTGCAGCTGCTGCGATGGATGAAGCTGCGGGTCTGCTAGGCAAGTCAGCGCCGGTGCAAAGGAGAGAGAGAGCAATGAAGCGCCAGGACACTTAGGCGTCGCGGCATTCAGAAGCTGTCGCCAGCTGCTGGCCGCTAACAAGAATTTAAAGCTCCGTGCTTTCCGGTGCGCCGTGCTCTTCTAACACAAAAGAGAAATGATTTTCTCCTTAAGCACTGCGGCCCCGCGACAGCGCACACGCGCATAAATAATCATTACGCCTGCGGTGGTACTGGCACAGGTCACTTTAGAGGGGAAAGCCCAAAATCTTTATTGGTGGGGAGATATTGGATAATTCATTCATGTATCTTGGCAAATATTTAGCCTTTGCAATCAGCAGAAATGCATGGTTGTAGATGACAACAGTGTATTCCACTGGGTGTCGCTTATCTGATACATCATGTATGTGCTAAAAATAACCCAATGTAGGTTAATACACTATGCTAAGCTATCTAAACAAAACCTCCACATCTTAGCGCTTTTTACAAAATGTGTAAGAACATATTTGTCATTAACAATGAATTCATTTTATTTTTAGGATATGCTAACGGACAATAAAAATTGAGATGCTGGCTGAAAATGGTCCATGGGCTGCAGTTTGCACCCCTTGTAAGATCATGTATATGTGTATGTATCAAAAAAAACTATGTTCATATTTACAGTATATGTGTACTATTGTGCTATTCTAGGTCAGGGGCGTCTAAACCTTGTCCACCACGTACTGAAAATCCAAGGATGCAGGAGGCCACCTTGCTATTTTTATGTATTTTTACATTTTGTAAATAGGTTAAAATAACTTTATATTCAGTATATTTACAGACAAAACTTCTTAGTCGTTTGCGCCAACAATTCAGCTTATTCTGTTTCCATTTGACTTTTTTGCTCTATTCTTTTCTTTGTCGTTGTATTTTAAAATTTTATTCCTACAATGTGCCACGGGCCAATACAAAATACAAAACCAGCTGCTGGGCACACGTGGGCCCTGGGTTGCACTTTGGACAACCCTGTACTAGGTTTTTCTCACACTCTGTCATTAAGGTAACTCAAATATTGGAAATAGCTCTCAGGCTAATACAGTGCAGTTCCGCAATCACTTATCTGAATGATCTAAAACTTAAATAATCACTTATCTTATTCCATTCTGAAGTTTCCTGAGCTTCATTGATAAATGCAAAAATAAGTCAAAAGGGGGAAACTGCGAGACGCTTTTGAAAGAGGAAAAAGTACACCATATATAATAAGGATTCCTGGCTGTATTTTAAGAAACAAACTTGGCTTACAAAGTGAGAAACAGAACCACTTCTGGGCCTTGATCCAACACTTGCACATAGTGTTTTAGGAGGGAGTGCCAGAGTAGGAGGATGTACAGTTCTGGGGACAGCAGAGGGCAGCACTTGGCAGCGTCCCCGCTCGGACTCACACTCACACACGCACACACACACACACACACACACAGTTACGCATACCTAGCTCCAGGTTGGCGTCGTCAGGCAGCCCTGATATTGTCTTTCTGCGTTTGACCTTCTTGGGCCGGCGGGACACGGTGTCAGTGTCAACGAGGGAGCGCCGGATGCTCGCCTGCCGGTCAAACACTGCGCCTGGTCGGCGGGGGGAGGGCGAGAGCAAGGCAGGCAGACACACAAGCAAGACACCACACGGTTAGTGTGGAGGGCACGTGCTCACACAACATGCGGGTGAGTGTGTTTGTCTTCAAGCAGACATGCAGCAAAGTTTGGACAGCTCAGTGGGGCTGGATGGTCATGTTTCAAAAATGGAACATTTGCCCTTATTTTCTTGTGTTTTCAACCCAGTAGGTGTTGGCACAGTTTGCTAAACACCATCAATTATTCCTCAGCTAACTATGTAGTCTTGGCTAAAGATACGGTGCAAATGTACCACAAGAAGAATATGACAAGATGTGGCTTTTTGTATTTGCTAACATATCAGCAGTGCCAACTAATGTGTAGGACAAGAAGACAGTAAAGATATGAGTCAGATAAAAAAACACATGCATAGGAAAATTGTTGCTTTTGTAATACAGCAGAACCTCGACTTACAAAAACCTTAATATAAGAAAAAGTCATAATAGCAATTGGGCTTCGAAGACATATCTGTCTCATTTAACAAAAAACCTATTTCAAATACAAAATGAAAATGGAAAGTGCCGCCCGGAATTTTTAATGAACTGCACCGCCATACAAGCTGCCCTCCCCTGGGGTGGTAATGCACCAAAGTCATGCATGAAGAAGAAGCTGCCCTCCCCTGGGGTGGTAATGCACCAAAGTCATGCATGAAGAAGAAGCTGCCCTCCCCTGGGGTGGTAATGCACCAAAGTCATGGATGCCAACCGCCGTTAAAAGAAGAAGAAGAAGCCGCCCTCCCGTTGGTTATCTCGGTTATCTTCCATCATCCTCTTCCTCCTAATGAGGGCCAATCACAGCATCCCTTTGCGGGTTCACTGAGCATGGTTAAAAACCCATTGTCAAAAAAAATGATAGTGTTAAGTTGAGTATGTGATGTCGCGCATTCATTGAAAGGAGGTTACAGTACGTAAACGTACGTATGGTTTCTGCCATTTGTCAAAACTTCGTTGATCCTCCTCCTCTGCCATTAAACTTACCTCGCTCGACCCGAAAGGTAAAGTGTCATTATTATTATTATTTTTCATTGTTTTTTAACTTTCATGCACATGTAAATGATTATGTTGTCATTAAGGAACATATTTCTTTCTTTTGGTGGGTACAATATTTACACTAAAAACCACCTGCACAAAAGCTGTAGTGTGCACCAAGACACATACTGTATGAAAAAAATGATATATAATAATACAAATATACATTTGTATACACATAAACCTGAATTGCTTAAAATTTGTTACAAACTAGGAAAGACTGAAAGAATAGAACCTCTGCAAGTCGTGCACTCCATCTTTCAGGACACTTATTAACGAACAATTACTTCGAGCTCATTCTTAACTAATAAATCAAACAACTGATCTCTGACATTTGAATGTTAATATTGTGGCTAATGAACCATGGCAATAAATGGACTAGACCACAGCTACACCCTCTTCATTCTAGTTGATCTAAAAGGTGATGGGCTTGAGGTCTTCCACACCAAACTCATCCAAGCATGACTCCGTGGACTTTCCCAAACTGTTCCCACAAAATAGATATATATATATATATATATATATATATGACACACTAACAAGGGAACTGCTGCGTGTTCATCTGTCACACAACACAAGCGAGCCGTCTGACACGAGGTCAGTGGAAAGCCTCGACCCGTTTGGTAAAGCTGTCAGAACGCTTTTTACACACCAGCTCACACTCGCACATAGAGGGAGGTGGGGCTTAAAATGCAAGGAGGGCAATGCACCAGGTGTACATGTCGTCTTTTCTATGCTGAATGGACCTCCGGGAATGGTTGTTTACCTGTCACGTTGATGGCGACGATGTCGGTGGGCACAGACTGCGCCGTCTGCCTCATCCGCTCCTCCGGGGTCGGGAGGGGCGGGGTTTTGGCCCACACCATGCCCTGTCCGTCCACCTCGGAACCTTCTCCTTTTTCGCACCCCACCAGCGGTGTCTGGGATCTCATGGAGAGCTGAGACTGGTCATCGTCCGCCGACGAGGCTATGGACTGCAGGGACAAAAAACACAGATTTGACTGTTGAACTGGACACTGTGAAGCCTTTTCTCTGATGATCACCCACACTAAAGTGATGCGGAAATGACAAGTAGTAACAGTTAAAGAAAGAGTGTTGTCTGTTACAGAGCAGACTTGGAAGCAGACTCCAAGTTTTTGCTACCTTGCAGCATCCTCGTATTTGCCGAACAGCAAATAAAGGCAAATGAAACCACTAATCTATTCCTGCATAGTCCAATATCCAAGCATGGAAGGATGAAGTGAACAAAAAAGAAGACATGAGGGGCTCTTATGTAGTCACCATGCATGGTTGGATAGATAATTGAGGGCAGGCAACAATGCAGAATGAGAGGAGGAGAAAACTTTTGTTATTTTGCATGATAGCAGAGCAGAAGCATGGCTTCTCTTTTGGAAGCTGCTGTCAGGTAACGTTAGCCTCACTGTGATGGCGGAAGGGGGAGGGATAACGAGGTATCGCAAAGGACACTTTAGAAAGTGGGGAAAAACGGTCAAGAGTGCACACGAGAGAGTGCAATGATAGAACAAAACATGTGGTCACGTGTGACTGTTTTGGTTGATGAGGAGCCTCGAATGCACCATAAATGGCTCCACTACATCTCAAACTGTTTCCCAGAATATTACAACCTGCTCACCAAGTGCGTGGTAACATACAGGCTGCATGTAAAACTCATTGAAACTGTGTTTTCTATGGCCTTTTGGTGGATTGGAATATACTTTGGGGAGTAGTGTTGCATGGCTGAAGGAAGAAAAGACTACATTTCGGTGGGCTTTTTTGTTTTGTGTGTGCGTGTGCTTTTTCAGTTAATGAATTGCAGTCTGCAGCAGTGACCTCTCTGCATTTGGGGCCACTGGGGCTGGCCCACACCAGATGGCGCTGTTGAGCACTACGCAGGCTCAAAATAATTGTGAATAGAATTGGTCTTCTTTATAAATAATTGATCAAATATTATGTTAAGAATATTAATATTCCCGCCACCCTATTGAGGATAAGCGGCATAGAAAATGAATGAATAATAATATTAAATAAACACCAATGACGTTACTAAGACAATTTTGTGTAAATTAATTAATTAGTAAACATTTATGCATGATACAAAGGCTTGACCAAAGCCAAGTTCAAAGGTCTAACTTCTCTCAACGGGACCGAAGTAGGTCCGGCCCCTGAGCGCTTGTTTAAGACGGGTTATTGACGAGTTTGCTGAGATGAAAGATCAACGTGATGAGCGTTTTGTTTTTCAGAGGTTTTAGTTTGTGATGCTAGGAATAAAAAGGAGTAGTGGTTTTGAATTGAAATAGAATGGAATGTGTAGGCTTTGCTGCCTGTGGATGGAAAGTGCCCACTCTTGTGCCCCACGCAACTTTTCATGTCAAAGACGCCACTGCTGTGCAGTACATTGGTATCTACAGACATGCATCAGTTGCCATGCTGACTACCTCGAGTTGTAACCACTGGGTGGCAGACTAGCACCGTTTTATTCCTCAGTGCTGAATCTGCATTGAGGACTTTCAGAGTCCTGCACCGTTTAAAAACAGGCAAATATATAATGCCTTAGGATGATAACTGATACACAACTAACTGCCCCATCTTGGTTCCAGACAGCATTGGGAATTTGTATGTGCATGCCCACCTTCTTATCATCCTCCTCCTCATCCGGCAGGCTGCCGCTAGACTGTAGCGGGTCGGAAAAGGTGGGCCCCTGCGAGTAATACTGGGAGCTGCGGAAGCCATCTTTCCTCAGCTTGTCACACTCTGAAGAAAAAGTAAAACGTGCTATTATAACACAATAAAATGACAAATCCACATGATTGACGGCATTCAAGCTATTCTTATGGGTGCATGTCTCTTTGAAATGCCACACACACCAATGTTGAGTGTGTGTGTGTCCCTGTTGCCAAGGACTGCTCACACCTCCTCTCATCACCACCTGCTGTGTGTGATGTGTGTAACTAGAAAGCGTCTCTCACACACACACATGTCCCACTCCCCCCAGTCTCTCAAAGCACATTTTGCATGATGTCTGCTTTGCTGGCATACTTAAGTGAGTTCATTGGCTAGGACTCCAAATAGCACCACTCAATTAAACAGCATAGTGCTGTAAAGTGTGCATGACTCATTTACTCATTTACATTACACATGCAACATGCAGACATGATGTTTCCAATGAGGCAAGGAAGCCTAATTACTGTCATAATGGCGGTAATGGTGGTGATGACATGACTGGTGTGGATAGATAAATGAGCCCCCAGTGAGAGCTGTGTTGTCTGTTGCTAGGCAAAAAAAAAGCATGATTAATTCATAACCACTCGGGTAACAGTGCATGTAAACCGTCTTAACCACATCCCAACTTATGTCCTTGGGTGTCACCAGTAAGAGCGATTGAACTACTGTATTACACAATACACGAAAGATATCGACTGCAATCACGCAAGTGTTGCGCAACCTCCTGCACGTTTTCTGTTGCGAAACAAGACCCCTGTGACCAGTGCCACTGTGTCCAGGGGGGGACATTCAGTTGATGACTTATTGATTATTGTGCTTTGGAAGCAGTAATTAAAAAAAGCCCTGCGTGTGCGCATGATACAATACAAACTATGAACTAGAAATGTCAAGTCCATCCTGTTTGTATGCGTGCTGAGAGGGGGTGGGTAAAGATGGCATTGAAGTAAAGCCATAATTAGCATTTGGACAATTGGTCCTCCAATGTCTGTGACACTTACGGGAGACGTCTTCAGTGTTATTTCTATTAGACACTGAGGAAATGTTTTGATCTTCTGGGGGGAAACGTTTATTATTTAGGAACTAGTATGTGTTTAAGATGAGAAAAAAAGCACAACATTTTAGAAGAAGCTAGAACTAGAAATTGTGGACGACCACAGCATCCATCAGACATGGGATGGCTATATTTTGTATTTTTACCTGCTGTGGGGAAAAAATAATTTAAGCCTAGAAAAAATGCTAGTTATAGAAATATATGGTTGTAGAACACCACATTGCACCTCAGTGGGCTTACTTATTTGCTTATATTTTGTACACACATTAGTACAGTGTTCATACAGTATAGTGAAAAATATGTCATGTATGTCATGTAAAATGGTCGTGGAGGTCTAAACAAGCCTGTTGGCTTTCAGTGCGGGCCCCATGGGAAGGGTGGCCATGCCAGAGGGAGGAGCGGTCCCCTTTTTCATCCCAAATCCCAGGCGGTGTATTGCACAGGGTGCTAAACAACCAGTGTGCCCGTGTCTTACACTGGCACCCACCCAAGATTACAGTCGTCCCTCATTCATCGCCATTAACTAGTTCCCCCCCCCGACCGTGATAAGTGAATGTCCACAAAGTAGGACTCAATATAATTTATAATACGATAATATGAAATATTTGTATAGTTATGGCATTGTAAAGCAATCTTACCATGATATTATATTAACACTATTAGAACCCTGTTTGAGTATTTGAACCCATGTAGACACCTTGTATTACCCAGCACAGTAGATATAATCACAGAAAATGTTAGACATTAATAAGCTAGCGTAGACTCACATGTTTGTACGCCTACGGCGGGAATGCGGAATTGGCCAATAAAAACAGAATTCACTGTTAAAGGCGGAATCTGGTGGAAATGGACGTCATGTGAATGCAACGCTGTCATCGCGAGGAGAGGGAAAGTCTGTGTGGGGAGTTATATATGTTCCTATGGAACCTCCTCGTAGCGTATATTGGCGGGCTTGGCTTAGCCAGCATGCTAGTGTGTGTGCGGGTGCGACTCCGGCTGCACGAGTTTATGTTCTCCCCTTTAATGTAAGGAGTGTCTTACAATGCCCCGTGACCACGTGCAGGTTCTGAGTGAAAAAGACCAAGAGCACGTTTATTTTTTCACCCTTAGCCGTAAAGACACATTCTCACACACGCAACATCCTTCTGGCCTTCAAAATAAGAGAGCTGTTTGCCACATGTGAAACTGTGTAAACAAAATAAGCGTATAATACAAATAGCTCACATATGCAGGTGGAATTGCACGGGTGACTACATCTTCCTTAATCACAAGTGACGGCTTTACAAGTTGGAGCCATTTTGCAGCAATGCGTGCATCCCATTAGAAAAGTTAGCCAAGCTATACATCCATTTCCCAATTACTGGTCTGAATTGTCCATTGATGGGTTGCACCAAGAAATGTCTTTTTTGCACTTAATTTACAAATCTTTTATTCACTAACCCAAAAATGCTGGTCAAAATGTAAAAAACAGCATTCTAATGAATGAAAATGGTAAAAAGCGGATTTCACGGGGCCCTACAGTTCCTTGTTTTTTTTACTGTGTGCTTAAAATTGGCTTTACACTCGTGTCACCCAATAAAGTAGAGACAATACAGACTAAACAAGCCTGGTAAGACGTAAATAAAACTCTCGCTTTAGCAGTGTCACAGTAAATGTGTTCCCAAGGGAATCTTAGTCTCATCAATGACACCTAGTGGCCAAAGTAGAACACAGCACTACATTCACAATTACAATGCTTTGTCTGCCTTGTATTTGAATTCCAAGAAAATGTACTATTTGCATGTTTTTCAAATGACTAATAGGCCGTATTCAACAGACACTATTAACTCATTGATTCATTTTTGAAAAGCCGCAGTATAGCACGGCCTGACTGTATTCTGTCTTTACCTGGGAATGGAAGCTTGAAAAGAAGGCCGGGAGCCTTCGTGTGTGTGCAACACTAGGAAGGTTGGTTGCTTCGGTATTTGATTATTATTATTATCCAATTTAGTAGAACTTTAACAAACTCTAAAATATTTAGTGACGGCAAAATGCTGCTTACCTCGCAGGGCGCTCTTCAGGTTGACTTTGGCCTGCCGGTGGAGATCTTCTACGCAGGGTGGCCTGGAGCCTGGTAAGAAAACGTTCCCCTGCTGGTGCCACGGGGCTGTGTAGTGAACTGTCCACTTGCTTTCCTCATCCAGGTTGGACACCGCTGCGGAGACCAAACAGATAACGGTGGGAAGTTTCACAAAGGAACCTTTCATTAATGGACATTCCCCTGTTCCAGAGGTTTGCTAGTGTTGAGAGGAAGGGGAGGGTCTTTTAGCCAGCTGTTGCTCTTTGCACCATTACCATGACACTTAACTGAGACATTGCACTACAGGCCCCACACACCCTCAGAAACCGACTACCTATTAAACTAGCTCCAGGAATTGCACAAAACTGCTGTAAAGGTGAACCAAGCAAGTTCAGCGTGTGAATCTGCAAGAGCAACAAACATTTAAATGTACAGTAATATGAGACATTAGTCCATAGCAGATCATAGTCAACACCTCGACTTACCAAGAGAGCGTATCCACGCCAAAGTGGGTGATCCTGGGTGCAGGATTAACTCCATTCGGTGGAACTTTCTAACCAAACCTCAACCTGTGTGTGTGTGTGTGTGTGTGTGTGTGCGTGTGTGCGTGTGTGGCGAGGACAGAAAAGCGGAGGACTGAGGAGGAAAGGGAAGGAAATGAAAGGCAGTGGAGAGCTTTTTCACAGGAGCTAATGAGCCCTGCTAGGATGCGTACTGTGTGTATGTGTGATGGTGGTGGGGAGGTAGGAAGGTTTAGGGCGGGTCTGCAAGTTATCCAACACAGAAAGTGTGTCTATTTGATGTCCTCCTCAAACCACAGACAAAAACAACAATACATGCAACATACTAGAAGGGCACAGCGCTCGCTGCCCGTAATCCCGGGCTGGGCCTGCGATACATCCCCAATTTAAAGATCAACAGTTGTGACCCTCAAGTCAAATGTAAACCAAAAAACACGGTCAGCAACTGCATTAGACCTGCGCTTGCATGTTTAGTGATCGTTTGACATTTCAAATACTGAATAAGTGAATGCACAGCCACAAGCAAAACACACCTTGCGCATGTTTTAGGCACATTTTACAATTTGGTGCCACGCGCAGCTTGGTAGAAGCACGCCTTCGTCGCTCCTACCGCGCAAGTGGCAAAGAGGGAGGAGAGAAGGCGTGACTGGGTTTTACACAGCGGGTCAAATCTTCACCAATCCAATGAGCTCCTCTCCTCACACTTCACTGTGCCGCTGGCAAAGCGAACTGGAGGTTTTGTTAAATTTGGATGAAGACAGCGTAAGACGGCCAAACTTCTCCCAGACGGAAAGTGATGTTTTGGTCCGGGAGGTCCAAGCTCGCAGTGGCCGGATATATGGCCGTGCGAGGAGACCTCCATGGGCTGATGATGCCCATCACATCCGTCGCGGCACGCCTCGGTCTACCAAATTGGCTGCGCCCGGTGTTACGCTGGATGAAATGAGCACTGCGCCAACCTGCCTTGATTCCAGTCTTCCCTTTGAATGGCTTTAATCTGACCTCGCTTTGATGTCCGCTCCCGATGGCTACGGGTTCAATCTGCATATTCATTTCATACACAATTGAAGGGGAAAGTTTAACAATCATGATGTCCCGATCCCATCTTCCTTCAGGATCCCCGTGCAGTGAGGCCTTCGAGTGCACTTGTAATTGTGTGTGTTAGGGATTTCTATTTTTAAGCGGGGAAGGATTTGGAAGCGTGTTCTGAACTCCTGTTTTGACTAAGTGCTCCACAGTGTACACGTGTAAACATTTGTGTCACCATTGTATGATCTTAAATCGTGAGGATTAATCTGAGCACATATGCATATATTTCTAACACTTCCCGGTCTGCAACACACACTTAGCACAGGTAACCCTCCCCCAGCCTCCTCTCACAGTATGTCCCTAAAAAGGCCTCAATGCTACTAAAGGCAGACACCGGGGACATGCGGAGCACGGACACAAAGCCTGTATTGTGTCTCTGCATCAGGCCTTTCAGGGGCCACAATACACTCTGTAGCGAGCCTCTGCTGGACCGCCGTGCAAAAGGCTCTGCTAATCCTGCAGCTCTCTCTTAATGCAAAAGCTAGAACCTAATGGTTGTATCTGAGCTAAAAGTAAAATGGTATTCTATATACTTTTTTCAAGAAGTCCCAACAGTATGGGTTTGTTATTTTAAACCAAGTATGCTTTTAAAATAAACTGCAGTTCAAACCCAATGTCAAGTAAAGTGGAGTGCACTACTTGGCTGCAGCCAGCAGAGGAGCTGTTGATCCAGTCTCAACTAGTTTGTTGTTCAGAAAAATCACATGACCCGCGTGTGTGGGGGGTTGAGCTACATCCACGCAGGCCTACACTGTTGGTACTCCCGTCCCGTTTAATAAGACATTGGCATTGAACACAAGACTTTCCCAATGTATATTTTACTTAACGCTTCATTTTGCCTGTAAAGAAAACATATCTATTTGCAAAGTACCAAGATGATTTTGTTTGATTTTTTGGATGACTCATGTGCATGTGAGGTGGTTTAGGGTTGGTTCACACAAGAGTGATCTAAAAAAGTACGAGTTGGGGTATTTAACGTACAGACATTGTCAAAGTGATCCCTGCTCACACAGCTGCAAAATCAACTAAACGTAAGAAAAAGCCTCAAGATTTGCTACTTGTTTTAATACGCTGCCAATTTTCTTCCATCCCTATAATCAATACATATTTCTGCATGTCTTTTGAGCAGAACACGCCCAATATATTTATGTCTGACCTCCGTTTTTTTACACTTTTGAAAAGGCCAACACCACACCCTTCTAATACCGAAAGTTAACCATTAATGGTGCGCCCATACTAAATGCAGACTGGGGGCTGAGTGGCGAAGCAAAGTGCAGGCATGTGAAAAAGTGCTGAGCTAATGATCAACAGCGATAATTCAAAAGCTCTGACTTCAACATACATGCACACACACAAACTTAGGCTACGTTCACTCAGCAGGGCAATTCCGATTTCGTTGCTCATATGTGACCTGTATCGGATTTTTTCATGGCAGTGTGAACAGCACAATTCCCCGTTTTTTCAAATGCTACTCAGGTCTCATTCGTTTGTGGATACAAATGGGATATGCATGCCATGCGACTGCGGTATGGACATATATCCGACATATACGTCACGGAAAAGCATGTATTGCCGTGCTTACCGAGACATGGGTAAGTGTACTCACCCATTCATTCTTTCATTTTCTATACCGCTTATCCTCACTTGGGCCGCTGGAGCCTATCCCAGCTGATTTGGGGCAGGAGGCGGGGTACACCCCGGACTGGTCGCCAGTCAATCGCAGGGAACATATAGACTAAGAAAGACATACAAGCGTTCTCACTCACATTCATACCTATGGAGAATTTAGAGTCGCCAATTAACCTAACAGGCATGTTTTTGGAATGTGGGAGAAAACCCACGCACGCACGCACGCACGCACGCACGCACGCACGCACGCACGGGGAGAAAATGCAAATTCCACACAGAGATGCCCAACGGAGATTCAAGCCCTGAACCTCCTGACTGTGAGGCCCACATGCTACCCATTCATCCACCGTGCGGGCCGGTGCTCACCCATGTAGGCAAAAATTGTTGTCTTGCAAAAATGATTTGTATAAGTTGTTAGTGAAGCAGCTCTCGCCAATCTCTCACTACTCCACCCACAAGTTGTCATCCATATGCTAGTAATGTGCAAATCAATATTTAAATGTCGATATTTCTGCTCTTCATGCTCTAAAGTCAACTCTGGAATCAAAATAGTGATACTTTTTTTTGTAAAGTTGTACAGTATATTAGCTGGGCTATATTGTAAATCACACCAACACTTCATATACTTCAGGGTTTCAAATAAATCAATAAATGACTATGATGTCTTGTATTCTTCATGCTATGATTTGAAGTTCTGTTAACTACATTTCAAATGTACCAGAAACCTTAGGTGAATTTGCACGTAGCATTGAATTGGTGTTGCCGCTACCAGCCTGAATCGTATCAAAGCAGAAATTCAATCAATGGTATGGCGCATCACTGGAGCGCACACCGCAGCAGATGTTGTGCTTCTGCGCATGCACGTCACTATCCAGGCGCGTTGCGTTCGCATTACAAGTCGCATTTGTTTGCTACTGTGAAACACCACATAAAAAAAGAGAGTTTAAACCAAAAATCCCAATTAGGAACGTAGCCCTGGACTATAAATACACCTGGGATTAGGCGAATGTGCCGGAGCAGCTCACGTGCTCCATAAGCAGTCATTGGATGCATCGACCTAAAGCTTCTAAAGCTAAGAGGTCGACTTTCTCCTATAAATGTTACACGTCTGTGAAACAGTCCCAAGGGAAAGGTTCCAATATTTGTCAGAGTAGATTTATACAGCTGCCACTTTACTAAGTCTTGGCTGCATGGTTTCCTGGTTACACGGTGCCACCGAGTGAAACAGTCCAGGCTACACACCCCCACGTCATAAAACACAACTACACAGAGAGTTGATAGACAAAGCCTTGTGGAAGATCATTTACATATAAAGCACACCAATAATGGTTACATATACAGTATGAAGTGTGCATATTATACAACGTTGTTTAGTCTATGAAGCACAATTCACCTTTCCTTTTGAAGTATTTGATCACAGATTTTAGCGAGGTCCCGATGAACACCATTATTCCAGTTGAGGACAAGTCGTGCAGATCCAGGCTTCCCTCACATTCTCACCATACTCGCGGCAAGTGTGAGCGTATGCTGACAAGTGGGACTCCGGCTCTATCTCTCTTCTCTAAACACTATCAGCTCACCAGTCCGGTCCTCAGGGACACACAGTGGGAGGGGCGTGGGACCGGCCTCTCTGTTGTGCCGATGTGCTTCGGTTACCGAGGAGCCACTGCCGCCTCTCCCTTTATTTCTCATCATTTCATTGTTTTGCTTGAAGGTAAACATGCTCCATTTTCTTTAACACACTCATCTCGGGAATGTTTATGCATCCAATAAAACTTCTTGGTTTGCAATTCATCCCAGCTTTCCAGCAGCATGCAAACAGTCTGGCACTGCATTATTTAGCAGGGATTATGGAATTTGTTTTTTTTTTTTAAGCTAGTTAATGGGAACCTCATGAATATAGATCACATACTAGCCTCACCGTTGTCGGACACACACAACGTGCACCTCCACCGCCCCTCCCTCTGCCACCGGATTTCTTTTCATCCCAAATGGTAGGAGCCTAAAGGGGGGTGGGGATAGTAGGCAGCTACAGGGGCTTGACCGGGACAGCAAATGATCCTTGAATTTGTAGCTTTTAAAAAGAAAAAAACTCCCTCCCTTAATCATTCGGCCTTGAAAACTTGTTATTATTCATTTTGCAACAACACGTTCGCCGGAGATAGTAAGACAACACAGCAAATAGCAAGTCAGACTGCATCAACAGCGCCTCTGCTGGTTGCAGCTAAGTAGTGCACTCCCTTTGCCTCCACTGTGTCACGACGCAATAATCGATTGTTTATTTAATCAACATTGGATTCTTAATGATAGATACATCACTTAGTATGCACATCTCTAATTGCAACGTTAAAACACAGTCGCAAAATAATACATGCTGAAGTGTCCATACTTAATTTGAAGAGCGCCAACTTCAGGGGCTCCAGGCTCATAAGCAAATTCCAAACGCAACTGTAATCATGCATGCATATTTAGCAAAGTATCATTATTGGGACTACTGACTTTACATACTGTGAGCATTTGCTTTGCTTTTTCTTTGGCTTAAGAAGCAGGGTCAAGAATTGGTGTTGAGAGAGGAAGAGAAGAAGAACAAAACAAGCTGAAAGTTCTGTGAGGTAAGCAGCCTCACATTAAGGGTTTTATTGAATCGACAGTTTGACTCACTGTATTATGATACTCAAAAGGCCGATAGGAGTGTTACAGCAGTTAACTTATTTTTACACTTGTAAGAACAGTTATTAAAGACTGACCCTGGAACTGATCAAATTAAAATGACAGAATAGATAGTTGACTGATTAGTGACTTAAAATAGGCTATAAAGGCGTGCATCAGGCAACACCATACGGTTGACTCAAACTGTGCGACACGTGTACAGTATTAGGATCAGTGATTGTTAGAGCGTCTATTGTTGTCAGTCACGCACGCGCACACACACGCGCATACAAAGACATAGATAGGTCACCACTTCCACCCGCAGAGGTAGAGCCCCAAATGTAGGCCACTTTGAGGATTATTTGCATCTGTTCATCCAATGTTCATTTAGCATGAAAGTACACACCACTGACGTGATATTAGCCCAAAGAAATGTGTCTCTCATTTACAGTATGTGTGAAACTCGACACTGCGACATGGAATCCCCGTAAAACTGTGGCCAACAAAATGCCTCTAGTGTTTGTGTCAAATCCCTCAAATTGGTATGCCTCAATAATACCATTTTTATTTGTACAGTTGTTAGACCTGGTACAGTAAATGTGACTTGCCTGTACACAATTGTTATTTCAAAAAGTTCGATACCAAAGACACGGGAAATTTGAGGTCTACCAGCATTTCCGAATGGACCTTGTCAACTTCAGAGGTTAAACAATATTTTGGAACCTAACAACGAGCTTCATTACTTCAACAAAATGGACAGATCAGGATGAATGATTGATTAAGAACTAATAACACAAAATGTTTGGGTTAAGCGATGGCCATGGAGCAGGAACCTGCAGGAACTGAATTACTGTATTAAGACTTCTTGTAGTGCTGACATGGTGTGACTAAGAGTACAAGATGAAGATGCATGAGCTGTTGAGCGGGGGTACAAGCTGCCACATCGCAAGGAGATTTTCTTTTTTTGCACACAACTCCATCCCTGCTTTTATTTTTGCAATTGGATTGGATGGAGCTAAGCCGAGCCCCTAAACCCCTCGACTGAACCTGATCCTCAAATGTTAAGCTGTCCTGGGTCCTTCTATCACCTCATTTTTACTGTCTTCTCTTCCTTCCACGGCTCAGAACATGATCCAGCTTGTATGGATTTTACACTCCACGCTTCCACTTCAAGTCTTTCCTTTATTCATGTGCGTCTGGATGGTGCTCAGGCCGAGCGCACCGTCCCAGCGTCGTGGAGATAAGCAGGGCCAGGTATTTGTCCGGCACGTGAGTGTGCAAACCCTTTGCGTGTTTCAAGAGCCATTGAAGCCAAACACGAGACTGTTTCCAGAGATGTTTTGGAATCCACAAATGGGGTGAACAAAAAGCTTCATGTGGGCAGGAAACGAGACGCATGTTGTATGTTGCCGTGTGTTCATACGATGCATTTTTGCATTTACTGATAATACACAAAAGAAATATCGTTGCAGAATTTTAAACAAAACTGAAATCATCTGTTACAAGGTCAAACTGTCTGTGTTTTAATATCTTTATTAACTGTCCTAGCAATAATGTTTTAGAAAGCCTAATTGTCATGAAAGTGTACAAATACATTCATTAATACTCACTTTTAACAGTGGTACATTACACTGGCGGGCGTCATGTCGAATGTTTTTAGTTGTCGCACACAAGTGTAAAAAGAAGCTAACCACCAATACAGGTCAAACAAAAAGAAGGCAATTTTTTACACGCTAATTTTTCTCATTGTTACACCTCCAGGTGGACCAATTTAGAGGTTCAACTCGCACCCAAAATAAATACTACAGTATTCAACAGTACTTCTCAAATGTAATAGAGAAATAAACGTAAGATTGTGCATCTCCCCTTTTTCTGTGAATATACTGTACATACATTATTTAGGGCACGTGCAGGAACATGCACACGCTTTCATCTCTCTATACTATCTTTTATTGCTGCACGGCGAACGGAAGCAAAGCCTCAGGGGTGGGGGCCAGTGATCGCTTTGGCCTTCACAGAGATGTTCGCACAGTAAAGCTTGATGAAGCATCTATTGGCAGGGAGATGCTGTTACTGGGCAAAGGGACGATTGATTGAAAATCATTTGGAATCAATGAAAACCATGCTGTGGTAGACGCAAGGCTGGTGATGCTGTGATTGCTCTTATATATCACGATACAACCGACACAGAAAAGGACTGTGGATTACTTCAGATTCCAGGCAGCCTGTTTAGCCACAAAATGAATATAGCAATTGGGAACAAGAATATGGTGTTTACAAGGTAATGGAAGAAGAACGCTCAGAACCATACTTTCTGATATAATTTATCCAGGATGTCATCATTGTTTAATAAATATGTTTAGCCACAAAATGAATATAGCAATTGGGAACAAGAATATGGTGTTTACAAGGTAATGGAAGAAGAACCATACTTTCTAAAATAACTCATCCAGGATGTCATCATTGTTTAATAAATCAAGGCTTGGTCACAAATGGACACCATGTTTTGGCCACATGATTTTTAGCACTCCCCTAATCGCTGCACTTTTTGTTTGTACATGGAGAACGTAGTTGTGGTGACCATGAACGGGGAAGATCATGACCTGCATGGAGGACGTACAGAATATCTGGGCTGCACCAATCACGTATATGTGGTCCATGTGTGGCCCTGTGAGCATTTTTTTGCATGTAGACTGGCCAAAGTAGCCCCGACGGGTTGTGACCTAGGCTTTATTGCTGTGTCTCCTAATGTTAATTTGTACATTAGAGTAGTGAAAAACTGCACTATGCAGACTACGCGGTTAACAGTCAATATTCTCTCGATAAAAAATACAATCATCATCATCTAGTCTGGCCTAGATTAACTAGCGATTATTATCCATCAACTATATTTTGGCTAAAAATACAAGGGGGAGGACTGAATAAACACCCACTGTCACCAAATCCCAGAACAGAAGCCCAACAAGTGATGCCTGGCGAGGCTGAGTAAACAATCGATAATGACACTGATGAGTCTAGCATGGGGGTACGTTCCCGTCCATTACACCCCAGTAAATTCAACTTCACAACCCCACGCACTCCTCCCGACCAAATGACCTTTTTCTGACACCAACTTCACCCGCTGTGTCCCCAGTCAGCACCTTTTAACTGGCAACTGGAGCCTGCTGTGACGCTTTCCTGCCACTCTGGCTGGGATCGTTCCAGTTTGCCAAACCAATGTTCCAATTTTGCGTGTTTGACGCACAGCCAGGTTACCGAGTGACTCAAATCCCATCCACCCCTGTAGAACTTCTGTCTAACCTGTCCCGTTCATGCAGCTGGGGTTCGTCCGCGGGGGCAACGCACACATGATGCAACACAGGCCCATTCAGGACACGTTTACACAACAATCATTTAGTGAAGACAGGAGAGCTTTTGCATACAGACCATGTTATCAAAATTATCCCAACAACCAACTTGCCTTACGTACTGCGAAAACATTTCATGACACATTTTCAATGTTGGTCTGTTTGTATGTTGGTTAGCAGGCTTCCCACATTTCACCAGCCTCGATTGTCTATACCATACTGTATCTTTTATTTCTAGACAGATGAAACAGAGACAAATTCCTGGCGCAGGTGACTTTTTGGCTACGACGAGCAGTTTGAAAACAGGCATTAATGGCCCAGGAAGCAAATGTTAGTGTACCCAGGCCTTGTAGCTCTGTATAAATGGAACAACGCCATCCGTATGCATAAGCTTCCAATCTTTCCAGATATGCTACTTGGATGGTTGAGGTTGTGTGGGTTCATTGTGAACAAACATTTGATTGGTATTAACAAATAATGTTTGTAACCACTGCTCAGCACTTCTGCCAACCCTCCACAAAGTTTCATAGAAATCGCTTACAGGGTTTCTGCGCAACCTTGTAAGTAACCAACAAGGGAGAAGGCAATGACACATTTGCACGCACCGTATCTTCCAGCTGGGCGATGTGCCCGTTTTTCCTATTCAAACAGAACACTTGCCTTTGAAAGGTTCCCGATGTGGCACGAGGAACAATGGCAGATTGTACCAAGAGCAAGGAAGAACGTAGATGGGCTGCATAGATGTTCACTTTGATGTGGAGGCATTTTTGCTGAGCAGCCATGCAAGGCGAGGCGAGGCAGACGGCAATGACAGAAAAATGGCATAAAGGCGGGGGACAACAATTGATGCAGGACAGGTGAGATTGTAGATCTACACAACAAGGTGAGGTACCATATTCAACAAAAGAAGACGGAGTCCAAAAGCAACATAAAAGGTCAAGAGGAGTTGACGGTCTTTGCCTAATATTCCTTGGGCGCTTAGGAGTCACCCCTCTTTGAAATGCGAGCTCGGTTGAAAGCTTGGTGGCAGAAAGAAGCAGTTAAAAAGACCACATGAAGCCAGAAGAATGGCAGTAACCAACTTTTACAGCCTGCTGCTACCTTGTCTCCATTGAACACTAAACCCCCGTTAAGTTCTGTCAGTAGCCTCATCCGTACCGATGGACAGTTTGGTGGCCGGTTCATGTCCACTTTTGCTTCAGGGGGATTTGCAGCTCCCCGCCTGTTCACACCTTGGCAACAAGTTTGAAATCCAACTCCACCGCGTTGGCCAGACAACACTTGTGAATGCTGGCCTGTTGTGTTGCCTTTTGAAACTTATTTTCACAGCCTTTATGTACTTGAAAGAACAGATATTATCACTGGCGCAGCAGATAGAAGATAACCCCCAATAAGCCCTTTCAACACTTGTTCTGGGAGCAATATTTTAAATGAAGCCATTTTTCCCCCAACATTATTCATTTTCAATAGCAATGAAATAACAACTGGTAGATTGACATGATTTATATTTACATTAAATAATATTAGCTGCTCGACTGTTTAATGACTCGGCCTCATTCAGCCACCATTATGTTAAAAGTGGCATCATTATTCCTCCTTTATGCTTTGCTAACTTTTTTCTCTCTGCTTTGTGACTGCATCTCTCCAGGTCACTGGTCTGTGTGAGTGACTGGATGAAAAGCTGTGATTCACTTGGTTTGCATGTATAATCCCTAGACTTGTCTTTTTTGGACTTTTTTCTAGGGGAAAAAACCTATAGAGTAGCGGCCCGCTATTAACAGGCGTTATGTTTCCTGGTCCCCGGCGAATAGTGACAAAATGCAAATATTAAAGGCAGACATAAAATTATTCATTCATTTTCTGATGCCCAAAAAATTACCCTCTGAATCCTATAAAATGCTGCTGAAAGTCTGACCTCCTATTTCAATGCCAGGTTTGCATTTAGCAGAATCATGCTGCCTAGAGGAGGTCTCACTGGATGTAGCCTACCTGACATGACGATGTGCTTCTTTAGGCAGCAACTAGTAGAGACCCTGGTTGCAGCCCAGTAGGGCACAAGTAATGAATTAGAGGCAGATGCAGTAATAACTCAATTGCACAATAAGCTGAATCACGTCGCAGTGCAAATCACCACTCAACCACTTTTCACTGCAACAGAAGGTCCTGGCTGCCCTGCGGTTACATTAGACCATTAGCAACCAGTCATGCTGTCTCCACTCATATTGACCCAAAGCCTCTTGTCACTCCCAAGCGGAAACCGGCTGCATCGATATCCACGAGGCACCTTAAGAGCGTTATGTCAACATAGATGCAGATGAAAGTGGGACACTACTCTGCTTGACTGTACATGTGGAGGTACACTTATTGTTCACGTGTGCGCCTGCAGCTGTTTCTGCTATCGACTGCTTTTAGACAGTTGACCTAATCACACTTTGCACATGTAGGTTGACAAGTACATGAATGCAAATGTTTGAGGTTTGCACACATGAACATCGTCACGCCAGCACAACTGCAGGCACGGTTGGTTTCTTGACCTGCAGCTCAGCACAAGTTCTTTATGATTCCGTGCTACCCAATGTCCTGAATAACACCTACTTCATTTCATTCTTTCCAATTACCTAGATGAAAACAACAAGAACAACTGCACGATTACGCCGTGCAGTGTTGCTGCATGCCAAAGTGGGGGTCTTATCTGTGACAGACTAAGCTAATTTAGGTTAAGTGCCGCGAGAAGCTCGAGGCCACCCGGGGCCGGCCGGTACTGCAGGGGGAAAGCAGTATGAGAGTGTATCAATAGGAAGTGGGTTAAAGCCCTACTAACAACAATATGTGTTCATCGGTACTTCCTCTAAAATGACCAGATACAGTACAGTCATTGACATGGTAGTGTTTGACCTACTTCCCGTATTACACCTCCCTTTTCACCGATGCATAACGGTGGGTTGTTACCAGCAGGGGCGAGGAGGAGGAGGAGTAGGGGACACCAGATCCTCCAATCAGCAATTCAAATGACAAATTCACTGAACAATGACTAGAAATTCAGGAAGCGGGTTAGACTATGACGCTCGGGGCGGTGGTTCCATCACAAGTTCTGGTGGATGTCATCGATTACTGAAAGGAATGCACCCCCAAAAGAATACAAATGTAATTATGTCCTCGGGTACGTAGTCGTCCGTGTCCGTCTCAGTTTGTAACAAAGTGTGTTTCCAGAAGGTCATTAAACATTGCATTGCTATCTTACATTGGAATCCACTTAATGTCACACTTAGCCTGCATTCATCAGTCAATCAAAGACAATACAAGCTTTTCATCTGGTGTCCCAATCATCTTACGTATCCCACACCGTCCCACAGGAGAGGGTTACATACAGGATGTCTCAGGAGAGGCTTTTTGATGAAGGAGTGCCGGGGATCTGCACGATCTATAAAAAAATCCCTTGTGTGGCTGAGGGGGGTGTCAGCTGTGTTGTTGGATGTGTTTCACAGAAATGTGTGCACACGCATGTGCGGAAAGAATGTTCCGGCTATGATAATCCTACACTCAAACCCCAAATCCACTTGAGCCCCTCCCTTCCTCCTCGTCCAGCTTCACTCTTGAATAAATCACTGCTGTCTGTCTCTACATCCCCTCCCCTTTTGGTCTCAACTGAGCAATAGTGCAGGCTGGAGGAATCGTTATAAAGAGTGGCCCTCTTTTGGGCGCAAACAGTAGGACCCCCCTTCACAAGGAGTCCCCAGGGACGGCAACAGCCACCAAACGTAAGACCCTAAACACCAAATGGAATTCCTCGTGACACCTCATGCGTCATTTTGTCTCAAATGCGTGTGTGTCTCCAGTGTGATAGGCAGTCCATTCAATACTAACTACATTGAGTAATTAGAATAATCCAATCAGCATGGTCACATATTGACACTAAACATTTACTTTTTTGCTGTGCACTAATGTAATTTCTACAATCCGTTTAAAAGGCAGGTCAACAGATAATCAACTTTGTGACCTGCTGGAGAAACAGTGCAGCTGCTTGACTGTGTTGTAACGCCACCGTGTGGTGAAATAGTGTGATTGAAATTCTGTGAAAGAAAAGCAGGCGTGCTTGTGTGTCAGGGTGAAAACACACAACACACCAGTTAGTATCTCTGTTGAAAAAAGCGGTGGACGTCCCTTGGAGAAGATTACTCATCAGCTGCAGACATTTAAACAGAGCTTCTTTACATCACCTTCCCTTTCTCTCTCTCTCTTGTTCCTTCTATAATCACTCTCGATGAGAGACCTCAGGAGAGGCTTAAGGGAACCTCCGAGTGATCGGCACCTTGAAGGACCGCTCAGTATGAGGCAGAGTATGGGGTACGGGTAGAAAGAGAGCTTTGATGCTGGTGTGGCGGGCCATTAAACCATAAACCCCACCGTAAACCATTGCAGCACCTGCGTGCTCAGACAAAAAGAAAAAAGACTGCTCAGTGCAAACAGGGCCAAGAACCTCAGAGCACTGGACTTGAATCAGAATGAAGCCAAAGGTAAAGAAAAACAAATCTGATGCTCACTTAACAAATTACCACAGTTAAGGCAGTTTAACTAACTTCAAATAATTGTAGATAATGGAGCAGGTTGGGCAAAGACAGAGCTCAGTCTTAAAAGCGCACTGGTGTACAAAATATTTGTATTTATGAGCATTATTACTACAATAGAGTAGGAAATAGCCATTTATCACCTTCAACGCCAGTATTATGTCACTTACATCCATAGCGATCGTCCCAGTCGGGACTTGGTATCGTAATAAATAAAGTGACAAAAATACATTTTTAGGTGTAACTATTGATAGAAACTTAGCTGAAAAGCCCAAATCAGACACAAATGGCGTCAATGATCAGTAAAGCTAAATATTTCCTAGTATATAATACACTGTATTTATTGTACTGCTAATAAGTTTGGCCACATTTCATTTACTGTGTAGAAGTTAGCTACATCCCCTCTTTGTACTCCAAAAGCGTGCAGTTAGAATTAAACACAGGGTTGTTTTTTGTCATCATACCAACACCTCGTTTGTGCAGTTTAAACTGTTTAAGGTGTTTGATGCCGTAGATTTTTAGCCTGCACAGCTTTTATGTAAAGCTAATAAAAATATCCTTCCTCCTGACTTTCAAAAGCTCTTTGTGCAGAGAGGAGGGGGTTATCATTTGAGGGGATGTGGTAACTTTAAAACTCAAGCAGTGAGAAGCGCCAGGAAACGTTTGTGTGTGTGTGTGTGTGGCGTTAAACTCTGGAACAGCTCCAGCAATGTCCAAACATTCACCTATTCAATTCATGATGCAGAGAAATGGTTCTTTTCACAATACATGGAGGATATATGAGTGTTACTTGGTGTATTATTTCCTTCGAGATATTATTACAAAGGGTTCATCATTATGATTATATATGATGATTGTATGTACTGTGTATTTGAAATGGTAAAGAGCAGAATAGTAATACAGGAAGCGAATTGTATTGCATGCTAGATAAACGAGGTCAAATAGTAAGCTTTGCTTCTTCCTACTCCGTTTGGACATTTGGAACTGTGAAGCTTGTTGTGTGCTAATGTAATTGTGCGCATGTTCAAATAAAATGATACCACACTTAGCCAGCAAATGGCTGTAAATTCCCTAATTATAAGGCATTGTCTAAGGTCACATCCGGGATATGGGGCTTTGGTGCAATAAAGGCTAGCATATTTTTAAGCATATTAAATAAGTAATCCCTTCCTCCAAACACCCTCTCTTCCTCCGCAGCCATCTGAGGCCAGACGCACTCGGTTAATCGGAGCATCAAAACCACACTAGAACAGTAATGACATGTATGCACTAAAAGGAAATAGTGATAATCCACATTGTTCGTGGAAGGATTTCATAAATGACACAGCAGCCTGAGAAACATCTAGAAAAGACATTTGAAATAAGGAAGAAATGAAAATTACATGTGAAACCTGCTTAACTGACTTCAGCGACATGTTAAAGGTCAAATGGATCTATTTGGAGATATGAAAGGGATTTACTTTGTTTCTTTCTTTTGTAGGACTATTTTTACATTTACATCCCAAAAGAAAACGCCACACAACTTGATTCCCTCTCAATTTGAGTCAAAGATGGTTGAGTCTGTTTGATGGACGAGTACCAGCGATTAGGCTTTTACCAAGCTGGGCGGCGCCCCGTCTGTCTGCTAGACCCACAGCTTGCAATTAACCACCCATTACTGTGCACCTCCAACGTCATCGGTCCAAATGCACCAGACCGCAACGGTGTTAGGACATTTCGCAATTCCAACTAACAGAATCTGGATGAAAGGCTGCGAAAAAAATACAGCAGACCGGGCTGCGGTGGCAGAACACAGAACGTATTTTACAGTCGAGTGATCAGCACTAAACCCGTGACCCCCTCATTCCCGACACCGAGTGACGGCTTACGCCTGTGGAATCTCCTTTCTTCTTTCATTGTCTGCTAGAGGGGGTTCTGCCCCATTTCGGACTGTGTGTATACTTATTTCCACTAACCCACATTTGTTGCAGAACCAGTTAATTTCCTTCTTTTTGCTGGTGCCACTGGTTTTAGGAGTAGACAAAAAGCTTTTTGTCAGTACTCCTTGTAATTGCAAATGAAGGATTACTGGTTAAGAAAATCCCATTAACGGGTCGAGGAGAAGGCAAAAACATTTGCATTGTCTCAAAAATGCATTGTCATGTGGCTGAAAACCTGACCAAACCAGGACATTTCAATTTATCTCAACCAATTTCCTGTCCATTTAATTTGGTTCCACTTACAAGGTCCCTCAGGTGCCCGTCCCCCGGGAGCTGTTGGCACTGATTGGTCAATAGATTTCCTCTGACGGATTATGGGGTGAAACCCCCGCTTCCCCCTTACGTTGAATGAAACAAATGTGTGTCACACTACCTACTTAGCAGAACCGAGGCCCATGTAGAGACTATATACTCGGATTGGGGTTGTTTCAGTCTATGGAAATCATGTGTTCCACAGGGCGTGATTCCAAAGCAACCGTGACGCCTGATTCAACCCAAAGAGCTCAGACAATACTGTACTCGTAGCATGAGTACTTCAGCTGTCATGACACGTTAGGCAAAGCAGGTGTGAAAATGCAGCACGGGAATAAAGAACTCCACTTTGGACAACACCGGACACAGTATTGTGTAGTGGTCATCAACCTTGTTGAGAGCAAAATCCCCTGGTCTCGGCCATGAACAACCGGGAGTAAAGTAAAAAATGATACATATTTCAAGATTTGCCATTAACATTACTATTACGTGATTATTGGATGTTCAGATTGAAAGCTGAAAAAAATTCCATTTTTTACTTATTGTGCCTTTTGGTCTTTTTATTTGATTTGATTTTGTAAACAAACATTTTGGTAAATGAAGCCATAACGAGCTGCAGCTTGAAGATATTTTGGGAAGTGCACATCGGTGGAGTCCTTTTTATTGTGTTTGAATTTTGAGGTAGCAATGGCAGATTTGGAGCCATATCTACGTGCAGATATGTGCACGTAGATACGTGCACTACTGACGTGTGCACAAGCACATCGCTGCGCTCCGTCACGCTCTCGCTCTCCCTCGCTTAGCCTCTGCTTGCGCTGCGAGTCAATCCGGTGAACGTGCGCCGATACTTCCGGTCAGGTTTTGGGGATTGGGCTTCTAGCTGGAACTTGCGGGGTGCGTGCCTGGAGGGCATCGAGGCGTATGGGCGTCTTCTCTCTGGGTGGGAGGGTGTTGGTCACTCTCTGGGAGGGGAAGGCGCTGATGTAATAAAATATATATTCTCGCCCTCGGCACTGACTAGTAGCTTGCGATCGATGCGTTGGTGACCCCTGATAGAGAGGGAGGGAGTGCTAAACACAAACTTAAGTAGGATCGTTACTTTGGAATACTAAATATCCCTCAGCGCCATCTCCCCATATTGTCGTGACGGCTCCTTTATCTAGTGGTGGAGGTGAAAGTGGGGCACCTCATGATCCTGTCAAGCAGTCAGCTAATGTCAGGCCTATCCCCTCCAGCTGTTAGCTGTTATCTTTGGTTCCCAAGGGTGGGCCTACTAAAGAGCATCCCTTCTTATGTGGTTTGACCGTCACATCAGAGGAAAAACATCCAAGCACCCAATAACCACATTAATGAATAAAATCCCTACACATGTTAAATTGACAGTTTTGTATCTGTCAATTCATTAGTAACAATCGCCAATGCACAGGTTTTCTGCGGCCCATCCAGTTTGTTCCTAAGGACCCCGCCACCACACCAAAGACCGGCAGTGTCAGAGGTCACAAAGCCAATCTGCACTGACAGACTCAGAGAAGACAGACGGCACGGATCATTCGATTACAAGGAGATGGAAATCAGTTAATGAAAAGAGACAAAGACCAGCTTGAGAAGAGCTCAAGGCACCACTGGGATAGACGCAAAATGCAATAAACAGCCCCGATGACGTAGCGTAAGTACACTCAGCTAATGCAATCATTACTGTAGCAGAGACTACTACTTGGAGCATTCCTTCCCAAAAGAAGTCTTTTGGCCTAAATGTCTACTGTGTCCTTAGAACTATAGTCAAAAGTTAGTAGTATGCTACTCCTTAACAACTTTGACTCTAGGGATTGTACCTTTGTTGTCCTGGAAGGTTTGAGTCTTCCCCGATGGGCTTTTAGCGAGGGGACCAAGCAGAGGTTTGGGTGTCCAAAGAGACTCCTGCTTCTGGTGGACCTTTGACACGGACAGCAAACGTTTGCGGAGGCAGCCCTCGGTCCGCGGTGACATGGTACTGGGGAAGGCCTCAGACTGGAGGCTGTTCCCCATCTTGTTGGGGGACTGGAAGGAGAACAGAGCTTGCCTCTCGCCAGGGGGGTCCTCATAGCAGGTCCGGTGCCAGCAGCTGACCACCGGCCTTGAGGAGAGGCAGTGCACATGTGTGATCATCCCCGTAACACCAATCAGCTACCCACCTCCCCTGGGCTATGCAGACCCCCCAACTCCTCCTTTTTGCACAACCCTCCCTTTCTCTCTCTCTCTCTCTCTCTCTCTCTCTCTCTGGAGCCTCCACTTGAAGTGGTGGGAAGGAGGGTGAAGGGTGTGAGCGCGGAGAGAGGTTGGAAGTTTTTGCAACCACAGGGTACCCCAATCCGCCCTCCAACTGGGTCTCCTCCTGTTTGTCCTCCTACAGCTTCTTTCTTTCCTGTTCCTCTCTCAGGGAATCCTATTAATTAGCTTGACTAAGGAAGGCTGTGCACAGTTTTTGAACTCTAAAAGAAATATTTCACCCAAACTATTTTAGCAAAAGGCTATCAGAAAATCCTGGCTGGCATTTGGAATCCTAAAAATTAACAAAGAAATGTAGTCTCAAAAATGAGGTTTTAAACAAAACAAATAGCAAAACCCATGACAACAGCATGAATTAACTAAAATGGTTAACCATGCTGTCTCCAGCAATGACTTGAAGAACAATGTCCACAAAAATTCAAGAAACCCACGGATCAGCACCTCTGAAGAAGTGTTCAGACAAGTTTGAAGCAAATCCGCATCCGTCGTCCTCTTCCTCTGAACATTCAAGTCGCCATTGTCCAGTGTCCCTTCCAGTACCACACCCCTCCTTTTCTATTCCTCTGATTCTCAACACTGCTGTTCCAATCTGTAAACCCAGATTATCCAGCCTGCAGGCCTTGCCTCCTCTAGAACAGTCAAAACAGATGGACACCATACTGCTAGTAATTACCTACTTTATGGCCAGTACTAGGATGTGGTTCAAAACTGGGTTGCTACATAGTACAAAGATTTCCCCAGTTTTTGCCAGGTGAAACTCTCAACAGTCACAAACTGGTGTGTCATAACAAAAAGGGTCAACTCCTGCACCCGTCTACTGTGACTACTGTTTAGTTGTTACTATACATACAATACATGCATTCGGACAATGCCATACAGAAAATAATGTGTTTTAAGAGGGTTGCAAGTGTAGCTGACTGTCCATACTGAGGCACAGATGACATCTTGTACACACAGTAGACGGCGGATTAAAGGATATCTCACGATCAGCAACGGCCACTAACGTGACCAGTGTAATTGGCAGCACTTAAGGCACAATGTCTCCCTCTAGTGGTGGCAACAAACTCAAACAAAGACACATAGATGGCAGCCTCTCAAGGTGAATGCCACCAAAAGTTTACATTTGTCTTGGCAACTTATTTTTACAGTTGCAGGATTGCAACAGTTTGACCCTAAAAATGATTATTCCCATTTTTCATTTGGTATGTATTTTAATTAAAACTAATTGGGAGGTTAACTAGTCTCCTGGAACTCTTATCGGAAATTATAGTGTGAGTGTGTGAGTGTGTGTGCGTGCGCGCACAGTTGGTTGCGATCCAACCAAAGCCTCAGCAGATAGCCAGGGGCTGAAGGAGCCATTAAGGACAGTTATCGTTTCCACAGCACAGAGTCAGCCAATACACACAAGCTGATTACAAAGCCAAAACCACCACATGCACGCAAACACAAACCATAATGGACCAACCGCAGCCTATAAATGTCTAAAACCTTATAGGTCATCCAGTACAACAACATCAGGGCCTCTGGAGAAGTCATGCAAACATTGAGGAAAACATAAATAATGCATATTTGTGGCAAAGGGCTGTCCGCTCACGTGTGTGTGTGTGTGTGTGTGTGTTGAGGAGGGGGTGAGCAGGAGGACTAAAGCGGAAGGCTTTGGGGTGAGGGATAATGGTAACCATGGCGACGCATAAACGCGAATGGAGCGAGAGGAGCACCTGCATGCTGTGTTTTAGTCTTCTCCACATGGAGACGGTCATTGTCTCTCACAAGAATGTCACCCCCCCGTTCAAATGTTTTCATTCGGTGCTCTTTCATGGACTCCTTAATCACACTCCTCTCTTTTCTTTATTCTAAATTTGCTATTTATGTTGTGAAGAGAAACTATTTTAACCAGATCCGAATACTAAACAAACGAGACACTCCAAACCTCTCCACCTTGTCATCCTGTCACGCTGAATGTGGGAGCATCCATCAACACCACCACCAACAGAGCTGGAGGGCAAGCAAGAGGCTCAGGCTGGGGTCCAAAAAGTCACAGCCTCACTTCAGACGTGCAGCGAGCAGGGATGTCTCTTGTGCATGGTAGGGCGGGAGTTTTTAATGAGGGTGCTGAACGGGGTGGTGCCACATTAGGTGAACCTGCACAATCCAGTACCAGACATGCCACAATACGCGTATTATGGTGTTTTGGTGTGTACAGTGAAGACGGTGGAAATCCTCAGTGAGATGCCACCACAGAGTTGGAGCTAAATATAGCTTTAGACATGTAGAGCTGTGCGGGTCATCGCTCTGCCATCACAAACTAACCTTTCCCAAAAAGTGTGTGGAACATGTATACATGCACGCACACATTCTTGGAATTCGCTTCACATGCATGCAAACACGCAGCCATGCTAGAACATATCCTGTTTCAGCAAGACTTCCAAGCACCGAGTAGACAAATATAGCTGTAGATTTAGTAGGTGCCAGTGCACCAGGCACCCGAGAAATGTATCCCATCAAATATGAGTTTGGAGCCCCTTTTTGACCATTTTAATTTATTGAAAACCATACTGTAACAGAGGTCCCCTGAGCTTTGTGTGCAAAGAATAAACACCGTGTCACCGTACTGAAATGTAAACATTTTGCCAACTTCAGTTAGTTTAAAAGATGTACTTGATGACCTTTTCTCAGGTTTTGGTTAGTTGCTAGCTGGGATGAGAACATTTACTTTGGCGGCTGATTAGGGAAATTGGTGAATTACACTTTCATTACTATTTTACATACCAAAAGTGTCAAAATACACGGAAATCTTTGACGTATTGCAGTTTTTGCCAGCACAAGTAGTCTCCTGCTAACATCACCATCAACTGACCTTACAAAAAGAATAAATCTACTGGTTTGACTCCCGCTTGTGACTTAGAATCTCAACTGGTCGGGATTTTAATTTCTGAGCTCACATGCGCTCCTCCGATGAAGAAATCACGGCTGTAACATCCGCAAAGCCACACAAAGAGCGCCTGGACAGCCATAAGGACGCTTACGCTCAAAGCCAAGGCTGCTGGCTGTAGAAGGAGATGGACCAGAGTTGTAAGGGGGGGTAGAGGCTTGTTTAAGTCACAACAGTCAATCTGTTTGGCAACCACGACACTAACTCTGTTGGTCGGATCACGGGTGGGCGAGGCTATGCACAGAATCTGGGTCAGCTTGCTTGGCTCGGCAGTTATATGTTAGGCGTGGTCATTCCCTTCACGGAATATCTAAATGTTTGCATTACCTTAGTGAATTAAAAATAATAATAATCTGACCAGTTCATGTTTTTAGGTGTGGGGCCTATTTAGAAGAATGAAGGGATATGTTATATAATTGGAAATCGAAACAAAATGTTTCAAGTTCCCCAAACTGTGTTTAGCTTTTTCTTTGGCTTATTGTGTTTGGTTTTCTTACTCAAAAAGGAGCAGCCTCAACAAAAAGAAGAATACACCGTTCAGCATTAAAACAATCTGTATCACAAATTACCTTCATGTTTCTCCTTTGTCATTAAAGGTAAGACTGAAGGTTTTTACAGTGATACTCTTATTTTGACACTTGCACAACAGTTGAGAGGAGGGTGTAGGACCTGCTCCATGGGCCTGGCGATTGCTTGTTACATGAAGACAATTTGACAAGAGATAGGTGTGCACAGCATAGGACATAATAGTAGTTAGTAAACACTGAGAATTTGTTTGAATGGTTCCCTCTGAGGGGGAACATTTGAAATTCAAATTCTATACAGTATATTCAAAGACGTTCACTTTTACTGCACACAAAGCCCCGAAATAAATCCCTTTTGGAAAAAACACACATATCTGCATAGAGTCGTATCTGTTTCGAGTCAAGCTGTGTGTCTGATGTGTCACTTGGTGTGGAAAGTCCAACTGTCGTGTGTTATTGCATGCAGCTGGGCTTCACCCCAAACAGTTTTACCACGTCTGGAAGCAAGAGGAAGAACAATCATAACACAGGGATGACATATTCCAGAAGGCCTCACGTGGGTTCTTTAAGGGCTCTCGTTACAAAGTAGGGCAAATATTTGAAACATCCCAGCAAAATGACCATCATGGTGACCTCACATGCATTCTTCGGAGATGATGAAGAGGCAAGACGAAACCAACAGCAGAGCAATGAGAGGCGTCACGTTGCCTGTGTGCAGTCGAAATGAAAATATGAGCAAAGCCTGCAGGTAATAAAGGAACTAGTTTTACTTTTTCCTGCACTTTTTTATTTTTAACTGTCCGGTCATGCAAGTCTGTACGTGCAGAACACGGCCCAACAACACCGCAAAACACACAAATTCATGCACATAACATCATGTTTTTGATGAGGAGTCATGAAGTCAGTCAACTGGGCACAGGAAAAAAGTAAAGATTTAAGTATTTAAAAACAGCCAGGGAGAGGAAACTGCTGGGACACATTCATTTCCACAAAGGAGGGATGGAGTTCAACTTCGCTTTGTCTCACAAAAAGTCCCCCCCACACCCGTAAAAAACACCCAAGGTAATTGCAAACACTTACCTCTCAAACAGAACATCTCTCCTCATTTAATGCCACATTTATCCACACCAAACAAGCACCTTCCTTTCTTCACGCTCACTCTCACAGACACTTAGCTCGTCTCTGCTCGCCATCGCCCCCTCCCACTCTTTCTCTGCCAGTCACGCACACGCTCCGAGCGGCAACACGCCAACTTCTGCACTGCGGGAAACTGCTTTGCAACCCCCCAGCGCCACCCATTAGCTTGCCAGGCCTCATCGTTAAAGCCTCAAAGCTGCAATCGTCCCCAAAGCCACTTTACTTCTTCTTTATGTACATTGCAAAGCTAAAATTATTTGCATTACCAGAATGCGCGTGTGCGACAATAACCAGGTAAAAATAAGAACAATACGCTGTCATGACAATTCTGTACCCATGGACATGCACAAACAACAAAAAAGCTGCAAAACTGGCTCGGCCATAGTTGGCAATGTCACTTTACAAAGAAATACACAAATGATATTACATTACTATTATTACAAAGCATATTATTATATTTACCTAAGACATGTAAAGGAAAGTCAGAGTCAGCTGGCCCGCTAGGCATTGTACTTATATTGTATGTCTCCATACTAAAAGTAGAAATTACTATTAAATACTATTCAACTAGAAATGACTGTCACAAGACCAGACGATGACTTTTAAGAAAAGTGCAATTAAATACTATAAAAGCACTCCCCGCCGAGCGCCTTGGCTACCCCCATATTGTGACTCACGCTGCATTTTTGGATCCGTTTTTGATATTTTGTAGAACCTGTTGGAAACTTGCCGTGTATTTTTCCCCCATGTGCTCTGAGCATTTCTTCTAGTGATGTATCGACAAATGCCAAAAATGCTCCTATGTCACATGTTAAAGAATCCTTAAAAAAATTCCTGAATCCAGATCAACCCCAAAATGTAATCAGTTGTTCTGACAATTCCTGCAATGTACACCCAAACTCCTTCAGAACCTTTACATTATTTAGAAAACAAACCAACAGATAAAAGCCGCAAAAGACATAACCTCTGCGCCTCTGGCGGAGGTCAAGACTGTATGACTGACAAACGGCTTCGATCCATTCATGCCTTGGTTCTATGAAACAAACGTGCCGAAACCAATGCGCGGAGTTTAACTCGTAACCTGCCTGTTTGGAGGCAAGCGACAAGGAAAATACCCATGGACATGGCAATATGCTCAGGCCGGCAAAATGATTGGGTTCATTTTCATTTACTGTGTGATTAATGAATTATTTATTATCGGCCCAGGCCTCGTGCCCATGAACCTCTTTTGAATCCTGCGAGATCTTGTGACACACCTACTCTACACAAGATCGATATAAAAAAGCAATGCCCAATGAATGTGATTTAGTTCTCATCATTCTATACTTTACTTTGCTTTTGTATTATATTCATTACATAGTATAAATATAGCGTGTATATGCTGTAGCAAATTGCATGGCTATTTCAATTTCTTGAGCTTGATTGTTGTATTTATAATTTATGAATACTATTTTTTATTCCCTTTTTTATTTGTGGTAAAGGTAGATTTGAGCCTTTTTGTATTTATTTGTAAATGTTGGCTGACATGTAATCTTGCAAATGAAATTAAAAAAAAAAAAAAAAAAACAAAAAAATACATTTTAAAAAAAAACCAAAAAAAAAAAAAATAAAAAAAAACAACAAAAAAAACAAACATATAAAAAAAAAAAAAAAAAAAAATTAAAAAAAAAAATTAAAAAAAAAAAAAAAACAAAACATTAAAAAAAAAAAATTAGAAAACAAATTTCATCCACCAAAACGTGTTGAAAACAGTTTTGGGCATGTCGCCGAAATTACAAAAGGCAAATGGTTGTAATTTTAGGGAATCTGGACAGTCAGCAGTTCACCAGGCAGCTCGATGTCAACCGACTACGGCCCGATCAAATATAATCACTTGAATCCTTACAGTTCAACTCTGTGCCTGGTGCAGCTCAAATTCCACATGTTTGAACGCCCAAGCTGAAACTAGGCACATAAGAGGGTTCCATATTATCGTCATAATAGCAAATGGGATGTGTGTTACCCAAAACGTATACAGCCTCGATGCGAAATTCTAATAACTATACTGTTCCGTTACTGTACAGCAGTGGTCCCCAACGGTTTTACAGTGGCGTGCCCCTTCAGACATTGGACCTGAAGCCACGTACAAACCCTTCGGCACACTTAAATCTGAATTAGCTTGAATTATTGAACATCATTCATTGGTTCCTTCGTCTTATAGTAATTCTGGGTTCACAAATGTGTATCTTGCACGGTCCCATTTGGATCGAGTTGAACATGAGCATTGATAAATAATAATAATAAAAATGCCTTCCACTGTGTTATGCGCTTCACACTGAGGTCCTTTTTCATTCACTCCACACTTGGTGATGGTAAGCCGCAGCTGCCCTTGGGCAGACGGACGGAAGCGAGGCTGCCAGTGTGCACCATCCGACCACCACACACTAGGGGTGAAGTGCCTTGCCTAAGGACACGAGGACAATTGATTTCCTCCCACTGTGGCACCTGGTGTTCCTCAAAGGTCTCCCATCCAAGTACTGACCGGGCCCTGCCCTGCGTAGCTTCTGAGATCTGACGAGATCAGGCTTTGATAGGCAGGGTTGGCCACAAATACAGAGATAAGTAATCCTCCCACATATCTTTTATTCCAGTGGGGTCCTATGAAATCCCTTTTCTTTTTTACCAAATTATCGTGTCTTCATTATAATTTTTTAGAATTCAGGTTTTTGCATTTGACACTTATATTTACCAGCATAGTGTGTGTGATGTTTGGGTTAGTGAATAAAAGGTAAATGCATTTAATACAAATTAAATGCAAAAACACCTTACATTTGCTTGTGCAAAACATCAGTGGACAATTTATGCCAGTAAATGAGAAACGGATATATAGTTTGGCTAACGTTTCTAATGGGATGCACACATTGCTACAAAATATTCAACAAACTGTAAGGCCCGTGCTTGTGATTAAAGAAGATGTAGTCAGAAGACACGCTTAATTTTGTTTGCAGTTAGACATGTGGCAAACTGCTAAGACGAGCTAGGTACAAAAATAATTGTGCTTCTTGTCTTTTTCTTCTCCATTCAATGCGATTACGGCCTGCGATGCGATGATGAAACCATTATCGATGCATCTTTTTGGGGATCAATAGTTTGTACATTTTCATGCAGAATTTTTTCTAAATATTATTCTTTTTAGTTAATGTGTACTACTAAAACAAAGCATACCCGCGACCCTACTGAGAATACACGGTATAGAAAATGAAAGAATGAATGGAAGATTACATCCACCAACACATTGTACAAGTGTCCTGGCAGCATCTTAATTCTGCCTTTTGGTTCTGTCACCATCGATTATTGACATCATCAATGTCCGCATCGCAATGCATCTAAAAATCAATTTTCCACTCAGAACCTGCATAAACTCATGCAGCCCGAGTCGCCCACACACACACACGCACGCACGCACCCCTAATTTTGAGGGGAATCCCCTCAATTTTTCCCGCTGCGCCACGCGGGGATTGGAACACCAATATACAGTACAGGAAATATTCAAGATGAAACGCAATAAATGCACAAAAAAATCATCAAACTCACTTATGTGCATTTTGCATACAATGCCCCCACGGCAATGATCAACTTTACATTGATCACGCAGTGAGGCGTTCAGTTGCACTTGTAATTGTGAGTTTTGGGCGTTAATTGTTTTTAATTTTTATTCACGCACCCCTTTCACAATTTGCGTACCTAGGCTGTACATCATTAAAACATTTTCCATCACAAACAGAAAGAAATCAAAACATTTCAAAGAGCACTGGCAATTAGCAGCATTGTAAATGACATCACAGATGATGCCAACAAATATGAGCCTACTCCAGACCACATAGCTGAAAACCCAAATGATTGATTTCCAATTGGTTCATGCATTAATGGCTGCACAGGTAGGTCATGTATCTAACACAAAGTGTACATGAAGTTTTGGGACACTTGGGAATTACAGCGTCAGAGGTAAACATGGAAAATAAGTGACAGCAGCTTCCACTATTTTGGGAACCCTAGAGTGTGTCGGAGGTCAGTGATGTTAATGTCTTTTCTTACATACTGTACAAGTAATGTGATGCTACTGTTGCTGTCTCAAACATATTTGTGAAAGACAAGTAAATGTGAGAGTCATGACCATGCAGTGCCATTATTGCTTGCAGGCCAGGACACGTTTGCCAAGACCAGATGTCGCCAGTTATGTGCTTAGTGTGAGGGGAAAAAAGGCATAATTGGAAATATTCCACAAATCCAACACACCAGCTGCTACCAGACCTAAAAATCATGAAATCCTTCTCCACTGAACCCCCCCACCTTCATTGGACACTGTAGACCCGAAAGTGGTTCGTATTAACCTCTGCTATAAAACCGCCAGCTCCCAATGACTGCTCTCTCTGGGTCGAGGGAGGTGGAAGAGCACAAGACATGGAATTTATATTCCAAATCTATATTTCTAATCAAATTTGCCACAAAAAAGGCGGTTATTGTCATATAATTTTGGGGGGTTTCCATAATCCTATAGCGATTATTTTTATGGGTGTCTCTAACTTTTTCACTTCCGATAACTATATCACATCCTTGAATATTACCCAAAATAATATTCATCTTGGCCGCCTAGTGGATGAGCGAGCCTTACAGTTAGCCTTACAGTCAGAAGTTTCAGGGTTCGAATCTCCGTTGGGCATCTCTGTGTGGAGTTTGCGCGGGTTTTGCTCCCACATTCCAAAAACATGCATGGTAGGTGAATTGGCGACACTAAATTGTCCATAGGTATGAATGTGAGTGTTTGCCTGCCCTGCGAGTGACTGGCGACCAGTCCAGGGTGTACCCCGCCTCTCGCCTGAAGGCTCCAGCATACCCGCGACCCTAATGAGGATAAGCGGCGTTGAAAATGGATGGATGGATATTAATCTGACATCACCATGCATCACACAGAACATGTCTTGTCCATGACAAAAATGGACCCATTAACATATCAACGCATGTGTAGTATAGTTTTCTCCACTGTGTAGTGGCACTCGGTATAAAATAGCGAGGTTTGAGGTGCTTAAGCATTATTACTCAGCACTGATGGGGCCTGGATCTTTTTCCCAAAGTTTCCCATGTGATGGCAATTCAAACGGCACCTCAACTTCCTCGATTTCGTTCTATCACAGGAAACGTGTGCATGACAAGTTTTGCACTCAGCTGCAACATCTTTTTTTGACTTTACCAAAATATACTGCCACGTGGCCAACATCACTTCCATTCCTTGCTATTTTGATAGCACATTAGCACAGGGTGTTGTTGTGATCACATGGTCTCTACCTGCCGCTGCTGAATGGACGTGGTGGGGCAAAGTATAGAATGGACTGCTTGTGTCGCAGTGCCAATATCAGACATTTTAGCTAATAGCTGATATAATCCCTTTTTTTTTGCTCCAAATATCCGATATCAATATCATAAACGCCCCTAATTGTTTTCACCTGTAAAAAGGGATAAAATCACTGTTCAGTTCCAAACCCTGTATGGCCACATTATGAGAGTGTCAGCACTCTCCTGTTCTAGCAAGTGTGTATTATTAGCAGTCACGTCACATTCGCCAATTTGCAGCCATGTTTCTTGCTCAATTTGTAGTTATAGACATGTGCTTGTTTGTCCGATAAAGGTGTGCACCAAATTTGCGCTGATCCGGATAAACGGGCTAAAGCTACAGCGGGTGTTTTGTGAAGCACACTCAGCTGTGTGAGAAATTTCAAGTCAATCCGATTTATAGGGTTTAAACAGTTAACAGTGCCACCATGTGGTGTAATTCTGACCAAAGATTGCATTTATATAATTTTCACCCATTTGTGTCCATCAGTTCAAAAATGGAAGAGTCAGCATGCACAAACAAGTAGAGTTCATTCAAAATGGACACTCAGCGAGGTAGTGCTGACAAGTTTAGCAAGTCTTAAAGTACAGGACATGACTGACTCCAACCCACTCTTGTCAGCAGATAAAACACATTCATCTCCGAATTGTCTTGAATGCCCCGTGACGGACGTGAAGCCACCATCTTATCTTGACTGCAGTATAATACGTCGATATTTGGTTGCGTCACGCCAGACCAGGCTGCGGATGAGTGGAGGCCAAATCAGTACCACCTTTGGGTCCCTATGTGGACTTTGTTGGGCCAACATGGGTGCGTCCATGCGTCCATGGGCAAATTGAATTGCACAAACCTTATCCTAACCCTTTCCACCACCCCTAACCCTGCCAAAAGAGAAGGATGTGTACGTGTGTTTGAGGCATGAAACAAACTGCAGAAAAAATAGTGACAGATTAGGTTTTTAGAGGATGTAAAGGGCCTGTAATGCGATTTATTGTAGGCTTTGTAGGGCTTTTCAGCATACTGCAAGACTGATCTGGGATCAGCCAATAGAGACATGAAAGGGTAGTAACGTAATACGGGTCAAACAGAAATCTGATCAGCACATAGAAAAGAAAAGAAAGAAGTATACATTTATTAAAGGTATTTTCAATTATGAGTGTGCGTACAATATCCATGTTTTTAATGAGGACTTGATGGTTTACACATCACAATATGATGCATGTTTCGGCCAACTAGGTAGTCTTAAAATTCACAACAATTGTTATAAAAGTGTTGAGTATCATCTGCATCACCTAACATCAACATCAATACTCCCTCTATCAGCGTTGCAATTATAATAAAACAGTATACTGCACTGTATGTACTGTATCTGATGTATTTTCCGTCATATAGTTAATGTACAAAATAACAAGAAGAACATACATAACAATCCCTTGCATACAGCTTAAACTTCATAAACAACTCATTAAAAGCATTTAGTGTATAACGAGAGCCAATTCTGGTTGTGCTGCCCACATGCTGACGTGCCAAGGTAGGGTTAATATTTAGGTCAATATGCAGTTGCCCTAAATACTTCAAATACATAAAACAACACACACTCTTTCTAAATATTACATCTCTAAATCTCCAAACTTGGTCATGTAACAGGTTCCCGCTTGGCTCGCCAAAAATGAAAATCTGGATTATTCACTTGCACCTAAACATGCAACATAAACTGCAAGAAGAAGCAGCGGAGTCATCATGCAATGCAGAGATATCATACAGGCTTGACAGGGATTCAATCAACACTCCTTTAAAGCGTAGGCTATTGCATCGCCTGGCCTCAAAAATCAGCACATACTGTACACCCCTGCAGGGGCATACTGTAGGATTGGGATATAACATTTTCCACATTGCACCGTTGACTCGTGCATCATACTTTCATTTTGCCACAAAAACTATATTTTTCATCGATTGATTAGTGATTGATTGATTAGTTCTCCTTTGATCATTCAAGGTAAATGGACTTGAGTAGATGTTATTTAAAAAATGTGTATTTTAAAATATTGAAATGTTCTGAACTCCTGTTTACATGCTGTTTCACACACACCCTGCTCTTCTTTACACAGCAAATTAGTTGAGACTGAATCAACAGCGCCTCTGCTGGTTGCAGCTGAGTAGTGCACACCATCGTGCCTCAGTTGCTTGAACACAATGAACTGCATATTATCATGAGCTAATTACGTTATCAAGTCCGCCAAAACTGAAGTCGTTGAAAACCGCTGGAGAAAGTCAAATAAAAGCCAGACAGAAACACCTTGGAAAAAAAACACTGTTATATTTTTAGGGTAATTGTTTTTCCAGAGACTATGTTTATAGGGTCAAAAGCTCCTGCGGTTCTTAATTTAAATGTTTTTCTACAAAGTCATCGCCTATTTTTGATGAATACAATTTAAATGCTTTTAGGAGAGCCTGCATGAGTGTATATTTCTATCAAATAATTGCATAAATAGCACTCAGAGTGCAGTAAATCAATATGTCTTCAACAAATACTATTGGGAATTAAACTCACCACATTATCATACAAGTATATGTGCAAATCATACACATAAAAACATGCAGATGTTTTACTGTGTCAATCATGAAGTTTAATGCAATTTATTAAAAAAAAATAGCACAACATACAGGGCATGATTACTTTCTGTCATTTTTCTTATCCATGTTTTGCTCCTGGCATCAACCCTAACCGGCAGTGCCACCAGCAGCTTATGCTCCAGATGGTTCTCTCACACCTGATTGGCCCAGGGGCGTGCCATAGGCAGGTCCAACTGAACCCAATAAGGAAAACGCTTCCTAGCATGCACATTGCCGTGGCAACCGAGGCACGCACTAAGCCAGCTAATCGTGCTGGAGACAGTGCGTGAAAATTGCAGGTTTGGGAGCCACAGGCACTCATTTTGGGGCTATATTTACACCAAGCGTCTTGCAATGGACTGCTGGCGTGCTGTCCAGATGTTATAAATAGTTTGGATTGGTATGAGACATTTCCTCTGTGTGTTTGTGTGTATGTACAATCATTTTTTGCTGATTAGCCGGGCCAGTGACAAACAATACAAATATGTACAGTATGTAGCCATGACAACAGGTTTAATTGCAAATCTTGCCACAACTCTACATTCATTATGGTGTATGGTGTTCAATGCTTTTTAGCTAATATCAACCAATCAATAAGCCCCTTCCTTCCGCAACGATTGTGTGATCATTTATCATGGTTGTGATCAATATGGATCTTTTAGCAGAAAATCAATGTAAAATCCAAACCTTTTCTGGATCGACTAGCGACCGCCTCCCGCCCAAAGTCAGCCGGGAAAGGCTCCAGCATAGCCGTGACCCTATTGAGGATAAGCGGTATAGAAAATGGATGGACTAAAACCTCCCAAATGAATTAGTTTGTTGTTACTATTAACATTGTGTTTACTGGGATAGATGAACGTTCTGAAAACTCCCCATAGTTGGTAACTCCCATTAGCTGATGTTATGCTCAACTTGTTTAGACGGACAACTGCTTGAGATCAAATCAATCGCACCCCTGCTGCCTGCAGCCATGTACTGCACTCCATTTTATCTCAATTGCTTTGATTATTCAACAATCAATTTCACACAATTGTCAGAATCAATTCATCCGTTTTTAGTCCCATCCCTATGCAAAATGTTAGCTAATTTCAAAATACTTACTATTTGGTTTTTCTTTGGCTTTTGTGTAACAAAAGTGGAATAAGTGGGATCCGTTGATGATGTCACGTGACTTTTCAAGATCAGCCAATCAGATCCTCAGTGTAAGAGCTAGCCAAAAGTTGACTCTAACTACAAAATAAACAAACGGCTGATGGTCTGTGCTTGGCAACTTGTGCCCTTTGACTTTGAGGGGAAAAACGTGTCAAGACCTCAAAGCATTCCAGTCACTTGCAACCCTGTGCTGTTTTCGGAAAGGGAGGTCGGGCGGACGAGGGACAGAGATATGGGAAAAACATCAACAACAACATCAGCTGACGGATGCCTGTTGAAGTGAGGAGATAAGATGGGACTGGAGGGGAATCTTTTTGCAAAACCTACTTGAGAGGCACAAAATACTGTATATGGTCAAGCAGTTCATCACCATGACTCATGCTCTGTCCACATTAGGCGGGTGTCTCATAAAACAAAGTTATTTTCCACGATTTGGCCTATCATCCACACAAGCCAAAACCTCTGGCCAAAGTGTAGGTTTGGAGACATTTCCGGGTATCGATGCAAATAATCGGAGTTTTACGTTTCCAAACGTCACTCCTTGCGACGACGTATGCCGAGACGTCACACACACAACCTGTATTCACATCAGAAACAACACGGATGCCCTCAGAACTATCGACATTTTCTTGAGTCTTGTTGACTTTTTCTTTGAAAACAACGTTTAGAAGCAATTATGCCTCCTTGCCAGACCACATGAACAAGCCTTGCGCCTTGCGCCTTGTTTTGCGGACGTGATAGGATGACTCTGATTGGATATCATTTTAGTGATTATTGCCGCCTAGGTTTGGCATGACTCTGGTTCCCAATGCGGTTACGCGAGGATGCATTTTTGTAAATACGAGCTTGTGTGGACACTATTTTCTTTCACAAACGGAGAGGGAGAAATATGCGGTTTTACGCTGCTACGTGTGGACAAGGCCTCGGATCACTGAGGGTTTTTTCACACTTGCCTGCCACAGATGGGAACACTCCACACCAGAAAGGACTATATGAAAATGTGTGACCCCTTGCACATTAGAACTGCTTGAGTTGATTACTGCCTTGATCTATCTTGTAGTCTAGATCAAATGACCAGAATAAACTGGATATGACGACGATGGAATGCTACTGAACTCCATTCCTCTCCACTCGGGCACCATTTTTTACTTCTGCTTTTACTGCCGCGTCTATGGTGGCATAGAATTTCAATTGATTTCCATAGGAATGCTCACTGAGGACTTTGCGTGTCAAATAAGGTCCGACTAATCTGGGCAAATGGAGGCAAATTAGGTCAAAGTTAATGAGGAAGGCGTCTGTTCCCGCTCCCAGGTAAAAGTTTTTCTACAGTTACAGGCCAACTGATCCGTAACTCATCAACTTAATCAACGAAATGTGATAGCGGGGGACTCGTTTTCCAACATATAGGATCAGGCACACATTACCGCCAGCCTGTAAGATCATCATGGCCATGACATCCGCTACTTCCACCGTCTACAAAGCATCATTGTTTACCTAACGAGGCCCTTTGACCCCCTAAGCGTCTCGCTGAAACCCCAGCAACACCTCCCACGTGCTCTCTCTGGCAACAAGGAAGTAGAGAACAAGCGGCCATAAAAAGTTATTTTTTGTTTAGCATGTGCCTGTAAACAAGCCATTCACTGTCTTCCTGTCGGAGAACAAAGTTGGCCTGTGTCACCACAACACATGCTTTCATAGGTCTTCTGGGAGATATCTTTGGAACAGGATTAATAAACCAACAACAACCTATCTTGTGTTGAGGCTGGTACACCCAGTTGTCATCGTCGTCACTCTCGTCTGACGCGTGGCGATTGTAGTGCGGGTGTTGCGAGGACGGGCGGCGGTTGTGGTCCGCACGGAGCTCGTTCAGGCTACGACAGATGTCTCGATTCGGACGGGATAGGTTGGACACGCTGAGCCAACTGAGGGCCCGCGTCAAAGCGGCCGGTTTCTCCTTCTGGAAGGACGATGACCTCCGATCCCCTCTCATTCTCAAGAGATCAAATCAAAGAGCCGTATTGGGGTCTTAATTAGTGATGACAATCGTCAGACGGTCGAGGTTCTGGTCATGGGATTTCATGGGAACATTGGGAACATTCCAGATCTGTGCACATATTCTGCAAGCAAACTTCATGATTCCATGTTATGCGGAGAAATAACTCCAAGTCACAGCTCAGCATTCATTCAAGTAAACATTCCCACATCTTCTGGTCGCAACTGTCAAAATAATAACGAGACCAGAAATGTTCTCTTCTCAAAACAAGTGGCCAATTCATGTCCATGACCCACACACTAGCTGACTTGGAAAGTCTCAGCACTAAAGGTGAAGACCAGCATCCAGTGTCCATCTGTTGACTGCAAGCGATCAAGGTTCTCACTTTCAGAAAGCTTCCCGTCTCCTTCCAGCTCAGTTGTCATCGATGTATAAAGACAAGACAGTCTGGCTGATGATGGAGTGGAGAAAAAAAAGGTCCAAGTTTAGACAAGCAGGCCAACCTCAGGAAGCCCAGGTGTAAAGCAAGAATCCAGCATGACGCACAGGCGGAACTGTGTGCTGCGCTTGGTTAGTGCCCCAGAGTCTGGCTTCAAGAATTGAGTGTTGCAAGGTTAGAATTCCACTCAACTCCGATCGCCACGGTGCTGAAACCTGAGTCAGTCCGTCCCTTCTTCCCTCCCTGCTGCTGTGTCGGTTTTCTGTGACCCAGGGCCCCGCCTCTCCATCCGTCTGCCGGCAAGGCAGGCACTCCTCTCTTTGCTGCTCTTGTACCCTCCCTTACACTTTACTCCCATGTTTGCAACTCCCTAGACATCCGTGCTCCTGTATGAGATGAGATATATTGTTCCATTTACCAGGTAACAGTTGACTTGTAGAGCGTTTTGTTGGTCTCGCGACATCATAGCACAGCAAGGTCACGTGGAGGCTGGGCACAACATTCTCACTCAACTGCTGAGTGGCATCTAGGGAATTGCAACAGGCTTTCATGAAGGCACTGACATGTTGCTCGGGGTGCCAGAAGCGACTTGTCAGAAAGAGCAGTTGAACGTGTAAGAACAGAAAAAGCGACGCCTGTTTGTAAAACTATTTTGTAGTCAGAGTTATTATATTATACTCCAACTAAAAGCAGAGCTATTGATGGAAAACACAAAGTCAACAAGAACACAGACTCCCTTAGGGATAAAAACAACATGTTCCAGGCCTCTTGATGTTTTTTAGGAGATGGTTGCACCGGGGTGCTGTGTGTTTGTTTGTGCCAGTGTTTTTTATTATTAATAAGTATAACGCATCATTCCAAGCCACAATCCTAATTGATTCCCGATGACACTTGAAAAGAAGTGTAGATTTTCAAACCACCAAGATCTCCTTTTGAGGATATGCTATACTGCTGAAAGTCGATCCAAGGGCTTTGGAGAAGATGTGGTGTGACGTGATACCCCCCACCGCACCCCCAATAATGTCCCTAAGCTCATTTTATTTGTCTGTGTACAGGGAAGATCTTCCTTCTCAGCGGTTCCTGCTTACACAAAGGGCCAATTGGTGACAACTGAGAGTTTAACTATCAGAAAGACAGTAACGCACATTCAAGAAGGGTTTCCATAATCGATCACTACCATTTGCAGGCTGTACTGACACTGAGAAAGAGTCAACACTTTCACTGACTACGTTTAAGGACATCCATCCATTTTCCACCGCTTATCCGGGTCCGGGTCGCGGGGGCAGCAGCTTCAGTAGGGAAGTCCAGACTTCCCGGTCCCCAGCGACCTCTTCCAGCTCCATCGGGAGGACACCAAGGCGTTCCCAGGCCAGCTGTGAGACATAGTCCCTCCGGTGTGTCCTAGGTCTTCCCGGGGGCCTTCTCCCGACCGGGCATGCCCGAAACACCTCACCAGGGAGGCGCCCGGGAGGCATCCGGACTAGATGCCCGAGCCACCTCAACTGGCTCCTCTCGATGTGAAGGAGCAGCGGCTCTACTCTGAGCTCCTCCCGGATGGCCGAGCTCCTCACCCTATCTCTTAGGGTGAGTCCAGCCACCCTACGGAGGAAACTCATTTCCGCCGCTTGTATCCGCGATCTCATTCTTTCGGTCATGACCCATAACTCATGACCATAGGTGAGGGTGGGAACGTAGATCGATCGGTAAACAGAGAGCTTTGCCTTCCGGCTCAGCTCTCTCTTCACCACGACGGTCCGGTACAGCGACCGCATTACTGCAGATGCTGCACCGATCCGTCTGTCGATCTCACGCTCCAACCTTCCCTCACTCGTGAACAAGAACCCGAGATACTTGAACTCCTCCACCTGAGGCAAGACCTCACTCCCAACCCGGAGGGTACAGTCCACCCGTTTCCGACTGAGAACCATGGCCTCGGATTTGGAGGTGCTGAGTCTCATCCCAGAAGCTTCACACTCAGCTGCAAACCGCTCCAGTAAACGCTGAAGGTCACAGCCTGATGAGGCCATAAGGACCACATCGTCTGCAAATAGCAGAGACGAGATCCTAAGGTCACCAAGCTGGACTCCCTCAACACCTTGACTGCGCCTAGAAATTCTGTCCATGAAGATTATGAACAGAATCGGTGACAAAGGGCAGCCTTGGCGGAGGCCAACGTTCACCGGAAACAAGCTCGACTTACTGCTGGCAATGCGAACCAGGCTCCTGCTTCGATTGTACAAGGACCGAATGGCACGTAGAAGCGGACCATCAATCCCGTACTCCCGGAGCACCCCCCACAGGACACCACGAGGGACACGGTCGAATGCCTTTTCCAGGTCTACAAAGCACATGTAGACTGGTTGGGCAAACTCCCACATACCCTCGAGTACCCTTGCAAGGGTGTAGAGCTGGTCCAGTGTTCCGCGACCGGGACGAAAACCACATTGCAGCTCCTCTAACCGAGGTTCGACTAACGGTCGTACCCTTCTCTCCAGCACCCTGGAGTAGACTTTCCCAGGAAGGCTGAGGAGTGTGATCCCCCTATAGTTGGAACACACCCTCCGGTCACCCTTTTTAAAAATGGGGACCACCACCCCGGTCTGCCAGTCCAGAGGTACTGTTCCTGACTTCCATGCAATGTTGTAGAGGCGTGTCAACCAACACAGTCCTCCAACATCCAGAGCCTTGAGAAATTCTGAGCGGAACTCGTCTACCCCCGGAGCCTTGCCACTGGGGAGTGATTTGACTACCCCAATTACCTCAGCCACGGTGATAGAACTGTCCACGTACGTATCCTCAGACTCTGCTTCCTCTATGGAAGGCATGTCAGTGGGATTGAGAAGGGCCTCGAAGTATTCCTTCCACCGACCAACTATATCCACAGTCGTGGTCAGCAAGCCCCCGTCCGCACTGTAAACAGTGTGAACTGGGGGCTGCTTCCCCTTTCTGAGGTGTCGGACGGTTTGCCAGAACCTCTTCGAGGCCGACCGAAAGTCGTGCTCCATAGCCTCACCGAACTCCTCCCACACCCGAGTTTTTGCCTCGACCACCGCCGAAGCCGCGTGCCGCTTGGCCTGCCGGTACCTGTCAGCTGCTTCGGGAGTCCCGCAAGCCATCCATGCTCGATAGGACTCCTTTTTCAGCTTGACGGCAGCCCTAACCCCCGGTGTCCACCATCGGGTTCGGGGCTTGCCACCACGACTGGCACCGACCACCTTGCGGCCGCAACCACAACTGGCTGCCTCAGCAATAGAGGCACGGAATACGGCCCATTCGGACTCAATATCCCGGTCCTCCCTCGAAATGCAGGCGAAGCTCTGCCGGAGATGAGAGTTGAAGACTCGACGAACGGGAGATTCTGCCAGACGTTCCCAGCACACCCTCACTACGCGTTTGGGTCTGCCAGGTCTGTCCGGCATCCTTCCCCGCCATCTAATCCAACTCATCACCAGGTGGTGGTCAGTTGACAGCTCAGCCCCTCTCTTCACCCGCGTGTCCAGAACATACGGACGCAGGTCTGATGATACGACCACAAAGTCGATCATAGACCTGCGACCTAGGGTGTCCTGGTGCCAAGTGCACTTATGGGCATCCTTATGTTCGAACATGGTGTTCGTTATGGACAAACTGTAGTTCGCACAGAAGTCCAGCAACAACACACCGCACGGGTTCAGGTCAGGGAGGCCGTTCCTCCCAACCACGCCCCTCCAAGTCACACTGTCATTGCCCACATGGGCGTTGAAGTCTCCCAGTAGAACTATGGAGTCACCAGCTGGGGTGCTCTCCAGCACCCCTCTGATAGACTCCAAGAAGGCTGGGTACTCTGAACTGCCGTTCGGCGCATAGGCACAAACCACAGTCAGGACCCTTTCCCCAGCCCTAAGGCGTAGGGAAGTAACCCTCTCGTTTACTGGGGATGACTCCAACACAGAGGCACCAAGCCGGGGGGCTAACAATAAGCCCACACCAGCTCGCCGCCTCTCCCCAGCGGCAACTCCAGAGAAGAACAAGGTCCAGCCCCTCTCAAGGAGTTTGGTTCCAGAGCCTAAACTGTGGGTTGAGGTGAGTCCGACTATATCTAGTCGGAATCTCTCCGCCTCTTCCACAAGCTCGGGCTCCTTCCCCACCAGAGAAGTGACATTCCATGTCCCAAGAACCAGATTTGGTCGCCGAAGCCCAGGTCGCCCGGACACCCGCCCTCGACCACTGCCCAAATCACACAGCACCGGACCCTTATGCTTGCCCCTGCAGGTGGTGGGTCTGCGGGGGGGAGTTCCCGTGCGGCTTCTTCGGGCTAGGCCCGGCCAGGTCCCACGGGTGAAGACCTGACCACCAGGCGCTCGCCTGCGAGCCCCTCCCCCAGGCCTGGCTCCAGGGTGAGGCCCCGGTATCCCACGTCCGGGCGAGGTGCGGTCACTCCTAATGTTTCTCTTCATATGGGTCTTCTGAATCACTCTTAGTCTGGCTCGTCACCTAGAACCTGTTTGCCTTGGGAGACCCTACCAGGGGCATAAAGCCCCCGACAACATAGCTCCTAGGATCACTCGGGCACTCAAACCCCTCCACCGCGGTAAGGTGGTGATTCACGTTTAATGACAAAAATAGACAAATGGAAACAATATGCTGGTGTTTTCTTTTAGTCCATTGATTTGTCCATTTCCGTAAGAAAAGCTCTTTCAATGATATTCCCAAGGGGAATTAAAAAGTCAAAGGTCAGCATCCTGGTTGTGCCACTCATCACTTCTATCCTTTACACCATAAAGCAGGGATATCAAACTGCTGTGCGCGGGCTCTTTGCAGCCCACTACAACCTTGGTGCCAACGGAAAAATGGGGGAAAAAGCCTTTAAATATATAATATTCCCAATTTATTTCTGTCTAGGGGACTACTGAGAAACTATATTTATTTACCTGTACTGTACAGACGGACCTTCCAACTGAAACCAAGAGAAGGCAGCAAAATGAAGAGCTGTGAAGCATGCAAGTGTATCCACGGGTCAAATTGCATGTCGAGTACAATAAACTTGTACGTGTTGGAAGGTCTACAGTGCCTCAAAGTACTCCCTGCCTCCTACCTTGACAGTTGACCGCGCCCCAAAAGGGTGCCCCAATATTTGAGAAGCACTGATATACTGCTGGGTAATAGCCAGTGCTGTTCTTTTTTGAATGCATACCGTAGTAACTCTTGGCAGCTGCCGTGAGCCTAAATACTTGACAAGAAATACTTTCCATAAAAGTCCATTAAAATCAAAGTCAATTTAAAAATGCAAGGGTTATAATTTTTTTTAAAGCCTGGTATCGAATAAGTATCAAGAATCGTAGAACTTTACGGGTATTGATATCGACTACTGAAATTGTGGTATTGTGACAACCCTAGGGGATATATACATTCATTCATTCATTTTCAACACCGCTTATCCTTATTAGGGTTGCAGGGATGCTGGAGCCTATCCCAGCTGGCTTTGGGCGAGAGGCGGGGTACACCCTGGACTGGTCAACAGTCAATCGCAGGGCACATATACCAAACAACCATTGACACTCACATTCATACCTATGGACAATTTAGAGCGGCCAATGAAGCTAACATGCATGTTTTTGGAATGTGGGAGGAAAGCGGAGTACCCGGAGAAAACCCACACACGCACGGGGAGAACATGCAAACTCCACACAAAGATTTGAACCCTGAACCTCCTGAATGTGAGGCCATTGTGCTACTCACTGGACCACGGTGCGGCCCTGGATATCTATATCTATATATATATATATATATATTTCACATACATCACAGAGCTGAGATGCAGTTTTCTCTTGAAATACACAGGCATACAACTTTTCATGATGGTTTCCAAAATATATCAAAGTGGCCCTTGTATGCTGTCATTGTTCAGTACGTGGGCCTCAGTGGAAAAATGAAGGATACCCTTGTAGTGTAGGCGCGCTCGGCGTCCCGTGTCACAGCTTACAGCCTGGGTAGAGTAACCCAATCGGGCATCACGCCTGTGTCACATTGATACCCTATGACCAGAGTAGCCACACAAAGCCTGAGATTTGACACTGAAGGTAAGGAGCTAATGTATACTGCATGGAAAGAACAATTACATCTCCGCACATCATCCGTGTGATGCCCGAAGCTTCACGTATTTTTGATCACGCCACTGAACTAAACACTCCATTATTGGCTGTCCCCTGCTGCTTGAACTGTGGTGAACTTTGAACTCTTATTGTCACCTGATGACACATTTCAACCATGCCTTTGTCTGTCACTGTCTTTCAAGCTAATGGGCTAAGGTGTCTTCCACCAACCTAACATCACATCTCACTCCAAGGCATTTTCTATATCACTGGTATTGCATATTGTCGTTTTTGTCTTGTTTTGCACAAACAGTGTTTATTTGTGAAGTGCTTCCAGTAGAAGAAGCACAATGTTTTCATTACACAACATTACTTTGAAGACAAATTTTAAGAGTTATAAGAGTTATATATGTTGTGCAGCTTCAAACCACAAAAGTGAGCGGCAAGGGGAGGATTACAAAATGCTCTATTTTTTTAAATTAGACTCTACAACATTACAGTACTTTCTACTACTATTACAGCTGTGAAAACTGCATTACATTGCTTTTTATGACTTTTCTTGCTACCTATATTATCAGACCTAAAATGCAATAGATGGATGAAATTGTTCTTTACAATAATTCTGCATTTTCTTGTGTAAGGTGTCGTCCGTAAATAACCAATAGCCACTCTTTTTGAGTTGCAGATACTATTTTGTACCACAAGAGGGCGCCAATAACCTGAATTGCTGGGAATTGCAGCCTACGTTTCGGTTCAATGGGCTACAATATGACGGATTGTGTTCATTTGTTTGTGGACACACGTCCAACATTTTACTATCTCCTTTAAATAAATTGCACATCTCCAGAGGAATTTTTATGTGTGTGAAGAGTTAACAAACCTAAGGTGGGGATAAGACACCGGCATAGGCTTGCGACTAAAGCCCTGGAGTCCACTCTTGTCAACTCTCTCTGCTTAAAAGACATATGTTATTATTCCTGTAGACACGTGTGTGTGTGTGTCTTACTTAATTTTTATTTAATTCTATTATTCACCAGGAAAAGCTGCCAGCTTAGCCAAAAGAAAATTCCTCGACACTCACCTCATGAGTGCCTGCACGTAATGGTGTGTGTGTGTGTGCGTGTGTGTGTGTGTGTGTGGAGGGTAGGGGCTTTGTCCACAGACAATGAGTAAAAATTGTCAGCAGGTAACGACCTTTGACCCCTGACCCCCCTGCACCAAAGCAGCAGCTGATTCCAAAAGCTTAAGTGCAGCTGTGGGACAGGATGTGTTGTTCTTCTGAGAGTGCTGAGTTTAATTCCGGGGGACAAAGGGACACGTGTGTCAGGCATGCGTACGTCTCTTATTCAACCACAGTAGTCTGGAATAACACAAGAGAAATGAATAATCATTTGGAAACGGTGTGGCACGATAATGTACGAGGCCGACGAACAGCAGTAATATGAGCAGGGAATTCACACACGCCCACAAGAGGCTTTTGTCCAGCAGTTGGAAGGGAGAAAAGGGTGCGGTCGGCTCAACATTCCTGATCAGTCGTGCCTGAGCGTGGGAGCTGGTCCAGCAGATGTGAGGCCAGATGTGCGCTGCATTGAATCTTTTTGCCTCTAGACCTGCTGTCATGAAAACAGTGCAAAGTAAGAGTGACAGGCTACAGACGGATGGATACTTGATTCATCTCCAAGAGAATAAAACATAATAAAATATCAACATAACATAGAAATCCTTCTTCATATGTTCTATACTCGGAAGGTTAACACAATCTCTACCGGGACATGAAACCTATCTGTATTTTATAATAGTAAGAAAACAACTAACTACAGCGGAACTTGTTTATGTTGACGCCCCCCAGACAGTACGTCATGTATTGCACATTTTCTGCCACTTTTGGCAGACATACAGTGTTTCCTCGCCTGTCGCGGGGTACAGGTTCCCAAAATAGCCAGCGATAAGTGAAATCCGCTAAGTTGCCAACTTTGTTGGAACCTCGGGATACGAAACATTGGGCATGCAAAAATGCCTTTCAGATTTTTTTTTGCCACATCTTGCAAAAATGAAAGTTTGTCGATCTTGCCAAGACTTTTTTTTCTGAATTTTTCTGACTTTAAAGCGCATGCTAAAACATACGGTCTACAAAAAAAGGCAACGGAAGCAAAAGAGTGAGTTTAGTTGAACTTGATTCTACTTTTTAACAATACTTTTGATCACTCTTCTCCCACAAATCCATCAAAGTCCTCGTCTCCTGCATCCGACTTGAACAGCTGGGCAAGTTCGCCGCCAAACATGCCGGGTTCCCTGTCATCATTTTGCATGAAGCTTTGGCATCAAGTTCGGACAAGACTTAAAGCGGATACCTTAGCCCGGGCATTCACAATCCATTCACATATGGTGGCGTAACTTTCCCGGCGCTCGCCAAAAATGTTGTTTTGCAGCATACCGCTAGGATACCTACTGGAGGCAGGGCGGAAGTAAGTGTACGTACGCTACGTATGACGTATTGTTCTCTGATTGGTGCCAGCATTAGTACTGTACTGTACTGAATGGCATTTTGTTGCCTAACAAAGATATTCAACTTTTGGAATTTTAACTCAATATACATTCTATTTCATCATCTATTCATCATTTTATCTTCACCCCTTGTAGCAGTGCTCCCACTAGCTTCCTGGAAACACTCGCATCAAGCATGCCCAAACAAATAAAGAAGTGATTAACAAGAACGGTGGAGCTACTCATTACTGAGTCCTACTGAGAGTTTTTTTGGTTCTGGTTTGGAGAGTTTTTGTCATTTTTTGAGTGATGGTCTTAAACTTTTGATCAGCTGATAAACAGCCTATTTCAGTTGAATTGTTGTTTTCAATGAATTACTTTTTCTAAGTGCTTTTTGCATATTGCAGCTCTACTTAGAAGGTCAATTCTACCAATTGTTCAACTGATCTTAAGATTTTGATCAGGGAAGGAATTGTAGCTAGTTTGCAAAAAATCTAATTGAATGGCACCTAATTGTACCAAAGATTTGGACACATACAATGAATAATTGTTTTTGTGTTACGTATTAAACAAAGTTCCGGGCAGAATGTTTTTTCAGGTACAGTATTTGGCTTGCTGATTGATGAAATGTGGCCAAACAGTTAAAAGAGAATGTCTTGCAGCGACGGTGCTCTATGGAAGCGGTGCGTGTCTGGAGTGGTGACACACGGCTGTTTGGGGGAAGAGGAGTAGTAGGCCTGTCGGGAATGTGCAGTATTACTCAACAAGCACAAACAAGAACCCAAGAAAGTTCCAAAGAAAGAAGTTGATAGAGGAATATGTCTACATAACACACCCAAGAAAACATTTTTCAATTCCTGCAGATGACTACGTGTGTGTGTAAACAAGCGTTCCCACTAGAGTGTATTCCACAATGTGAAGTTTAACAGACGAGGTTTACTTATCCTACCTTGTTGAGACGCTCTGTGATCTTCTTGTTCATGGGGCTTACGTTTCACAGTCAAATTCACATTCAAGACTTGACATTTTGCTTGAAAAATAATAACAAATAAATAAAAAACAGTTCATTATCATCATCATATTTAGTGTATTTATTTGAAAACACTCATATTTGTTGGATTTTGTCATTTTCCATGAAGATAACTTACAACAGAAGACGTTTTTTGAGGGAATTATTCTGTTTTGCGTGCACAGCTGTGTGCGTCATGTCGGCCATGTTTGTGTGCTTAACAATTGAACAAGTGGATGGTATTTTTTGTTATAGGGCCAAAATTCCTCTGTGAGCATTTTATCAAGCCCCAAGTGCTTACTACTACACGTGAACAAAGAACACTGCTTATTTTAGTATTGTGCTACAGTAACTACAGTATAAATACGGGAGAAAAAGACATAATTTGTTATTTGTCAATTAGCTTCAGAAACTTGAGCTGGGTCCAGACAAAGACGCCACATCTACATGTCTAACTCATTTGCTGAAAGCCAGGCTGGCAACCCACCCATCAAAAGACCCCACTGAGGTGTTCCCACTACAGGTGGTCCTGTCCACGCCAGTCCATGTGTGTGAGCGGAAAGAACAATTAAAGACAACACACTTGGATCAGCATGTGCACGTTTACAACCTGCTAAGCGTTTTTTCTTATGTAAAGACGGGTGTGTAAGTGGGAGGAAAATGTATGAAAAAGGCAGGATGAATGAAATAACGGTAGCAGCACCATTCTGTCAAGGTGTGCGTTCTAAAGTGTTTGTGAGGCCCTCAAGTGAAAAGAGAAAGTGTGTGAGGCAGAGCAGGAAAAAGCCGCAAGGGAAACAGAGAGAGAGGGAGATTTATGCTGATGATGCAGATTGCAGGCCAACTGTTACGGTCACAATAGAGGCTGACACATTTTCGTCCTCCTGAGCCGGAGAGTCAAGAAGTGAGCAAAACCCGCTCAAAGGGGATTTAAGAGCAGAATCCCGCACCAGCTGGAAGCAGTGACTTCCAGTTGTTAGGGTAAACTTTCAAGTCATACTACAGTCCCAACGCGGAGTACGCCCACACAACGAGGCCGTTCACATGGGCAACGCTACCATCACACATCCGACAGAAATAGTGCATCCCCCCAAAGGAAATCCTCCCACAAGCTGTCAGAGTTGCATCTGGCTGCGCTCCATCTCTCTCCCCTTTTCCCATCGGTCTCTCTCCGTCTCGACATCTTTGTCACATCTCTCTTGCTTTTCTTTGTCCTCTCAAACACTAAGCCCAGCCATCCAATAACTGCACAGGTCTCCTCGTCTGATCATCAATCCTCTTTGTGTCTGGGTGTGGAAGGGTAGACCACAAACTCCAAGTCCCACTCGGACTTGAAGCCACCCCAGACCACCAGCACCCACACGGCAGGGACTTTCCGGGATGTCTATCCCACAGTTGTGGGGCTCGATTTGTATTCAAGCCATCGTGTGCCTAGTAAGTGCTAGGGATATGCCGAACCGATCCTCTGGATCATTTTGAAGATCAGAAAAGGTATGTCAGCAGGGGTACCGTGGTTAAGTTAGGTTCACGTTGGATGCTGAATATTCAGCTCTGTAGCTCAGAAATCACAGCACAAATGGATGTATAATCATGTGTAATGATTAGTCCAGGGCTCGGGAACTCCTTGCTGCGGCTCCCTTCGCTGAGCAGGGTGAATTGTTTTTTTTAACTCCGAAGTGCATTTTCAAAAAGAATTGGAAATGTCTGACTCGCCGCCAAGTCCGTGAACGCACCTAGACTGTCTTCTGACTTCTGATTGGCTGAGCAAGAGAGGGGGAGGTAGGCTAGTGTAGCAGTGAGTCTGACTGCGTCAGAGAGAAAATCGAGGTGAAGGAGTTTTGTGTTGAGTCGAGTGAAATAAAACTAAGTAATTAACGGGAGCACGGCGATATGTTTTATAACGAGAAATGAGCTGTAGCTGTGTGCTCACAGCCCGTGACACGATCATCGCCGAGACGGTGACTCCAGGAGAGGCAGGTTATGTGCAGCGGCAGGTGACCGACTGCGCACTCACATCTCGGAACAATATGTGCTTTCACGTTTATGTTTGCAAATACACCGGCGGGTCGTGGGTATAACGCCGCCGGAGCGCCAGCGTGGTGAAGTTAGACGTCGGCTGCTCGGCTCCGTAGCTACAGCGGTAGTCCTCCATCGCCGTGCCCGGATTGCTCTCTCATAGTACAGCTCGGGAATAGTCGCTCTGACCGCTGGCTGTTTCGCTAGGGACCGTCAATAAATGACTATTTTGGTGAAGAAAAATGCAAATACCAGAAAACTCTCCCGTTCCCAACGACGTCAGGAAACGTCTTTACATTTTTCTCTAGTAGTTTTGAGAAAACAAGGTTTCAAAATCTATTTAGCGAGAAAATCGCCAAGATGGCAACACTGGGCTGTACATGAGATGGGAAGCCATCCAATACATTAAATAATCGTTCATAAAAATGTCAGAGCATCCATTCTCCTAATTAAAAATAAAATGATAAAAGAATGTCTGTCTTTGCAAAGACAGCCAAGAAGAGGATCAATAGAATGGGTATTGATGACAACAGTGCACAAATAACTGGTATTGAGCAAACAAAACTGATGTGCAGATATACAGTTATGAACTTTTTTCTATCTTAAAGTTGGCTTCTTTTTTTTTCAGTGTTTAAATTAGCTCAGAGTAGGTCTACCCGTGTAGCCGCTCTTTTGTTTCTTGAATTCTGCAGTTCTATAACATTACAAAAGATTACAATTTTTTAAATAAATGTTTTGCGGCTCCCAAACATTTTTTTTACTTGAAGAGGAGGCAAAACGGCTCTTTTGATGGTAAAGGTTGGCGACCCCTGGATTAGTCCTACTTTAAGGGTATTGTAATAATTCCACGTCAGGATGGCTGTAATTCAATTGGCCATTTCTATGCATGTCAACACAGAGCACTCACTCCTTCAACAAGACCTTCCACTGGCTAGTTTCTTATTCTATGCACTTGACCCAAACCTTGTTCTAACCAGCATGCTGAACACCGCAGCCCTCTATAGCCCACACACTAAACAGCAGCCTGGATCAACACAATAATCCCACCACTACAGTCATTTGCACACCCATTTTTTATAGGATGGATTTCTATTTTCATTTGGGACCTGACTCACAGAGGTTTGTTACAAAAGCCAAACAATATTGTTGCTTTTGCTGTGTAATACAAAAAAGTCAATTCAGCAATACTACGGTTGCATTCTATTTAATGCTTTGAAGAGCTACTTTAATAACCATATTCAATTCCAAAAATTCATGTTTTTAACAAAAGTTTATTATTTTTAAAAAAAAACAAAAAAAATCGGATCGGATTGGAAGCCAAAAAATGTGGATCGAGACATCCCATACAGTTTCAGTTCCCAACATTTCGGCAAGCATTTATACTTTATGACAGTATATCTTCTCAAAGAACAAAATCATAGAAACTTTAGAGTAGCCAATGTACAGCTTGTGTCGCAGTATAAATGCACTATTCACTGAAAATAACACACAACCACCTTGCCAATAGCAAACAAAATATTTTCATGGTGGTTAGTGTCACGGTCTGGGACTGCACAAGTGCCGCCCACACTGGAGAGCTGCGGTTCATTGATGGAAACATGAACTCCAACGTGTGCTGCAAAATTGCTGACATTATTTCCAACATCAGTTGGCAGTTTTCCAACATGATAAGATGCCGAAACACACGTCCGAGATGACAAGTGCCTTGCAGTGGAAGCTGAAAGTGAAGGTGGCAAGGTATGTCTCCAGACAAGAGCCAGAGAATTACCCAAACATGTCATCATGGAGGAGTAAGCTGACTGATTGAGTGGAAGAGGATTCCAATAACAAGCTTTGCAGCTCTGTGAATTCCACTCTCTAAAAGGATTGAGGCAGTGGTTATCAGTAGTGTTTACACAAAATAATGACACTTTGGACACAATTTGGACACGTTCAATGTGAGATCTACTCACTTCATTCATTCATTCATTCATTTTCTGTACCGCTTATCCTCATTAGGGTCACGGGGATGCTGGAGCCTATCCCAGCAGACTTTGGGCGAGAGGCGGGGTACACCCTGGACTGGTCGCCAGTCAATCGCAGGGCACATATAGACAAACAACCA
>QODF01000220.1:301121-379083 GCA_024372805.1 Oostethus manadensis
GGGAGAACATGCAAACTCCACACAGAGATGCCCAACGGAGAGTTGAACCCAGGTCTTCCAGATCTCCTGACTGTGTGGCCAATGTGCTAACCACTCAGCCACCGTGCGGCATCTACTCACTTGTGTTGCCAAATATTTAGACAATAACAAATCTGCACAAGCTGTACACTGACTACTCTAAGTATAAGTTACAGCCAAGTTCCATTGTGCATTGTCCACTGGAAAGCAATAACAGGCTACTGAATTGTGACGGCTGTAATCACGTTTGTATGTTTTGCTGGTCATCCCCGTCACTCTCAAACCTACGAACAGTTGAACCTTGATTAGCATCATCAATTTCTTCCGACTACAGCCGAAACGGATGCTAACTGAATCCATTTTTCCCATAAAAAATAATGTAATTCAAATTAATCAAGCTAAAACGACATAAAAGTACATCAAATACATTATGCCATGTCTCCAGGGAGCATGCGGTGGTGCTACTCACTGCATTGGAGGGGTTGCGCTCCAGGTGCAGATGTGAAAATGTAGGCTTGTGGGTGTATAGGGTGTGTTTATGCGTGTGAACATGGTTTAGTGTGCGGTGTGTTAGTCTGAGCGCCGGGGGTGGGGGGTGGCAAATCCATGGGCCCCCCCGGAGGGCGCCTGCTCCTGGCGTTGGGGTGAGTGATGACCCGAGGTTGTTGGTGTCTGGGGCAGCCTGGATCTCCCAGGGTGTTGGTTGTGGCCTCTGCTTTGGGGGTGCCCTGCTTGCTCGTAGGTGGCCGGCCTCCGGTGGATGTTTCGGTGGTTGGCATCCGTGCCCCTTGCTCGACTGCCGCGTGGCGTCCGGCTGGGTCCCCCTTGCACCTCTTCGGATTCACGGTCACTTCTCGGGGGGGCAGGGGCGGGCCGTCCCCTTTCTGGGGTTTCTGCTGAGGGTGTGGCGTCTTCCTAGTTGGGCTCTCACTTTTGGAGGCAGTGTGGTTTGGGATGCATGGCTGTGTTCTAACATCTCCCCATTTCTGTTTCACTGTGATGCAGTCATTCTGTCACTGCAGAGTAATGTGAACTGCTGCCGTTGTGCAGATTTGTTGCTGGTTCATTTGTTCCTTCATATTGACAGTTACAAGTGGCCCTCTGAGGGCAGTCATAACTTCAATGTGGCCCTCAAAATAGACGAGTTTGACACCCCTGCTTTAAGGCCTGTTTGAATCAGACTTAGATTTTACAGGTAGTTGAAAAGTAAACACTTTCTGTTTAAATTAGCATTTTAAAAAGGTCCATTACTCTCCCTCATTATTGTATCCCACAGACTTAATTAGAAGACGGTTTGTACCTTTTCAATGGCAATAATGGTACCAGTGTGCTCTTGAGCTGGAGCAGTCATGTTTCAAGACTACTACAGAAGCAGTACCTATGAGGGTGCCAACCTACTGACAGGCCATGGAACAATCATGTAGCTTTTTCTGATAATCATACCATTGATGGAGATACTGTCTTTGACATGCTGTCAAAACATGAAATGCTTGAAGGATTAGGCACAGCCAGCAGTGATTATCTCTGCGAAAGCTGAGAGTCAAAAGCCTTCTGTATTAAGCGTCACCGTAAGTTTGATGCATTGGGGCTGCCAGACACAAGATGGGAGAGCAAGAGGAACCGGGGTCCAGTGGGTCTACAAAATAGCACGCAAGCTTGAATCGGATCAAAGTAGCAAAAACCGCACTGAATCTTTGAAAAATAAATGTCACTCATGAGCGCTACGAGCCCAATGATGTGTTTAAGGACTTATACAGCCAGTCGTCGCCACAGTTTACACATCCTAGACAGGTCACAAACTGCTCTACGAGTAATACTGACTCACTTTAAGTACTGTTGATGCACATTCATACAAGGCGTTCTGGAGAAGACCATATGGATGTGTCATTTTTATACAAGGATGACCCGGTATTTGTGCTTACTCGTCTGATCTGACTGATCCTCTGAGCATGTACTGTAGGAGTGTGCCGGGGCGTGCCACGTTTCCAGAAGGTCACGGCAACTTTGAATATTACTTGTCACTTTGAATAAAAGTTTGACTGTGACCGACCTCAATATAGATATGCTCCTAAAGTCATGCATGACATCACACATCAGAGCTGTTCATACATTCTTCATTGATGAACTTCTTTTTACATATATTTGACGAATAAGGGAGGCGCATCTATGAGGCAAATTAGCTTTGCATTTTATCAATGCATTATGCACAGAGAAAGTGTGTGTGAAATTTTTCATGGAAAATATTCCTGTCGCATCACAGAACGCCAAGCGTGACATCACACATTGCAGTTGTCTTACGTTTTACACTGGTTAACTTCTTTTCACACTTAACAATACAGCCCGGGTGTGAAGTACCATTGTATTTTGCTTCCGGGCGTCGAAAATCATGGTTCAATAATTGTCTCTACTGTTTTCTATTTCTATTTCTATAATAGCAAGGTTTTGATTTGTTCTATTTTATTATATTATACGGGATAAGCCGTTAACAGAATCAGTTTTTTTCACCTTCCCCACTTTAGCTTTTTTTTAACCTTCACTACAGGCGAACAGTATTAGGATCAACCCACCTTCTTCTTACACCAAAATGACCTTCAACAACGACAAACCCTGGTTCACACGCAGACTGAGACAGCTAAGGAAGGAGAAAGAAAAGGCCCACAAGAACAACGACCTCCACGTATACAGACAGAAGGAGAAGTCCGGGAGCAACAACCCTGTCTCTGTCTGGAAAGGTCTGAGGGAAATCACCAACTACAGACCCAAAGCCCCCCCCCGCTGTTGACAACCGTCACCTAGCAGAAAGACTGAACACCCACTACTCCAGGTTCAAAGATTCACACCCCTCCCCCACCCCACTGACTACAATGGACATTGGAGGCATATCAGCCCTGGAGCCCCCCCTCTCCCCCACTGCCCTCACACTCTCGGAGCAGAATGTGGCCAAGACATTTAAAAAGCAGAACCCTCGGAAAGCTCCAGGTCCGGATGGTGTCTCTCCTTCCACCCTGAGACACTGTGCGGTAGAACTGGCGCCTGTCTTCACGGACATCTTCAACATCTCTTTGGAGTCATGCCATGTCCCAGCCTGCTTCAAGCTGTCCACCATTGTTCCCGTCCCCAAGAAGGCCAGGATCACTGGACTCAACGACTACAGACCTGTGGCACTGACATCTGTGGTCATGAAGTCATTTGAGCGCCTGGTTCTGCCTCATCTCAAGTCCTTTACCTCCCCGCTCCTGGACCCTCTGCAGTTCGCCTACAGAGCCAACCGGTCTGTAGATGACGCCATCAACCTGGCCCTCCACTACATCCTGCAGCATCTGGACTCCCCAGGAACCTACGCCAGGATCCTGTTTGTGGACTTCAGCTCTGCATTCAACACCATCCTCCCAGCTCTGCTCCAGGACAAGCTCGCCCAGCTCAACGTGCCTGACTCCACCTGCAGGTGGATCACTGACTTCCTGACGGACCGGAAGCAGCGCGTGCGGCTGGGGAAGAATGTCTCGGACACTCGGACTATCAGCACGGGATCCCCACAGGGCTGTGTACTTTCCCCCCTGCTCTTCTCCCTGTACACCAACAGCTGCACCTCCGGCCACGACTCGGTGAAACTGATTAAGTTTGCGGATGACACCACCCTCATCGGGCTCATCTCAGACGGTGATGAGTCTGCTTACAGGAAGGAGGTGGACCGGTTGGTGTCGTGGTGCAGCTGCAACAACCTGGAGCTCAATGCTCAGAAGACAGTGGAGATGATCGTGGACTTCAGGAAAGTCAAAGCCCCCCTACCCCCCCTCGTCTTGACAGACTCTCCCATCACAACTGTGGACTCCTTCCGCTTCCTGGGCACTAACATCACCCACGACCTCAAGTGGGAGCAGACCATCAGCTCCATCATCAAGAAGGCTCAGCAGAGGATGTACTTCCTGAGGCAGCTGAGGAAAGCCAAGCTGCCTGTCCAGACGATGGTGCAATTCTACACGGCCATTATTGAGTCCATCCTCACCTCCTCCATCACAGTGTGGTTCGCTGGGGCCACTGCCAGGGACAAACACAGACTGCAGCGCATCGTGCGCTCCGCCGAGAAAGTGATCGGCTGCAGCCTTCCATCTCTCCAGGACCTGTACGTCTCCAGAACTCGGGGGCGAGCAGGCCGGATACTTGCCGACCCTTCCCACCCTGGACATGGACTATTTGAGCCACTCCCCTCTGGCAGAAGGTTACGGTCCATTCGGACCAGAACCTCTCGCCACAAGAACAGTTTCTTTCCTGCTGCTGTTGAACTCATGAACACTTTATAACATTTGCACTATGCTCACTTTATAACCAGTATTTTTGGCACCTTATAATACCTGCACTAAAAACACTCTCATGCCTTTACTTATCAGTGATTTCAACTTTTTACTCAGGTTCTATGTTTAGTTAGTTCTATGTTTATTTAATGCTCTATGTTTACTTAGAATTCTACGTTGCACTGAGTCGCCAAAGAAAGTTCCTAGTTCATGAATATCACTTACAATGGCAATAAAGTTTTTCTGATTCTGATTCTGCATACGACCTGGATTTTGTGTGAGTTCATTTGGGTGTCTAGAATGGAGTTACATTATTTCCTAACGTTGTTTGAGGAAACCATTTTTTCAGATCTTTTGCAATGAATTGAAAACAAAAACAGAGGTCCCGCTGTATAAAAGTGGTTTTGTTCCCAGGCGTATGTCCCATCACTCCCCAAAGTTTCATAACATAGTTTACTCATAATTTTGCGAACAAACAAACAGTAAATGCATGACCTACGTGGCCCAGTTAAAGAACGTGGCGTCTACGGGGCCCTGTTGGACCGGTTGGCCCGGTCAGTTGTAGCTACAGGCTCAATGCCACGGAGTAAGCGGAGCATCGTGAGGAAGAAGTAAGCGATACGGTTCACAGGGGTGTGAGAGCAGGTCAGACGACTCAAGCAAGAAAACACATTTTGGATGACATGAAGTGAGTGAGCCTGTGTGGGTGGTTACCAAAGACACTCCCAATGCGTGTGTGTGTGTGTGTGTGTGTGAGAGAGAGCGACGAAAAGAGCAAAACAGATCGGCGCCTGTGGGCTCTGCATGGTACAGCGCTGTCATAACACTGAGGTTAATGATCTCACACACATGCACACACCAGACACTGTTTCAGGTTTTGTTCCCATGTTAAGAAGACACCCATTGGGTCAGAGCGCTGGGATATTTTTCCACACACTTTAACACAATGTATAGGAAATGTGCAAAGGGTAAAAAAAGCACTTACCTGTTGTAGTGCACAGGAAAGATGACATAGGGCGGAGGTCAAGTGGAGGTCAGGTGGACAGCCAATCCCCATGGAAGAGAAGATAAAGAATTAAAGCAATGAAACAATTAGTCAAATATGGAAGAAAATCTGATTATATTTAATTCGTCATTATATTTGACATGCAACAATATTTTTTTTATTTGCTTTAAATGAAAATTGCTCCAAAATAAGGCTTGTAATGTATAATTAGCAGATTGAATAATTCAATGTTGTGCGTTTAGTCTGACGCTGCACTAAAGGTCATCAAATCATATAAACACTGTAAATCTTCCTGACATGCACACTTGTTATACAAGTGTAAAATGAAGTTCATCCCTGTTAATATTAATACAATATTATAATATTATGCAGGCATCAAAAGGCACTGGTGGAGGTGCGTCAGGCAGAGATGCCCAGCAGGCAGCCTGTATTAGTTAAACAATAAAATGTTGGGTGAGTGCAAATGGGAATTTGTATCATAGATGTGCCGCACATACAGCACTTTAACATTCTTCATTTTCACACAAGTGTAAAAGGAAGTTCACCACTGTCAAATGTAGAAACCCCAAACACTGTCACAATGGGGGACAATTCATTTTCTTAGCAACCCTTGTTGAGGTTGCTCCTTTGGCAATAATTCTCACAAAAAAGAACCCAAGTTAACCCTTTGGTGCTTGCTGAACTAAGTCTTTGTGCAGTCAGAAGTCATGCAGGGCAATGTTTCAAACTATAACCTTTTTAGACTTTAGAGGCGTACTTTTCCCAAAATGTCAGTCGAATTCCAAATCTCACTTCTACCTGCATTAGAGTTCCTCCTTTCCTTCCAGATCCAAATCCTCATGGCTTTAATGGGCATGATGCGGGCTATTGTCTAATACGTAAGTATAGACTTGGCAGGAACACCAAACCTCATCATGTGCTCACAGACACACACGTGCACACTCGGCCACAAATGGCCAATGCTTCTCTGCACGCATTGGCCAATCCAAAACCTTTCACAAAGAAAAAGGTGTGTGTGTGTGTGTGTGTGTGTATGAAAAGGCAGCGGTCTCCCTAACTGGTGACCCCCCCCCCCCACCACCACCGACTTTGAGGTTGCTACGATGCTACAATTGCTATCTGTCGGTTATTGCCATGGCGACACGGCTTGAACTGAACCGTCGTCCTGAAGCCCCCTTTCAGTGTTCAGTTTGGGGGTCATTACCGCACACACACTTGTGAGATGCAAGGTGCTTTGAAGGGCTAAGCTGCTGGACAATCACACCTAAGGAATGGTGCATGGTCATTTCATGTAGGTCAAAAGGTCAGCAGAGAGGCTGGTCCATGGTGTAGGCGCATGGACACTCAGGTTGTGCATTTGACCATGGGGTTTAACTGTTTGGAACGGGATGGGAGAATCTGTCCCTTTGCACATTCTCCTGTGAAAAAATATTGGGTGATGAGAGTAGGGTTTAGGAGAGTGAGTAGGACGGAGGCCAGCTACTCTGGATATGCATATAGTATGATGGTAACCTCACTCCCTGACACCTTCAAGCAATAGTTGGGATTTTTTGACATGAAGTTGTGTGACATCTTCATCAGCAGTTTAGTGCATCGACTACTTTGTCCCGTGAGTTGAGTTCTGGCCGGGTTTGGGTGTTTAGGAAAGTAGGTTAGTTTCTGGGGCCACTTAAATAAAGAGTTTGGCTTCTCAAAGAATATTGGATAAAAAGAGTAATACATTTGCATGGCAAAAATGCCTCCTCAAAGAAAAATCACCCCACAATGGCTCAAAGTGTAACTTTCTCTGCCATTGTATCACCGCCTATCCACTGTTGTGTATGTGTCCCGGTGTTTACATGCGAGTCTTGATAACCTTCGGAGTGCAATAGCGTTAGCTCGTAAACAAGGTGCTAATCGGGGGCACAAATGAGTTAGTATAGCTAGTTCTTACCTGGGATGCTGAAACAGCGGATCACAAACATGTTTCTTCCTCTGTCCTCTGTCCTGGGCGTGTATCTTGCGCTAACGTGTGCAGTGCACACACAAAGTTGCTTCATCTGGGCCACTTTGGCTCCCGCATTATAGCCAACACAACAAGAAGCCATGTCAGTGACACGAAAGCCATGGAATATATACGCTCGTTGTTACAGCCTGGGTAATAAAACCACTGTTTGCACCACTCTAGCTCTCCCGCATCACAGCAACCATCGTCCGTGCGAGTAAACACCTTGAAACACATACACAACAAAGGACAGGTGGGAACGCGCAGTGATACGACGGCAGAGAGATTGTGAGGTCGGATTTTTTGAAGAGGCATTTTTGTAATGCAAATGTATTACTATTTTGAATGCATATTGTTTTCAGAAGCCAAATTCTTTACTTAAGTGGCCCCAACAACTAAACAGAACTACTTAGAATAAATAGAATAAAATCAACATTTTCCTGGGTCCAAAATCCCTGCAAACTCTCCTATTGTTCTCTGGTGTTACCATATCTAACTTATTGTGTGGGGATATGGGCAATAACTACAAAAGTACACTTCACTCGCTTGATGTACTGCAAAAAAGATCAACCAGGATAATCCATAATGCGGCGTATAGAGAACATACAATAACTACTGTTTGAAAAATCACAATTATTAACATTTGCTGATCTGGTAAACCTTCAACCCTCTACAATGTTGCATAAAGCAAACAACAACCAGTTACCAAAGAATGTTGTACAATTTATCTCAACAAGAGAGGAGAAATATGATCTTAGGAATAAACACAAATATGCAAGAACAACACAAAAAAGCTTATAGTACTTTGGTTTGTGGAATCAAACTATGGAATGGATGAAGTAAAGAAGTAAAACAATGCTCTACAATGAGTGACTTCCTTGGAGTAATATTCCTTGGAAAGTACATTTTCTTTCTGTTGACTGTCAATGCTATGTTTGTTACTATCACCTTATACTTTTCATCCTAGTGAGAACATTGTCTGTACTACAACAACGTTTTCTTATAATTGTTTATACATCACTATTATCACTACTACAGTATTATTATTTATTATGAGTATCATTCATCAGAATGGCAATATAATTTATTTACCATGACAAGGACTACTATTCAACACACTGTCACATGACCTTACTTACTGTATGCATTCAAACTTAGTAAGTGCAGGAAGTGTACAAATGTATTGAAATAGGGGAGACCCTACAGGGGTGGGGTTTAATAAGCTTTGCTTCTTCCTACTCCTTTTGGACACGTGGAACTGTCCATTGTATCAAGTGATGTAATCCAATGTCATTTACATGCATGTTCAAATCAAATTAAACCATTACCATTACTTTCCTCAGCACCGAAACGCAAACAGAACTTGGCTAATGGGACAAAGTGGGGGGGTAAGTCACTTTCAATGCACTGTAATGCCGATGGGGATGTCATCCAAAAATCCAAACTATACTTTTAAGAGTCATGCTGGACATTGAGTTGACACCTCTAGGATTTTGGATGGATGGCTAGAACTCTCGACTCAATATCCTGAACCTGGTTAAAGCCCAGAAGGAACGCAAGGGTGGACCAGGCACGTTAAACATGGATGCAGCTTAGCCTTTTAGGTAGTATTTTACACAAAGCAGAGACTGACTCAACAGTGCTTCTGCCGGTTACCTTACCCGGAGAGATCAAAAGCTCTCTGCGGCCATGATGTGGTCAAATAAATCCTCACAGACCAAACTCTGTGTTAGTACTATGTAGTTTCATTGTAAGTTTGCACCTTTGAAATGAAAGTCAGACACTAAGCAGTTTGTTTGTTTTGCGAGGATATTTTCTGACATTAGCAGTTCATCAATCACTGTTACAGTGTTGATCCAGCAGGAAACAACAGTGGTCCCGCATTTGGCAGCTGAGGCGAATGGAAAAAAGTAGTGTTTAGCAGGAGGTGACAGGATGGGACAGCTGTACAATACGAGGCCTGCGTGTATATTGGAGGGCACACACAGGACGATGACGGGACAGGAAATGAAGCAGGATGTAAGCGATGGTGCCATCACCCACAGGAAGCTGGAGAATACACCTCTGACAAAAAGGAACAGAGTAGAGCAGGAGTTCAAAAGTGCGGACAGGAACATGGTTTACTTGCGGGTATTTGTTATTCTGAAAAATCTACAGCCTCGTGACATCTTAGGTCACAGTGGGCATTCACTGACTCAACCAAACACACACAACAGTGTAAGGATTTCCTCTTTCCATGCATTCGTCATGCATTTCCTTTCTTCCTTCCTCTTTTGGTTTCCCATGTCACCTTGCATTTACTTACAAAAATTCTGACGCGGATGTGCAGCGAATGAACAAAACTACATATAAGTGCATTGCACAGGCAAAACCAATTTTAAGTACTAAAGTTCCACATTTCACGGACTGTGGTAATGGTAAAGTTACACTGAAGTCCAACACATTTAGACTATGTTTGACAAGGATTAAGAACATTTATCCTACCCCTTGGTATTGGCTTGGGTAAAAAAATGGTGCAACCCTAATTTTTTAGCTAAATCCACCGGAAAGTCACAGTTTGGGGGAAATTACGCTCTAAAGTAGGAGTCTCAAACTCGTGCCATGGAGGGCCGAGAAACTGCAAGTTTTCTCTTCAACCAGAAGGTGACTTTAATTTATGAGCTCCATCCATCAAATGGAAGGAGGTGCTGATCATTAAAATCTTCTGCTTTAGTGACCGGCTGGAAAGAAAACCTGCAGGGTCTCGGCTCTCCATGGCACGAGTTTGACACCCCTGCTCTAAAGTATGGTGAAACTTCAACTAAGAGATCAATTAACAGAATTGGCTTAGAAGGCGACAATATCAATAAAACATTTCCCAGGGTTATGATAGTAACAGTACGTATTGTGTACTTTTACTCATCTATTTTCTGTTTTTCTGCAGCCTATCCCCGCTGTCTTCTGGTGAGAGGCAGGGTACACTGTGGACTGGTCGCCATCCAATCGCAGAGCACAACCATTCACATTCACTCTATGGACAATATAAGAGTCTCCAATTAACCTACCATGCATATTTTTGGAAAGTGCGAAGAAACACAAAAGAACATGCTGACTCCACAGATTGAATCTTCTAACTGTGAGGCCAACAAACTAATCACTAGGCCAGGGGTCTCAAACTCGTGACATGGAGGGCCTAGACACTGCAGGTTTTCCAGCCAGTCACCAAAGCAGGTGCTTTAATTGATGAGCTCCTTCCTTTAAATTGAAGGAGGAGTTGATCATTAAAATCCTCTACTGTAGTGACCGCCTGGAAAGAAAACCTGCAGGGTCTCGGCCCTCCATGGCACGAGTTTGAAACCCCTACACTAGGCCTTTATGTAGGTATAAGGTTCAGAGGCAACCTCCAAGCAAGTAAACCCAAAGATTCCCGTCTCTGACATGATACCAAGGTGCTAGATCTTTCTGTGGTTATTACATTTTGTTTTTTAATCATGTCTGCACAGGAACCTGTGGCATGTTCACTGTTTACATGAAGCACTTAGCAGAAGGCCTCGAGGGAGATTTCATGGCACTAACTTAAACAAACAAACTTGCCTCTGAGTGTCTGTTCCAATTAAGCCAAAGGAAGATTTTGTTGAGCACTAAATGACCTAAATGAGCAAATGTTGTTCTTATCTGAATTGGATTTTCTCCACAAAGTTAACATTTAAACTATCCTTGCTCAGACAAAATGGAATAATTAGCTAATAATTCCGTGGGGTGACAGATTGCATCACGTCAGCACTTAACATTTGTTTAAGCTGTGTCACGTTCCTCCTCCGGTGGTTTTATTTTCCCTTTTCACCAAAGCGGCCCTCATTTATTTTCTCTGCCATCTGCCTTTGTGACAAACGCAGCTCAAGCTGTCACGAACATCACCACATCATATGAGATGCCAGCGTTTTCACATAATGAAGGGGGCCTGCATGTTATTGAAAATCTTAACACCAAGCAAATAAAAATGGATAGGCATTGGAAGGGGAATAAAAGTGGATAAAGGTCTATGTATGTCATGGATAGAAATCAAACTAGAAACAACATTATTCAGTAAATGATTCATGACCTGATTTCAATAATATGGAATGACATGAAAGATACTGTAAGTGCTGCATGCAAACACAACCCGATTCCAAGCACAGAGGCCCTAGAGTGTGGGGGTCTTAAGTTTCAAGCTGCCCTGGTAGATGTACGCTCATACAATGGGCTTCTGTGTTAAGAGCTCTGATTGGGGATAAGAATTAATGAGAGAAGCTGGAAGGAGGGAGGGATGGAAGTGTGTATGGGCCTAACTTTTTGAGGACATCGTGTGCAACAACATCAAACTTTTCACACCAATAGTCTTGTATGCATCAAAGTCAGAAGCAAATAATTCCAAATCTAAAAAGTACGCAGCAAAGCATGACTTCCTTCAATCCGATCTTTGATTGCACGTCGCAAAACAAACTCTGCCATAAAAGATGCAAATGATTGAGGTTAAAACCCCAACTGCCAAAACCAATGTGCTTCTTCTCATCTCTGAAGATATACGGATCTCAGCTTGTATATGTCTTCAGAAGACTTGGGAACAAGAGGATGAGATCTGCTTAGACCCGTGGCACTTCACGGCTCCTGAAAAGGCCTTCCCTGCCCATTTCATCCCCCGCCCGTCACCACATGAAAGGACTACTGGGTTGGGCTCCCATATGGTGAGTGACGAGAGGGCGTGCACGTGTGTGTGCGTGTGTGTGGAAGGTGGCTAGTGATGGGGCTCCCTGCAACCTATTGGCCCCTCACTTAAGCAGCCCAAAAAACAGATGTTTTCCTAAACCTGTCTCTTTCACATGCAAAAAGCTAATGAAAGACACAATTTTACTCTAGATCACAAGATATATACATTCCTTTTCATGGGACAGCACTAAAGAAACAATACGGTCATACAATCATGTCAAATAGTCAGCGTACAGCTTGGATAACAGTGGAAAGTTCACACTCCACCATTAATTTCTAAGGCCCTTTCCACATGGGAATGCTCCTGGTTGTTGGCGGGTTGAAAAGGGTAACAGCTCACTGGGTGAAAACAATGTAATACAAAAAGAACACCTACATGTGTCGTAGTAAAGAAACATGCAGACAGAACCGCATGACACCAAAATTAGAGAAGAAAGAATGCATGAGCATAGAGTTCGTCGTCTTCCGTGTGACAAAGTGGAATTACTTTTGGAGTTCAAAACAGCAAAATATCCCGAGAATGTCAACAGGGGTGATGGTGGTCACGCCCGTCAACATATTTTATATAATATATTATATATATATATATTCTGTTATGTTGGCTTGCCCACAACGCTAACCTCTTGTCATGTGACAGCGACAGGGTGGCAAACATGTGCAGAAAGTAGCGGTTTGCTTGTCCACAACGGAAACGACGGTAACGCCGAGGACAGCTGCCAAATGAGGAAACACCAAGGAAGAGGGACGCGGCAATGGAAAAAACTCCCAGGAAAACACACAGATAATGGTGGAATGGTGGATGTAATGCGAAAAGAAATCCACAAAGAATTTGGGGAAAATGGATACATTCATTGGTGGCATGAAAAAGGAGATTCAACACCTGAGAGAGGAAGTAAAAAAATCTGAGAGCAGAGAACAAGATGTTACAAGATAGTAATGTTGCCTTAGGCATTGCTCTCAAAAGAAGACATTGAAAAAAAACACAAAATTAGAGCAAATTATAGAGCAACTGAAGACCACAATTGACTTGGATCAGAACACACGGAAGACAAAGTGATTGTGATGGGGCTCAGAATCAAGCTGAAAAAATTCACAGTTCCGTATGTCCAAAAAGGAGTAGGAAGAAGCAAAGCTAATTTGATCCTACCCCTTTTCTGTTTCACATCAATTACCAATACATTTGTTTGTGCACTTGCAGTATTCAACATGTACCATTTACCAATTTTCAAATAAAAACCAAATTGAAATCAGGCAGTATCATATGATAAATAATGTAACACGTTGAAATCGTTTAAGTCAGCTGGGATAGGTTCCAGCACACCCCTGGGAACCTTATGAGGATAAGCAGACAATGCAATACTTCTAGTAGTCCAAAGCAACGAGAAATAAGTAGTAAGTGCAAGAGCGATTAGACAGGGCATTGAACGCACATCGCGGTTCAGAACTCTTCTTCCTTGTACTTTGTAAACATCAACTGCTTGTACCTGGTTCTTGAAATTGCTCATTTGAATGCATTGTTGGACTTCTTTGATCAATACGTTCCATAATTTGATTCCACATACTGATTTGCTGAGGGTTTTAGTGTTGTTGTTTTTGCCCTAAGGTCTTATCTTCCCTCTCCTGTTGAGAGGAACTGTCCACTGTTTTTGAGTAGCAGGTCATTGTTTGCTTTATGCATCAATTCAGCTGTTTGAAGATTTAGCAGATCTGCAAATTGTAAGAACTGCGATTTGAGGAATGAAGGGTTGTTATGTTCTCTACAAGCGGCGTTGTAATTCTAACTGAGCTTTTTTGTAACACAGTTAGCGAGTCAAGTGTACTTTTGTAGTTATTTCCCCACACAGTAAGATCGTGAAAAGATACTGTAAGATGGTCATGTTTATCATCATACACTTTCATTACATCGTCTTGTGTACAGTAAATATTGGGAGTTACTCAACCATCAAAAGGAGCAGTGTGGCTTATCCCTATTTTATCCACTTCTATCAACTTCCTCTCCATACCTTTTTTCGTCAGCTGTTCTTCTAAAGAGGCACTGAGACGCAATGCGGCCAAATGGTCATCTTGCTGGGAAAGTATGTCAGTGTGTGTGCGTACTTGGGGTTTTCAGCGTGTAACTCCACAGTGCCGCCAGGGTGAATTATTCCCTCTCATTCCCTCTTTTTGTTGCGAGTAGCCCTGGATGACACCCAATGGAGGCTTGAATATAAATATTCAGAGCAGGAGGTAGAAATGGACATGTCGAGAATCAACATGTCAGTGTCAAGTTCGGCCAGTTGCTAGTTGATGCTCGTGTCAAAAGCATACCCAGCATAGTTAAGAAGGCGTCAATGTGCACAACAAAACGAAAACAAGTGCAAAACAGCAATACAATGGCCGTACTTGTACATAAATGATTGACAAAAGAGAAAGATGGCCGGTTCGTGGCTTGATGGAGCGCTCTTTTCCTCTTAGCCCCCGGAGATGTGACATTTCAATCCAGACCAGGCATCGCTCTCTGTCTTACCACAACAAAGACCCTCAGTCTCATTTCTAGACATCCAAGGTCTCTGGGACCCAACAGAGCATTGTCAAAGGCCCAAAGTCACAAAGTTCTTTTGGACCTTCAAAACAACTTGATTTTGTAGTCCCAGGAGGTTGATGTTGAGATGGGGTCATTCTACCAGGGCTGAGGGTGCCTAATTGAAAGAAAGGGGAAGGGATCTACTTTTGGCATTGAGGTTAGAAGATTAGTAGAGCAAAGGCAAAAGCAACATGTTACATATATTTATATGTAACATGTTGCTTGAATGTCACCATATCATCAGACAGAAAAGCGATAGAGAATTATACAGAAAGACAAACGCAAGAGCTTGGACAGCAAACATCACAAGACAAGAAGAATCTTTATCGTGTAAAAAAACAGTGTCGTACTCACAATGGCAAAAAAGGAACATTCAGTACTGTAGTATTGGAAATTGAACTTTCAACGCACACACATCTGAGAATATGAAATATCTGACTTTCCGCCAAGTCCGTGAATGCATCTAGACCAGGAGTTGAAGTTGCGATACTTCAACAAGACAACGACCCTAACACTGCTCAAACTCTACAAAGGGATTCATTCAGAGAAACATGTACAACGTTCTAGAATGGCCATCTCAGTCCCCAGACCTGAATGTTATTGAAAATCTGTGGTGGGATTTAGAGCGGGCTGTCCGCGCTCGGAAACCATCAAACCTGACTGTTTTGCGAAGAAAAATGGTCAAAGATACCGGTAACTAGAATCCAGACCCTCATTGGAAACGTTTCGGGGCTGTTATTTCTGCAAAAGGAGGATCTACTAAATATTGATGTTGTTTTTCTGTTGGAGTGCTCACCTTTATTTTGTTTCAATACTTATTGCACACTTTCTGTAAATCCTAAAAAAATCATTTTACTTCTCAAATATTCACTGCGTTTGTCTCCTATTGTGTTATATTTAACTGAAATTGCTGACCCAAACAACTAATGATTTATAAAGGAAAATCGGGGTGCCCTAACGTTTTCATACCACTGTACCTCGCCTTCCCCACATAAGGTCCCCCGTTTCATAGCTGTCTCAGGCAATGCCTGTAAATTCAAGTTACGACTTTACTCGCATAATATTACATGCATTTTCTCATAAATGTACAACGTTATTAATGTAAATTTATGACTTTATTCTCAAAATCTCAGATGATTTAATACTCTGTGGTAACAGGCAATGCCTGAGACAGCTATAAACACAGGGGACTTGTGTGACCGTCGGGCTCCGTCAAAGGTCAAATTCCGACTTTTTTTCTTGTGCAATTATGACTATTTCTCGTGAAATCTTATATTTTTCTTTATGTGGCCCTCATGCTCCATGGTATCAAAGAAATGAGTGCTAAAAAAGGAGTGAGTGCTCTGTATTGACGTGCAAATAAATGGCCACCTGAATTACACCCATCCTGATGTTAAATTATTTGTTTTCTCCTTACGGCTTTCAGGCTCATTTACCGCACCTACCATGTTGGAGTGTGGCCCAGAGTTACGAAAACACGATTGGCTCGATCTTGTCGTGGAAGCCAATCTTCAAAATACAGCAGATGGGCAGCCCATCCTGAAGGGAAGCTGGAAGATCGGCTCAGGACATTCCTAGCGCAAACAATTCATACAACGGTGACTCTAAGGGTGTTATTTCATGTCTCGAGGGCTTTAATAATGTTAAAACCCATATTTAGACAGCCATAAACTGGTTTTTTATGCAAGAACTAAAAAAATATTCAATTTATTAACACTGAATCGCAGACATTCATTTAACGCCGTGGGTCCTGGATGACTGTATAAAAGGTAAAGATAGAGGTTTAGTTCCATCATTTCCTATGGGAAAATGTCTTTGTCAGTATGATTAAATTAGGGATTGCCCAGCATCTGAAAACATTTCCATTATACGGTATACTATCAGCAAGTGTGGAGACACACACACAAACACTGCAAATTGAGGAACAGCATCCGACGGAAGCAAAATTCCCACAGCTACAGCAGAAAGAGACTGAAAAAAGTACCTATCGCTCAAAGGAAGGAATCCGATCCACCCGTAAGCGCCATAGAATGCGATGAGTGAAACAACCCTAACGACAGCAGCATAATAGCAGTCACCTAATACAATGATACCGGCCAGCAAGAGGGCCATCTTATCTTGTGCATTTATACAGCCACAAGAGTTCTGGACACTTGAGGAAAGAACTCTACATGATCCAGTTTCATGTGCTAAAGTTCATCCATCCATCCATTTTCCTCCGCTTATCCGGGTCCGGGTCGCGGGGGCAGTAGCTTAAGTAGGGAGGTCCAGACTTCCCTGTTCCCCGGCGACCTCTTCCAGCTCCATCGGGAGGACACCAAGGCGTTCCCAGGCCAGCTGTGAGACATAGTCCCTCCAGCGTGTCCTAGGTCTTCCCCGGGGGCCTTCTCCCGACCGGGCGTGCCCGAAACACCTCACCAGGGAGGCGCCCGGGAGGCATCCGGACTAGATGCCCGAGCCACCTCAACAGGCTCCTCTCGATGTGAAGGAGCAGCGGCTCTACTCTGAGCTCCTCCCGGATGGCCGAGCTCCTCACCCTATCTCTTAGGGTGAGTCCAGCCACCCTACGGAGGAAACTCATTTCCGCCGCTTGCATCCTCGATCTCGTTCTTTCGGTGCTAAAGTTCAATTTCAACATTTTCACATTCACCACGCTAACGCAAGTTAATACTTCAGAAGATAAGCGACGTTAAAGTTTGTACATTTAAACTGGAATTGTTTGAGCTAGTCATTAATAATGTTGATCTTTAATTATGTATATAGAAAATGAATGAATAAACAGGCTGAATTGTGTGGTTCTGTACTTATACACCAGCTATGAAACATGGCTTGTTCATTAACAAAGCCTATAAAACATGCTTAGCCAATCAGCTCTAATGGTGTCCTACATGCTCATATGAAGAAAAAGTACAGGAAAACACAGCTGTGTCAATAGAATAGTGATTTGATTGACTCTAACCACATTGACTCTACAAAGTTGCTGAAGTAGCCTTGATGCTGAAAAAAGGGAAGTTCTGGTTCCTGCGCTATAATATTGATCATAGGCCAGCCATAAGTGTTCGCTCCTTTACTGTTGTACCTTTAAAGCGACGGGAAATACGCACACAGGGCGCTATTTAGCAGGCAGGAACAGGAAAGGCATGCAGCCTCAAAGAGAGCTTAAAGCGATTAAGTATTCTCTGGATGCATGAAATGATATTTCTCCTAATCCTCTCCACTCAGCTCTCTCTATTGCTATGCTGCACAGGGCGGCATCCCTCCTGGTGCTGTCTTGTGCACACACACACACACACATTCATGTCACAAAACAGCTGGACGATGAAAACAATGCCCCGAGGATTAGTGTCAAGAGAATGTGCGTGCACGTTTGGTACGTGTGGAAGGGCAAGATGGTTAAGCTAATGCATATGACAACTTTTTGCAGGCTTTTAATGATGAACCATAATTATTCTTAGTGAATGTGGATATGAAGTTATGCCCTTTTGTCTCTTTACCTTAGAGCCATGTTTAATTGGACAACCTCAAATGACCTCCACGTCGATGCATTTCACTTACCTGGGGCGGAGTACAGTACAGTACAGGTAAACGTGTGCAACAGGTGTTTTATTTTTTACCTTTCAATGCAACTGTCCTTCCTCTATCACATTTGAATGCAGGTTTTGTCCTGAACCAGAAACACGTGTTACACCTCGAGTAAGCCTTACTTGAACATGTGACCTAAAAAGGACACACCCAGGTGCAACCACAGGCCTACAGCACATTAAGAGACAACTACTGACTGTTTTACCCATAAACAAGTTCTGCAGCCAACCAACGGGGGAACCCAAACATACACAAACAAAACATGATGCTGCTAGACAAGCTGACGCAATGAAAAGAGTGTTTCGATAGCAGTCATTTCCCTGCAAGTCACGACAGTGTGTTTGGCTTCGTGCAAACACAAACACATGCGCCTCGGAGTCTCTGCGGACATGGCTGAAAGGAGCAGTGACATAACAAGAGTCGCTCGTCAAAGGGGATGCCATGTCATGTTTCCCGATGGCTTCGGATGCTTTTTTCCTTCCACCTAAAACACACACACACACACACACATCAGCTCAGCCTTTCTAATGTGTGTGCGTGCACTTCCCTGCATGTTTACAGCACCAATGGTTGATATAAACCAAATACATACACTAACAACTTCAAACAAATAAACCTGAAACAGTAGATATACAACGACTGTGTAAAGTAAAACAAAAACAGCAGCATAAAAAAAGTAATACATATTTAAAATTAATACATTTGGTCAATTAAAAATCCATCCATCCGTCCATTTTCCATACCGCTAATCCTCATTAGGGTCGCAGGCAATTCAAAATCCAATAAATAAAAAGTGCAATGTGTAAATTCTAGCCATCTATCCATTTTCTATGCCGCTTATCCTCCTTAGGGTCGCAGGGGTTGCTGGAGCCTATCCCAGCTGACTTCGGGCGAGAGGCTGGTCGACGTTCATTCCTATGGACAGTGCAAAGTTGCCAAATAAGCTAACATGCATGTTTTTGGAGTACCCGAGGAAAACCCACGCACGCACAGAGATGCCCAGCGGAAGTCATCCAAATCTCCAGACTGTGTGGCCAACATGCTAACCATCCGGCCCTTAATGTGTAAGTTGCTTATGAAATTAAAGTAAAAACATTTTAAGCCTATAAACTACTTAAAAAAATTTAATTTGTTTAATTAAAGATGTATTAATACAATAGATCAATCCAAAAGAGCAGCATAAAGTGTAGTAATAAAATAAGTGAATAGATGAATAATTGCATCTTAATTTGTAAATCTACAATTCTTATAATACATCAATTAGTTATGAATACAACATGTAGAAATATAACATCAAATGCGCAGCATAGTAAATTGTATAATTCATTAAATTCATTATTTTCGCTGTCCCATTCCTTTTTGCATGTTTTCAATTGAATACACGGAAGATGCGTCTTTACTCTATTGTACTCTGGTTTAGAATACACGGAAGGTGCTTCTTTACTCTATTGTACTCTGGTTTAGAATACACGGAAGGTGCTTCTTTACTCTATTGTACTCTGGTTTAGAATACACGGAAGATGCTTCTTTACTCTATTGTACTCTGGTTTAGAATACACGGAAGGTGCTTCTTTACTCTATTGTACTCTGGTTTAGAATACACGGAAGATGCTTCTTTACTCTATTGTACTCTGGTTTAGAATACACGGAAGATGCTTCTTTACTCTATTGTACTCTGGTTTAGAATACACGGAAGGTGCTTCTTTACTCTATTGTACTCTGGTTTAGAATACACGGAAGATGCTTCTTTACTCTATTGTACTCTGGTTTAGAATACACGGAAGATGCTTCTTTACTCTATTGTACTCTGGTTTAGAATACACGGAAGATGCTTCTTTACTCTATTGTACTCTGGTTTAGAATACACGGAAGATGCTTCTTTACTCTATTGTACTCTGGTTTAGAATACACGGAAGGTGCTTCTTTACTCTATTGTACTCTGGTTTAGAATACACGGAAGATGCTTCTTTACTCTATTGTACTCTGGTTTAGAATACACGGAAGATGCTTCTTTACTCTATTGTACTCTGGTTTAGAATACACGGAAGGTGCTTCTTTACTCTATTGTACTCTGGTTTAGAATACACGGAAGATGCTTCTTTACTCTATTGTACTCTGGACTAGTAAACCAACTAAAATGTTTATTCAGCTGCAGAAAGCTGACTTGACACAAACGTTCATTCATTCATTCATTTTTTACACCGCTTATCCTCATTAGCATGTTAGGTTAGGTATGCTGGAGCCTATCCACAATCCAAAAATAGTTGCAGTAGTAGAGACACATTTCAACAAAGTCAAATAAGAATCAGGGGATTGTGCAGCAGACATGACAGCAACAATGCAGTTTATCCCTGCGCAAGCTCCCATCGATCCAGGGTATACAGCGCGTATACTCCATTGTACAGTATGTGTTTACAGGCTTTGCATGCACTTTAATGCGTATGGAGGAGAACAATAACCTTTATGTCCCCACAAGATGAACTTACACCTGCTTATGTACATCAGATGGCATTCAATGAATATCTAACAATTCTATGCTTCCAACTTTGTGCTAACAATTTTGGGAAGGGCCTTTTCTCTTCCACGGTGATCACGGCAAGGTCCATACAGCTGTACCTAATAAAAAATACAGATGTATAGATGAGGAAAGGGACATTCATTCATTCATCCATCTTCTATACCGCTTATCCTCATTAGGGTCACGGGGATGCTGGAGCCTATCCCCGCTGACTTTGGCCAGGAGGCGGAGTACACCCTGGACTGGTCGCCAGTCAATCGGAGAGGAAAGGGACAAAAGGGGAATAAAAGCCAAAGGTTGAGCAGGTGCCTGCTCTTTGTTGTGGGTCGCCATGCCACCGAGAGCTGACATCAAAGCAGATGGGATGTACGGATGAGAAGAGAGGAAAAGGTCTGCAAAGCATGTGAAGAACAGGAACGCACAGGGGGAAGGGGTGTGAGAGAGTGAACTATGTAACAGAGGAGGCTGAGATGAATAAAAGGGAAACATCCGTTTAGGCAGCAGCCAAAGAGACACACGCTGTAAAGATGTCTCTCTTTTGCTCATCTTGGCTGTAATTAGTGCACACATTCCACTTGGCAAGGTAAGCTATTTGCTTCTCCGGTGGAAATGCATTTCCAGGAACTGTAGAAAACAACACATAAGACATGCAAACAGGAGGGATTTGTGGAGTCGAAGAGACGTGCATCTGGGAATCTTCCTCCAAGCAGAGGTCACAAGGATTACATTTGTCAATTTTAAACCCGCTGCCAGAACAAACACTTGATTACTCCAACTGCCATGTTGCAGAACGGGTGCAGAAAAGGAAAAGAAAAAAAACAGAAAATCAATTGAATATTTTGGCAAAGGAAGCTAAAAATCCTGCCAGTGTAGAGTCTACGGAACCCAAACCACCTTTTGACATGCATGACTAAACACCCGCATGCATCAGGCATCTGTCAATCTCTCTCCCATGGATTTTTCACTCCCTAATAGCGCTTTGTTCCCTTGCCAGGACAGCGCATGCATCCTCGCAGTTGTGCCGTGAGATGCATGAGAGAGGTCAACGTACACACACACCCAAATCAGATAGTGTCCAACGGAGGTGGAATTCATCCACTAGTTTGATCTGAAATAGGGAAGGGAGTTAAAAAAGACTTTCAGCATTTAGTCTCCCTGACCCGGCTCTTTTGTTTCTTTGTGGGACCAGATCGACCTCCCTTTACAAGCACGGCTCTTTTCCAGGGAATGAACCATGCAGGAACTAACATGTGGACTGCGGGTCAGAGAACTTGTGGTTCAGGGAGCACAAGGAGGCTGGACTGGATGCTGGAAAGACGCCTGAGCTCCTTAATACAAGCTTTTCATCTAATTGTGCACAGTGGAATCTCATAAGACTGAAGACAATCCCTCCCCATAGGAAATAATGTGAATAAAAATCATCTGTTCCAGGGTCAAACTGTCAACATCAGAAAAGCTAACATCATGAGGTTCACATCAAAAGGTTTCCATCATGATTTGGGGTGCTTTTTCATTCGGTGGAACACTGGAGCTTCAGGTGCTGCAGGGTCGTCAGACCTGCGGATGTTACAGCAGGCATCCCTCATGACTAAGGGCCCTCATCTGGGTGGTAACAGCTGGCTTTTTCAACAGGACAACGCTGCAGTTCACAATGCTCACTTGACGAAGGACTTCTTCAGAGAGAATAACATCACTCTTTTGGCCCATCCTGCATGTTGCCCTGATTTAAATCCCATAGAGAACATTTGGGGATGGATGGCAAGGGAAGTTTATAAAAATGCCCATCAGTTCCAGACAGTTGATGCCCTTTGTAAAGCCATCTTCACCACTTTCACCACTGTAAGCCGGTGGGTAAAAGGGAATATAAAGGATAGCATCATGTATGTTTGAATTAATATGAATGTAAACTGGCCGGACGGTGGATGAGTGGTTAGCACATTGGCCACACAGTGAGGAGATCTGGAAGACCTGGGTTCATATCTCCGTTGGGCATCTCTGTGTGGAGTTTGCATGTTCTCCCCGTGCGTGCGTGGGTTTTCTCCGAGTACTCCGGTTTCCTCCCACATTCCAAAAACATGCATGTTAGCTTCATTGGCGACTCTAAATTGTTCATCGGCATGAATGTGAATGTTTGTTTGTCTATATGTGCCCTGCGATTGGCTGGCGACCAGTCCAGGGTGTACCCCGCCTCTCGGCCAAAGCCAGCTGGGATAGGCTCCAGCATCCCCGTGACCCTAAGGAGGACAAGCGGCATAGAAAATGAATGAATGTAAACCGATGGGAAAAAAGGGAATATAGAGGATAGTGTCATGGCTATCAGCCTGCAGGCTGCAGCCTTCCATCTCTCCAGGACCTGTACGTCTCCAGAACTCGGGGGCGAGCAGGCCGGATACTTGCCGACCCTTCCCACCCTGGACATGGACTATTTGAGCCACTCCCCTCTGGCAGAAGGTTACGGTCCATTCGGACCAGAACCTCTCGCCACAAGAACAGTTTCTTTCCTGCTGCTGTTGAACTCATGAATACTTTATAACATTTGCACTATGCTCACTTTATAAACAGTATTATTGGCACCTTATACTACCTGCACTAAAAACACTCTCATGCCTTTACTTATCAGTGATTTCAACTTTTTACTCAGGTTCTATGTTTAGTTAGTTCTATGTTTATTTAATACTCTATGTTTACTTAGAATTCTACGTCGCACTGAGTCGCCAAAGAAAGTTCCTAGTTTGTGAATTGTTCACTTACAATGGCAATAAAGTTTTTCTGATTCTGATTCTGATGTAATTTTGAATTTATATGACTGTGAACCGGTGCGAAAATAGGGAATATGTAGAGAAACAGTAAGGTTCTGCAGCAATTCGTTCACCCAGATGGATCCAGTGGTTTGTTTGTTTGTGGTCACACTAAACATGACAGCACGCTTCAGATGAAAGGGCTGTGGGCCCACTGACGTACATCTTTAAGTACCCGAGGGGTGGCAGGAGGAATGAATGGCCAGTATGTGTGTCTAAAACAATGATGGTCAATGACGGTATAAAAACGTCAGCAGGAAACAACTGTGTTTGTTTTTATTCTGACTGAACCTCTATTTACTACACACCACTGCTGCACACCAGCAGTTAGCTATTGACAGTAAAGCTTTCTGACAGGTTGAAGTCAAAGTCTCTACTAGCTACCGATTAACCTTTACAACAGCCGTGACTAGGGGTGTAGCGGTTCACATGGACGTATCAAACCGTTTCTGTTTTGCATGTTCGGTTCGGTCTACATGCGTACCATTTCAGGTAGATTTTATACTGTTTTTTTCTTTCAATTGATTACTAGAGTGATCTGAGCCCTCCGCGTGGAACAAAAGTCCTGGCCGTGTTTCCGCATGGACGCCTCTGACTGTCGGAGCGAACGATAGTAGCTCAATCATAGCAAACGGCAGCGAGAAGGCTGAGCTGGAAGACCCTCCCAACAGACTACAGCACTTTGGCTTCCCTGTTAAAATTACAGATAAACAAGGGCAAGCGGAGAAATCCAAACTTGTGTGTCACCATTGTTCCACGGGGATCGGGTTTGCTGCAGGAAACACATCTAACACGTAACGCACTTAAAACTGTATCATCTGGTAGTGAATGTTACAAGAAAGAAAGGCAGCTTAGTGCAAACTACCTCTGTTGCTAGTGAGCGGGTTTTCTCCACTGCTGGAGATATTGACCTGCATCCACCGTACACTGTGCTTTCTGCACTAAGCGTGAATTTACTTTTTTTATAGCCAAAAACTTCAATACTTACATTTGTCATATTCAGGCTGTTGCTGCTAAGTGTTCAAAGTTTACGGTTTTAACTTGTTAATTTATAATTGTATACATATTTTTTTTGTTTTAAATTAAATCAATTTAAACAGTTTATTTTATTACCATTTTACTATTTTAAAAAGTCAGTTATTTGAAGTATCACCAAAATTAGTCGCTTTTATTTACTTTGCTTTTTTTTTTTTAAATAAAAGCACTTGAAGTCATTTTTCTGCCTTTTTTATACCAAAAATTTACCGAACCGAGCACTTCAAGAAACTGAACCGAACTGAAATTACATTTTAGTGTACCCTAGCCATGACCCACTTTTGAAGTAAAAAAAACAGCACTCCTATTAGCATGAGTAATAGTAATAGCAGGCGTCATTAAAAGACAATTAAACTGGCTGTCAGTGAAATTGACTGTCATACAGTCATCACACTGGAAAATGAAGCCTTTATGAGCATATGCTGTACAGTATTATTGTGGTTGTGGTGGATAACTACACATGCATCACACGGACAAGGATTTGTAATTTTTTTTATCATAACATTTTTATTTTTTATTATTAATAGCACACTAAAAATGCTTTTATGCCAAAAGAGAGTACCACAGTTGCAGTATTTGCTTTGAGGATGTTGATGGAGAAGTACAGGGAAGGTCAGAGGGAGCTGCATTGTGTTTTTGTAGATCTGGAGAAAGCTTATGACAGGGTGCCCAGACGGGAACTGTGGTATTGTATGAGGAAGTCTGGAGTGGCAGAGAAGTATGTTAGAGCGGTGCAGGACATGTACGAGGACTGTAAGACAGTAGTGAGGTGGCTAGGTGTGGCAGAGGAGTTCCGAGTGAAGGTGGGACTCCATCAGGGATCAGCTCTGAGCCCCTTCTTGTTTGCTATGGTGATGGACAGGCTGATGGACGAAGTTAGACAGGAATCTCCATGGACTATGATGTTTGCAGATGACATTGTGATATGTAGTGAGAGCAGGGAACAGGTGGAGGAGAAGCTTGAGGGGTGGAGGTTTGCCCTGGAAAGGAGAGGAATGAAGGTCAGCTGCAGCAAGACGGAGTACATGTGTGTAAATGAGAGGGACCCAAGTGGAAAAGTGAGGTTACAGGGAGAAGATATAAAGAAAGGGGAGGATTTTAAGTACTTAGGGTCAACAGTCCAGAGCAAAGGAGAGTGTGGAAAAGAGGTGAAGAAGCTGGAATGGATGGAGAAAAGTGTCTGGTGTGATAGAAGAGTTTCAGCTAAAATGAAAGGAAAGGTGTACAAAAGTGTGGTGAGCCCAGCGATGTTGTTTGGTTTAGAGACAGTGCCGCTGAGGACAAGACAGGAGGCAGAGCTGGAGGTAGCAGAGATGAAGATGCTGAGGTTCTCTTTGGGTGTGACCAGGATGGACAGGATCAGGAATGAGCACACCAGAGGGGCAGCACATGTTTGATGTATTGGAGATGAAGTCAGAGAGGCCAGACTGAGATGGTTGGGAGATGTCCAGAGGAGAAATAGTGAATATGTTGGTAGAAGGATGCTGATGCTGTTGGTAGAAGGATGCTGAGTTTTGAATTGCCAGGCAGGAGGCCTAGAGGAAGACCAAAGAGGAGGTTGATGGAGGCTTTATGTAGTGCGAGGACATGAAGGTAGTTGGCGCAAGAGAAGAGGCTACAGAAGACAGCTTTAGATGGAGGCAATTGATTCACTGTGGCGACCCCTGAAGGGATAAGCCGAAAGGAAAAGAAATATAAAGATAATAGTTATCACAAACAAAATTATGCAATGCACTTCAAATTCAAAATGTATTTGTGTAGCGTCAAATCACAACAGCAGTCATCTCCTGGCACTTTAGACATAAATGTCACAGAGAACCAAATGAAACCCCACATGAGCAAGCATTTAGTGACGGGGGCAAAACAAACTCCCTCTGGGGAAGAAACCTTGGACAGAATCCAGGTTCTGTGGGGTGGCCGTCTGTCTCGCCCGGTTGAGCTAAGATATAAAAGAATAGAGGCATACATAGAAGATGAAAGCAGAAGTCTTAGACCGAGGAACTTAGAGAACTGTCGCTGATACATACGGTATAAGCATAACAAGGGAAGTTCTGATTGTATGCTTTAGCAAAGAAGAGGGTTTTGAGTTGACTTTTAAATAAAGAGAGGGTGTCTGCCCCCCGGATTGAGTCAGGCAGATTGTTCGAAAACAACAACTACAGTATTAATAATAATTTCAACATTCTTCGATCGATTCATATTTTTGCTAAGCTGCAATTCTTACACCGGATCTGCACAAATTATGTCATGGTGCAATCACCTCAAGACTGACACACACTCTTCTTGTTTTTGTTTGCACTGTCCGTGTATGTGCGCGTGTTTGCACCCAGTCAAAGCTCAGGTGACCCCCGTGGACCCACGGTAGAAACCCAAGCAAGACAAACTACTTTATGTAAACTTTTGACCTTCCAAAGCATCAGGTGTTACCCCTTCTGAGCATCTGAGGGAAGGAGCCCCGACCTCCGGGGTCTGTTGCTGACCTGTACGTCAACAATCAAATAGATTAACAATGAAAATATGGAAGAAAGAAAAGGAAATGCCATTTGCCTATCATGTCAGTGTGCCAACTACATGTGATGATAACGTCCACTACAACTGATATGCTCCTCTCTCAATGTCGACCCCCTCTCCTCATATAGGGGTGCCCCAACCCCCTATCCTGACCAGCAACCTGATACGTCCCAAACCTGAGGTTAGAGTTAGAATCCAGACTCACAGCCGCCAATAATAACAAGGATGACTATAGTCGTCTCGCAGCATGCTGATTAAAAGCTCATGGCTTTTATGTTTGAGATGTCTAAGCGCTACTATCACAAGTTCAGGTCATATGTTCCCCTTGTATCATGTTATACTACATGCTTTAAAAAGGACCGTTTTGATTTGACTTTTTCCTCTTTTCAATAAAGATATTTCAAAATAATATATTTTACAGCTGTAATTATAATACCATGAAACTGTCAAATTGTGACTTTTTTCCCAAGGTTAGAATACTGTCAGAATCTTTTACCGGGCCAAAGCCGGGGTATTATATTGGTTTTACATTTTAGGATGGCAACAGTTTGAGCCTGGAACTGATTATTTCAGGGAAATATGACACGTGCACACTAATAGACAAAAACGGATTTCAATGAAAACAGTTTTTGTTTGGAAAAATGGGCAAAATACCTGGGATTATGTGTACATGAGAGATGCATACACTACAAGATTTTGTGTCATAATAAATCTAAAAGAAGGCCTTGAAGCAAGCGTGGGAGCTCTCACACATCTCCAGATACCACTTTAAAAAAAAATTAAAAAACACTCGCAGGAATGAATCCAAAAAATAGGTAGCGCGGTCAACAAAGTCTTAGCATGTGATAACATGCTATACGGGTGAAATGTGTGCCGGCTGCCGCATAATGGGCTCCCCGGTAAACACATTTTAAAGGTGCAACAGTACGTCGGTTTCACATTTGGGAATGCCATTTGTTTGGGTCTCTCTCTGGAGACCGTTTGCCCACGCTATCGTCGTGTGTCTGTGTCTGCAAGACGAGCCAGGAAAAAAGGTAACTACAGGAGAGATACATACATGGGCTTGTCCCATCAATCCTACTTTGCAACACACTTCCAAGGCAAATATACTCAACAAAAGCATCCTCTGCACAGAATCAGCATGAAAATTCTAGTCCAAATGAGTTGATGGTTCTACAGCCGTGGGTCTCAACCAACCACATTTTGCATTTAAATTAAACCTAGCATCTGTCTTGTAAAACAGCCTGTCATCTTTATGAGTATGAATACACGTCATTAAATGTGCAAGGTACTTTTAGAGCCCATTTTTGAGGAAATGAGGAGGCATACAAATAATAATGTTGCATTTTCTCCTTCATCCAGGTGGCGGGAGTCGAGTTGCAACCAGTTTTAAGGCGCATTGCCACACCTGCCATGGGAGAGTGTGGCCCAGAGTTACGGCAACCGGATCGGCCCAACCTTGTTGCTGATTTATTAGTTAATATACGGTATTTCCAAAAAAACATGATTGAAGCCACAACGTGGCAAAGGACGATTTTTGAGTCTTTCTATGTAGTCCTATTATGAAAGATGGTGGTTATCATAAATAACTAGTGAGCTCAGATAATTTGCCACATCTACATTGCATGTGCTTTTATGTGACCAACTGTTCTGGGAACAGGCCCACCTCCACCTCCACAAGTCAAACAAAGCATATTTTAGCAGTCAAGAGAGTCCAAGAACTGAATTGCATGTAAAGTTGGTGGATGCTGTTTAAGGAAAAGGCTCTCCTACAAGTCTGCCAAAAACCAGACCGACAGTCCGTGCCTCACATTCCCCATTGTGCGAGTCAAAGTCTGAGTTAATGTGTAACTGCTCTGTGAGGGCAGAGGAGCTTAACAAAAGACTGCAATCGCAAAAGTCCTGGGGGAGGTAATGATCACAACTTTGGTCCCACGTGAGTGTGTGTTCTGATGACACCGTGGCTTCCTGCCCTCTTGGCAGTCCTTTGACGGCGGCGACACAGACGGTCCGTCGGTTGGGAGGGAATTCATCATGTCTGACAGGAGTCCATTAGCACAAGTCAGGCAAACAGAGCCATGTGGTCAAGAGACATTGGTCACGCCTCCCTGGTTTCTGCACATTCACCTTGGACATGACCACACAAGACTATAACATACACTAAAACCAGCAGTAGCCTAACCTGCAGACACACCGATCCACACGTTTGCACTTCCAGTCTGATCCTGACACCTGAATTTGGATTTGTGAAGACACAGATACAATGCAGGTAGGCTTTAATGTGCAACCACGGCAAAAAGAATATCGGCAAATGTAGCGGTCTCCACACATACACAAGCGCTCAGCCTGACGCATTGACGGCTTTACAGACAGTCGACTAACAGCAACTTTTAACATCGCACATAAAGTCAGAGTCGCTCCATTATCAGGAGTGCGTTGATTTTACATGCGGCTGTGATAAACTCCTCTCTACAAGAAAAACTGCAGTGACCCGGGCATTTTTTGTAGTGTTAAGAGTTTGTGTGACGTCACACGTTGGAGCGCTTGCGTGTGCGCGGTGCATTGCACACTTACATGTCAGCTATGTTTGCCGATACTCGTCTAGCTACATTTTCCGACAAGAACAAGCTGACAACATTAAAGCACAGCATCGGAAACGTCCACAGATGATACCACTACGGGACCGGATTGGTCCCAACTCTAGTTTAGACTGTATAGCCTGTCTGACAGGCAAACACCAGGTCCAAATGTAGATCTGTACCAAAAAGACCATCGAACAGTTTCTAGAATTCCACGTTCATCCAAAATATCGGTGCAAAATGTCCATTATCAGCATACCACATCAAAGCAAACAATTTGTTTTAAAAGCTTCATATTATTCACATTATTACAAAGTTGTAATGTGCTTTGTTATTTGACACTTGAATGACAAGTCAGACTGGTAAAATAATCAACATTCAAATAATTTTCTACTGGTGCACTTATTCTTCACTGTTAATGTTTACAATGGCAACAGTTTGACCCTGGAACGGATTCTTCCCATTTCCGTAATTTCTTTTTAAGTCTGACAAATGGGAAGTTTGTATAGTTTACACAAAATGTGGCAGCACTGCCAAAATACTTCCCAATCATACCTCGGACAGTAAGGATGCCATCGTCTATGATGGCAACCGTTGGACCCTGGAACAGATTATTTCTCCTCCTTATTATGGGAAAATTGCTTGACAAATTGGGTCTATCAGCATCCCAGAAACCAAACTATTAAGGCACCGTCAGTGTGATGCTGGTTTGTATGTGTACCTTAAGTTTCTAACACTTGTATACCAGTCAAGGTTTCAATGGTGCCACTTTCACTTCGGAACAGGTATTTACAGTCCTCAACAGGACACAGTACAGTTAGTTGTGCACCACTGCAAACTGCAGCCACAATTATACTGTATATTGTGCATATTGTGCAACTGCTATGCGGTATATGCTCCACAAGGGAGCTTGACAGAAAAGCAACGCGGGAAACGACGAAGAAGGGCTCTCGGAGGGGGTGGCGTTCCCAATGAACACTTTGCAGTGCGCCATATGTGCTTATTACGTGTAGAGCTTTGCGTGAGCTTTGCGTACTTACGGATTTGGACTTTCTTGGGGTCCAACTTGCGGACTTGACTCTGCAGCATATGCAGCCTGCCCTGGATCCTGCAGGACCTCCCGAACACCGTCCCCGCCTCCATCTCGATGCCCAGGAAGATGTCGCTGGCAAGCCGGGAAAGATCCGACAGTTGGCGGATGATGTTGATGAGGGTGTGACAGCTAACCGCGTCCAGCGATGACAATAAAAGTCTCTTTTTCACTTGGCGTCTGCTGGGCGACTCATCCACCGGTGCCCTGCTCAAGCGCCGCGGTTCAATGCTCCTCTTGGAAAACGGCATCTTCACGTTGTCGAAAGCAGTTTAGACAGACACAAATCCAACAGGCTTGCTTGACCCCGCCATGTTTCTGGGCTTGCTGTTAGTCGCACCCCGAAGTCCGTCCGGGTTCAAAAGAACACGCGAGAATGGAGCGCGGGCGGGCCCGAGGAGAAAAACACACCCAGGCAACAGCAAAGTGTGGATAACGCCCAACCACCTGTGAGCAATGGATTCGGAGCCGGAGAGCAAAAGCTGACCTGCCGGTAAACTTCCAAAGCAGGACTGGACTCCTTCAAAGGTGGCACACGACGCCCAAGGCAGACAAGTACGCGCGTAGCCGTCTAAGAACGCGATAGGATTCGGGTCTTTGGACGGGAATGACACGTTCAAGTCAGCGGCGGTGCTAGCAGGCTAAGCTAGCACAGCACGTCGCGTGAGAGTGTAATGGACCGGAGCCGCCGAATTCCCCCGCGGACGTGTCGGCTAAAATGCCAGCTTTGTGGGGGGAAAGTTCCCCCGCCATTCGTGGTAGTTAGTCGCGACGCCTCTCGATGCATTGACGGGCGTACCCAAACGCACGGACGACCCCTGCCCCTCTTAAACAGTAAAGCTCGGTTGCCTGGCTGGCTCTCCCGCGGCCCCCAAACGCGAACAAGCACGCGCGCTCCACGTGCTTTACGCCATAAGGGCGCCCAATACCGAAGCGTCACGTGCATGTTCAACGTTTCCAAGAAGCGCTACAAGCAGCACAGTACAGGAGTAGAGGAGGTTTCACGCTGCACATCTGTGTCAAATAAAGCAACAAGCACAGAACAAAGAATGAAAACGAGTTTAATCAATATTAAATATATGCCCAAAAAGATCTTCTAGTACTCCCAAACAAGTCAAAACAATACCAAAAATGTCGCCCAGCAGATTTCATAGACCTCTCTTCAGAGTTTGTTTTGTTTCAGACGTTCATTCCGTGGGGGGTAAAATGTATCATGTGTATTTCAGTTATCGTATAGTTTAACAGTGCATCAACCGTTTCGGCCAAGTTTAAAATACGCCCAAACCCCCAGACATAAAGTTATTTATAGAATTATTTACACACGAAAAAGGAGTCCACTCCATTTGGTGAGAAACAGCAAGAGCGTAATCACACAGAAGACACAGGAACATTGGAGATGGACAACTAATTCTTCAATTAACACAAGGTGGAATCTGCATTCAAATCAATTAGGATAAATTGTGATATACTGTATATTTTGAGCAAATGAGGCTTTGCATGTGATGTTTGCTGTTGGAATTCATCGGGTTTGTATAATTGTACAGTGGGATTTCTGAGCCAGTAAGACCACCAATCATACATCATGTCATTAGAGTGGACTATGATCAACCTTCCTTAACTGTGCCAAGCTCTTGCCTGGCAACTGCGATGGTTGTTGCTCTTTATACTGCAGTATGTTTAGGTATCCATGTCCTCAGATTAACAGCAAACAGGAAATCCTGGCTCAGAGTGCGGAAACCCCTGTATTTGGGGCAATGAAAGCATCTTCCTGGCAGGAGAAGCATCAAGGAGAAACAACAGGCAAGGCAAGGATTCCAGGCTGAGAAGTGACCAAATAAAATATGACTGACAAGGACATGTAGTGAACATACGATGAGGATAGAAGTTCTTCTTCCATGGGTTCAGCTTGGGACAAATATTTCCATTCATTGGTCCCATCACCAAAAAAACAAAAAACCAGGACACCAGGTGTGTTCATTTGTCCCCCTCTGGTGGCAGCTTTCAGAATCGCTCTTCTTCCCAGCGACTCCTACCATAAACACACACGCACGCACACAAACACATTTACGGACATACACACTCCTCGGTTTAGGCTTATCTGGTGTAGTAGACTCTGTAGTAAACACTTTTGGAGCGCCACAGTGAGTAGGAGTTGTCAAACTTGAGCAGGTACACGCCACGGCCGGGGTATTGGTGGCTGCCGGCATACACCTCCTCGTGACAGTCCCGCCGGTACACCGGCACAATCTCATCCACCTGAGGCTTCCCCGCCACCTTCTTTGCCTTCTCCTCTTCGCTCGGGGGCTCGCCTAAAAAGACATGGACAATTTGTGTTTACACTGCAGGGTGTGTAGGCCACGTCAGCTGTGTGTAAGTGTAAGTGTGCATTACGGACGCTCATGTGAAAGCATTTGACAACAGAAACGTAAAATATGCTTCTCAAACCAAATTCCTCGGGGCAAACACATACAGATTACACTAGATTGTCCAAAAGTGCCATACCTTCTTCATCCTCGTCCTCATCGCTCGACTCAGACACGTGCACGCTGACCGAGGCCGACGCCGCATCGGTCCACTCAAAGAAGACCCCGAAGCCAATGTCGTAATAGTCTGTGGCGAACTCCCAGAATAGGTAAGAGCCCTCCTCGTGCGTGGGCACACGCACCGTCACCACCTCGCCGCGCCCCACCGTGATCACGCTGTCGGCGTCCTGGCGGATCTTCTCTTTGAAGTCTTTGATTTGCGGGCGTGTCCACATGGACGGAGCAGCAATGACTGGCGGAGAGTCTGCTGCCGAAAGATGAGACGTATTACAATTACCATCGCTTATGGAATGTTGTCATCTAGATGTGCCAAAGCCCATTCTGGTTATATTTGTGGTATCTAACTGTAACAGGGGTCTTCAACGAACAGAGAGCCAAATACTTAGGATGTACAGTAATCGCTCACTTATTGCGATTCGTTGGTTCCAGACTCGACCATTATTAGTGAATTTCCACAAAGTAGGTTTCCTTAGTTATAAAAGGAATATTTCCGTGGTTAGAACATAAAAAAACCTGTTAGGTTGTTAGACCTTTTAAATACAGTTTTTCCCCATTAGAGCCCTCTTAACATGAAACAATCCTATGATCACTTTTGCAATGGCGTTACCAAAATATACTGTAGTAGACATAAAAGACAGCCATAAGCCATACTACGGACCCATAGGTTCCCCAGACGTATGCCAAATGTCCTTGGGGGTACGTGAATAAAAATTTTAAACTATTAGCGCCGAACACTCACAATTAATTACAAGCGCACTTAAACGCCTGGTGGCACAGAGTAGAATAACAGAAAGAAGGAAGGAGACATGACATGCTGTATGAGTTATATAAATTAGTCAGTCAGTTTGATGATTACAGTCACCTCTAAAAGGATCGGAACGGCAAGGTCAATTCCTTTGTTGTTGTTGTATACTGAAGATGTATGGGTTTCAGATCAAAAGATGAATATGAGACAAAAGTTCACAATTCCTGCTTTTATTTGGTGGTATTTACATCTAAATGTGTTAAACAACTCAGGACTAAGCACCTTTTCTTTGAACCCACTCACTTTTCACGTGAGCAAAATTTATTGGAACATCTGACTGATGGGTGTTTCTACTTGCTCGAGTGTTGCCTTTTACATTGATTGCAGAAACATGAAATAGTTCTTGCAGTTTCTGGCTTTGGGTTTCACTTGTGAAAACTGTATTTGCTGTTAAGCAAACATGAAGACCAGAGAGCCGTCTATGGGAGAAAAGCAAACCATTTTGAAGCCAAGAGAAGAGGGAAAATCGAGCAGCAGTATTGCACAAACAATGGGCATAGCCAGTACAACAATATGGAATGTCCAGAAAAAGAATTCAACTACTGGTGTACTGAGCAATAGAAATCCCAAGGGTAAAAACAGCAGTTGATGACAAACATTGTGAGAGCTGTGAAGACAAACCCAAAGACAACAGTCACTGACATCACTGCCAACCTTCACAGGGCAGGGGTGACGGTATCGCATTCTACTATTTGAAGAAGAGTTTGAGATAACAAACATAGAGGCCACACCACAAGATGGAAACCACTCATCAGCAAGAAGAATCAGAAGACCTGATTGGATTTTGCTAAAAAGTACAGAGATCAGCTACAAAAGTTTTGGAACAAAGTTTTATGGACAGATAAGACCAAGATTAACCTCTACCAAAGTGATGGAAAGGCCAAAGTATGGAGGAAGAAAGGGCCTGCTTATGACCCAAAACATGCAAGCTCATCTGTGAAGTAGTGCTGGGCGATATGGAAAAAAATAATATCACGATATGGAATATTTTAGATCACGACAACGATATATATCACAATACACCACAAAAAATATGTTTTCAGTTATTCTTTGAAAAGTTTGATACAAATATCAAATAATAAATATATAATTGCTTACTTTTTTCTAAACTTTATTTTGAAGTGACATTTAATTAAACTATCACAAATGAGACAAATACATTTCAGTGCAGCAATATAAATGTATCAAAAGACAACAGATCTGGTGGAGGTACAGCTAGAGTAGCCTTTGCATTGATTTTTCAGTGATTTACAGTTATTTAAATTAAATTATCGAAATAAACTCTTTATTTTTAGCATTTTTAAGTGCACAACTATTTTAAGCTTCTTAGCAGAAAGCACATATTTTTTGTACAAAAACGGAGCAATAAAAAATAAACAAATTATTTTCAACTTTCTGAATGTTGTAACCTTCTAGCACAAACTTTGCCTTTAGAAATGTAATGTAAGATGGCACGTGTGATTTGTTTAAGACTTAACTTCGGCTGGCTATTGTTTTTCTTTTCGCTACTTGCTTTACCTCTCAATTTTGGGATTCTCGTGTATTCCTGTCTTCTGTAGACGATAAAAGAGGTTCGTTGTGTTGGCGTCGCCGTCGGTCATATGTAAATATGCTGCTCCGTGTCGGACTTCTTGAACCCAAGATGAAACCAAATCAAAGACGGACCCCCTCTTTTTGGTAAAAGTGTTTCTTCTTGGACTTACTGTGCAGCTGTCTGTTTGTTGAGACTCCAGGCATGAGACTTCAACTTGTTGCGTGTCCACCTTCCAGCACTCATGAGTTAGATAACGTAAAGCATGTCCCAAAACCGCGTGAGAGTCAAATAACATAAAGCAGCGTAATGTCGCAAAACCACTAGATGGAGTTTCGTTGCGATTTTGTTTTGTAAATTCTTCTTTATCACTTATATAAACAGTCTTATCACAATGTATACTCTTTTACATTCGTCGTTGCATATTTAACAAAATATTTGCTTCAATAATTGATCAAATTAGGTTAGAAACAATAAAAAATGATATAAGAGAAAGAGCACGATAGACACTTTTCTATCATCCTCACGATATGTATTGTCATATCGCCCAGCACTACTGTGAAGCACGGTGGAGGTAATGTCATGGCCTGGGCTTGCATGGCTGCTTCTTGAACAGGCTCACTCATCTTTATTGATGATGTGACTTATGATGGTGTAAGTACAATGAATTCGGACATCTACAAAACCATTTTGTCTGGCAATTTATGGAAAAATGCATCCAAACTAATCAGGAGAAGCTTCATCATGCAACACGACAATGACCCAAAACACACTGGCAACATAACAAAGGCCTTGGACTGGCTAAGTCAATCACCAGACCACAAGTGTTTTACATGCGTTTAAGAGGAGACTAAAGTTAGAAACCCCCAGAAACAAACAAGAACTGAAAGCGGCATTTCAAGTGAAGAATCCAACAGCCTGGTGAAGTCGATGGGTCGCAGGCTTGATGCAGTTACTGCAAGTAAGGGTTATGTCACCAAAAATTTAATGTTATTTATTTCAAGTTAATTTAAAAATGTATGTTCCAATACTTTTGCTCACTTGAAAAGTGGATGGGTTCAAAAAAAAAGGTGCTCTCTCCTGAGTTGTTTAACACATCTAGACATCTTCAGTATACAACAAAAACAAAAGGAATTGACCTTGCCATTTCAATACTTTTAGAGGTGACTGTTGTGTATTAAGAGTGTTTAATCTAAAAAGTCATCATTTACAAGGCAGTGCAGAATTATAAGGCAAATGAGTATTTGACCACATCGTCCTCTTTATGTATGTTGTCTTACTCCAAGCTGTATAGGCTTGAAAGCCTACTACCAATTAAGCATGTCAGGTGATGTGCATCTCTGTAATGAGAAGGGGTGTGGTCTAATGACATCATCACCCTATATCAGGTGTGCATAACTATTAGGCAACTTCCTTTCCTTTGGCAAAATGGGTCAAAAGAAGGACTTGACAGGCTCCGAAAAGTCAAAAATAGTGAGATATCTTGCACGGGGATGCAGCACTCTTAAAATTGCCAAGCTTCTGAAGCGTGTTTATCGAACAATCAGGCGTTTCATTCAAAATAGTCAACAGGGTCGCAAGAAGAAAAGTAAGGCGCAAAATAACTGCCCATGAACTAAGAAAAGTCAAGCGTGCAGCTGGCAAGATGCCACTTGCCACTAGTTTTGCCATATTTCAGAGCTGCAACATCACCCCAAAAGCACAAGGTGTGCAATACTCGGAGACATGGCCAAGGTAAGAAAGGTTGAAAAATGACCACCACTGAACAAGACACATAAGCTGAAACGTCAAGACTGGGCCAAGAAATATCAGAAGACAGATTTTTCTAAGGTTTCATGGACTGATGAAATGAGAGTGAGTCTGGATGGGCTCGTGGTTGGATCGGTAAAGGGCAGAGAGCTCCAGTCCGACTTAGACGCCAGCAATGTGGAGGTGGAGTACTAGTATCATCAAAGATGAGCTTGTGGAGCCTTTTCGGGTTGAGGATGGAGTCAAGCTCAACTCCCAGTTCTACTGCCTGTTTCTGGAAGACACCTTCTTCAAGCAGTGGTACAGGAAGAAGTCTGCATCCTTCAAGAAAAACATGATTTTCATGCAGGACATGCTCCATCACACGCGTCCAAGTACTCCACAGCGTGGCTGGCAAGAAAGGGTCTAAAAGAAGATAAACGAATGACATGGCCTCCTTGTTCACCTGATCTGAACCCCATAGAGAACCTCTGGTTCATCATCAAATGTGAGATTTACAAGGAGTGAAAACAGTACACCTCGCTGAGGAGGCTGTGGTTGCTGCTGCACGCAATGTTGATGGTGAACAGATCAAAACACTGACAGAATCCATGGATGGCAGGCTTTAGAGTGTCCTTGCAAAGAAAGGTGGCTATATTGGTCACTGTTTTTTTTTGAATGTCAGAAATGTATATTTGTGAATGTTAAGATGTTATATTGGTTTCACTGGTGAAAATAAATCATTGGAATGGGTATATATTTGTTTTTTGTTAAGTTGCCTAATAGTTATGCACAGTAATAGACACCTGCACACACGGATATCCCCCTAAAATAGCTAAAACTAAAAAACTACTTCCACAAATATTCAGCTTTGATAGTTAGGTAGAACCCAGTATTTGGGGTTCGTTGAGAACATGGTTATTATTCTCAATTTTCTTGTCAATAATAAAATTAAATTCTCAAAAATAAAACTTGCCTAATAATTCTGCACTCCCTGTATATTACCACACTGTGAAAACCTGTCAAATATATGTGCAAGAAACTGGGGATATTTCTGTACTGTGGATACTGCTTTATCATGTTTGTTAAACTTTCTTTTCAATTTGGTATCAAATTAATATGCAGAATTGACAAAAGTGAAGCTCAAGTTGAACCCATTCAAACAGAAGCATCCCAACATCCTGTTGAAATAAAAGCTGTGTAGCACGAATACTTAAGACACTTTATTCATCGCCGAGAGAAATTCTAAAAATCTAAATCTGACCATGCAAAATACACATATTTGAACCAGAATTACTTACAATAAAGTTAACTAACCAATTAATTGTATTTCACGTTAAATAAAATGTAAAGTGTGCAAGAGCAGGGGATACATGGCTTCAAGTCAAATGTCCGAACAGGTACGCCACTGTAAAAAGTTTGGCAACCACTGCTATACACTCAGACATTAGCATTGGGAGTCACATTATGATCGAGTGCCTCCTGCAGTGGTTGTCTCCTCAATACTACATATAAATATGTTTTTAAATGAATCTTCTGAATGCCTTATATTTGTATTTTAGTTCATTTAGCCATTGTAAGACTTGAAAATGCTCAATTTAGGCCAGAAATACGTAACATTTTGGTAAATATGTATTTTTTACTATTACGTCATAGTTAACTACAAAAGAACATATTTTTTTTGAATGTAACAGAGATAAGCCACCAAAAATTAAGTTTCAACTAGTACATTTGAACTAATAGAAAAAGTTCTACAATGTTTTTCTTTCCCATTCTTATGGATTAATGCAGCACATTTTTCATGTACACTAAACTTGTTTCCTTGAAGATCTATCTTGCCTTCAGCCAAAATACTCACACCTTACTCTGTGCAGTTGAATTAAACCTACCCAATCATTATATAAGAAAATGTGATGTAAGTATATATTTTTTACATTTCAGAAAATACAAAAAAAAAATTGTATTTATATTATAAGTGTTTCGCTTTCATTCATTTGAGGCGGTGCACCACAAGTAGATTTGGCACTACCTGTTCGCCTGCGCTCATAAACACATGATACAGGACAAAATAGCTTTGTAGCTTCACATCCGTAAATCTGATTCTTAACACACCTCATATGCATCAGAGTCCACATTCACAGAGCTTCTCTCAGTCCTCTCAGAAAGCGCCTAACTTAGCAAAAAAATTCCTAGCAAGTACTCTTAGCTTAAGAGTCATTACTGAAGTTCCTGGGAGCAACTTTTGAGCATGGACAGGACTGAAACTTTTATCTTAGTGAGGAGGTGTGGCTTACCCCATTACTAGGTTTGACACAGTCTTCTAAGAGATGTGATTGGTTGTTACAAAAAGGGGAAAAGAACAAAAAAAGAACAAAAATGTGCTCCTCGTAATTAATGGACAGTAAAATCAAGCGATCACTTATAAATTGGAATGTCTTAGTAATGATGATGACATTCAATGTATGCCATCACCATGAAACTGAACAAAATGAAATGAATGACGACTCAGCTTGAAAACATACCACATTCTCATGCCCATATTTTGGTATCCGTAATGTTATGTTTACTGTCCATGCTGCTCATTTGTCCACTTTATGTAAATTATATTAATGGTGGATGCAGACTTAGCTGTCAGCCTTTCCAGTTATTGCTAACCATATGAGGCAGAGAAACCGCTTAAATGGTCTGACTGGTCACTCTGCTGACAGAGCCAAGTCATCACTACTGCATTGCAGCATTTGACCTTTGGGGAGGTATTGCAATGTCATGATGACTTTCATCGCGACCGTTGTATCGTTACTACACTGAGTGGGATTAGTAAACTCAACCTTGATGAGGTCCAAAACAGACATTATCCCGGTATGATTGATCCGGTAGCGTGTCAGTAAGTGTACTTTATGTCCATATGTCTGCTATTTCATCTGTTTACGCCACTCTTAGGCTTCTTAGAAGTCCTTCTCCCCACTCCTAACATTTTGCCGCCTTACAGTCTAACCTTTCTTATCATACAGTATCTAATCGCCTTAAGATGCTTTGTAAATAACTTTTATATAAGCATGTAAAAACTCTTAGCATAACATAACATTAAAATCTTAGAATCAGAGGAATTCAAAAACTCACTATGAGCTATTTTTAGCCTTAGGATGCCTTGTGAATATGGGCCCTGGTCTGCCAGAATAAGAAATTCATAGCAAAAGGGGTGAGTGTTGCCACCTCAGCGACTATGTTGCTGTACTTAGCGACTTTTTCAAATTTCTCTAAATTCTGTTTTTCAAAAACGTAGTGAGAACAAATCTAGCCAGCCATGCCTTTAAGGTGACAGTTAGGTTTCAGGTTTATTACAGTGTACTTCACTACACTGTAACCATCAGCTTCACAGCAAATACAAAAGGTATAGCTAACTTACTTAATAACGGCCCATTCTCGGAGATCTCCTCTGCCGCCTCCGGTTCCAGCTCTCGGTCTGTGTTTTCCATGTATGAGTCCAAGTGGCCGCCATTGACGGTGGGGGTGTCCTCGCTTGAAGATGGTGAAGCTGCACATATCGAGCCTGCTGCAATGGGATCGCCAGTGCAAAAGCCCCCCTGGTGGGCGTGTTCCATCAATTCAGCCTGTTGCTGCTTCTGTAAGGCCGCCTGGGATAAGAGCAGTTGGCACTCTCTAAGACAGGAATGTTTCTTTTAGGGCCGCAAAGATTCCTAGAATAATTCCAGTAGCTCGATTACAAAAAAATTCTGCCTTGCTTCAGAATCATCTTACGTCACCCACGCAGAGCACAAAGAAGGAAGCACTTCCTTCTGCACACAGGTTTGAAGGCGTCAGAGAACGCGACAAGTGAAAAAGAAAAACAAAAAGTAAAAAAGCAACATAAAATTTGGCATAACAGCAAGTTGATTAAGGCTAATGTACCTTGCTAACATAACGTTAGCCGTGTGGAGGGCTAGCTTTCTCTGAATTATGAGTACTGGCCAATGTGTGGCAGTTTATGACTATGTTAGCGTGACTTCCTACAGGTTTTATTTCATATGCAACACAGCGCTGTGAGTAAGAACCATCCATGCGATGGGTGGGTGGGCTTTCGGTTGAAGAACGTAGATCCAGTTAAATGCCGAGATCACATGAGTAGAGCGTTATGCTTCTCAAAACAATGTACTTTCAAAAGAGTAACACATTTGCATGACAAATATACCTTCCCAAAAACATCTCACACATACACAACAACCCATAGACCACGGCGCGCATTAATGCGATGGAGGGAAAAAGTGACGCAGAGCGATTTATGAGGTTTGGGAGGCATGTTTGTCATGCAAAAGTAATAATCTTTTGAAAGTAAATTGTTTTGAGAAGCAGAATGCTTTACTGGTGATCTCAGAAGCTAACCAGAACTAGTTCTTCATCACTGAAATCCCACCAGAACTGGACTCACAGGAAAAATTGGGGGTTAATCACTGTTAATGTACAATTCAGGCAATATATGCTTATCAATTACTTACATTTACCCAAAGAATTGTGAGATAATCCACTTAATTTAACAAACAGATGGTAGAAATAGACTAACAATAAAATATAAACACACCCTCCTCTTTGATCCAGGCTTACTGAAGATTAAGAAACATTTGCCTTTTAGATCTCACTGTATAAAATGGGGCAAGCGCCACTCTCACGGCTTGGCAGCGACTCATTTGCACTTTCAGTGCGTAGAGCTCCACCTCATCATTGCCGAGGAAGCTGCCGGCTTGTGTCTGCCTTTGGGCAACAGCATCTGCTGCTGCTCAGTGAGAACACAAAATGCAGAACAAAATGTTCTGTCAAGTCTCCAAATACCAGAAAACTCCCCAACGACGACAGAAAAAGTCGCTAGAATTGTCGCTAGTTGCTTTTGAAATAATAACAGTATGTCTTTAAAGGGGGGTAGGATTGTCGCTAGATCTAGCGACAAAATCGCCAAGCAACACTGCTGCAAAAACTCAATATATTATAAAGAATATTTGTCCTATTTCTAGTGAGCCTGTCTAAGTTTAGGATTTATAAATGCATAGCAGTCAACATAATGTAATATATTATGTATTATTTCCCACCTTTTCTAGTAAATTGTTACATTATGGGATGGATAAATAATTCTACAAACGCACCATCATGTAGTCAATCTGACCCCAGAAAATACACTTTGTTCCTATGCACAATGTCAATGTAGCAAATCAAATGTTTTTTTAAATCTAATTAGTCATTCATTATTTCGTGAAATGTTTTCTTTTCTTTTGTGTATTTATTATTGCTCTTTAATCAAGCAAACATTTGTTTTTTCTTGATTACTCAATTAAATGGAAAACGTGTTTACTAAAAATTTTAAATTAAATTAAAATTAAATTATCGCTGCACCCCTAGTTTCTTAATATGACCTATTTTAGGTTTTCAAATGAAGCACAACTTGGGGCAGGGATATGCAAACATATAGTGGTGTGTACAAACAATCTCACATGAACTAATGAAATGTCATAAAAATACGAGCTTGTGCACGTTGCCATCGAAGAGAGCCAACCTGTTGCTGGGCCAGCTGGACTTGGTAGAGCTGTTGCATGTACTGCTGGTAGTGCTGCTCCTGGAGCTGACGGATGAGGCTGATCTGCTGCTCGGGGCTGTTTGGGTACTGCTGAGCAGCGTACTGCTGGAACTGCACTGCAGTCTGGGCGTTCAAGGCTGCCATTATCTGATGCCTGGGAAAAGGACATCACAAAGACGAGTTAAGAGTAAGGAAGACAACACAGGAAACATTAGGGAGGCACGGATGGATATTGTTGTGATATACTTCTGCTGCTCAATCCGTAGCCTCTCTTCCTCTGCCTGCCGCCTTTCCTCTTCCTCACGCCTCAGCCGTTCCTCTTCCTCCTGCCTTCGTCTATCCTCTTCTTGCTTTTGTCGCTCTCTCTCCTCCTCTTCCTGCCTCTGACGCTCCTCCTCCTCTTTCCTGTCAAGACAGCCATCATTATCATACAACACGTCAGTACCAATAAAGCAGAACAATTAAACATGTTCGTCATTTGTGGTGTGTTCTGTAAAACACACAGAAATTAAGCAGAGAAAAAGTATACCTTTTCCTCTCTTGCTCCTCCTTCTCTATCTTGTGTGAGGTGACATAGGGCGCAAAGAGGTTGCAGCACTTGTTGAGCAGCTGCACAAACTCCACCATGGCCTCCTGCTTCCCCATGTTACCCAATGACGCCCACTCTTTCCTATGGAAAAGTAAAATGCATGGTTTTGTATACAAATAGAAACATTTAAAATTGTAAAATATGTGGGGAGAAACATACAGTAAGTTGAATTAAAACTGTACTCCATAACTCCTCAAAAGTGGCTTCTCATTTGGCAGCTGCTTAAAAAATGTCTCAATTCCTCAGTATTCTCCATTATGACGACGGATTGTATCGCTATACATATACGTGGCTTCTGTAAAGCTGACCACTAAAGTAGCATAGAGAATTCCAGAGCAATATGCTCTACATTTTAACAGTGCCCTAAAGCGTTGACAGAAAAAATCATTATGGTGACTGACAGCGCCCCTTGCTGGTAGGGCGTAGAAAATCAGCAAAGAATGGGGGAAGTTATAGCTATATTTTTATGAATTTTATTTTATTATTTTTTATGTGAGTTGAAAATGTTTTAATATATAACAATATTAATTATTATTAATATTAAATTGCATTTGTACAAAATACAAAGTTTGTGCAAAAAGAGACCAGCTGGAGTGCACTACTCGGTTTTTAGGGTAACTAAACAGTGGTTCCACAACTTTTTACAGGCGTGTTCCCCTTCAGATATTTGACGTGAAGCCATGTACCTGTTAACTTGAAATTCTGATCATAATTAACTAGTTATTTAATTGTATAGTAATTCTGGGTTTTGCATGGTCACATTTTGATAAAGTTTCCCATCAGCATTGATTAATAGATAAGTAATCATTCTACTTATCTTTTATTCCAGTCTGATGTTGGAATACATTTGAGCCTCACTTTTTTGTCCACTCATGAGGCTATGGTTTAGGTCTGCATATTAATCTAATACTAAACTGAAGGGGAGAAGTTTACTAATCATGATAAAGCAGTATCCGAAACATATACAGCCAGCAATAAAGCCTCATTTTCGGGGGGTTTCACTGCTCCGCCCTGCGGTTTCCACAGCTGTGCAGTGAGTGAATGAAATGAGGGAATGAAAGGAAATCTTCAATATGAAACATTCTTAAAGCACAAAATAATCATCAAACTTACTTAATTTGTTAAGTTTGTCATATAAGATGCACATACTGCAATGAACAACTTCACGTTTTGTCTGCTTTATGCTTCTACTTCTCCTCGCACTGTGAGCTGTTCAGGCATACTCGTAACTGTGAGTGTTAGGTGCAAATTGTTTTTCATTTTTACTCAAGTACACACTCTGGGAACCCGGGGGGGTCACATACTGATTGACGTATGCAATAATATTCCTTATATTCCTTTTTTTTTTTTTAAAGAAAATAAAAAAGAACACTATCAGGAAAATGCGGCCAAATGTCTATCCCTAATTGAATATTCCTCCAAATACTGACAGCATGTTTTCCAACAAACAGAAAGTCAAGCAAGAGAGTTTGAAGGTCACACGCGTGTGCAGGCCTTTCAGTGGAGGTCTACCTGCGGTCGTTTCCCAGGACATCAAAGAAGCCAACCTCGGGGGAGGCATCGGGATTATAAGCGCCCAGCAGCACCTGCTTGTGTAGGGCTACCAGGCGAAGCTTCTCCTCGTAGGTGGGGTGAAAGGCCTTCCCATCCTTATCTGAGGGAAATCAATGGCAGATGTTTGTATTGGAGAGCAGACGTGGAGCACTTTGTGATGCTTTCAAGGTACGTAAAGTACACAGTGACACTATTATAAGTATCTTGTGACATTTTAAATGCATCCTTATGAGGGCAGTGAATATAAATGACCGCTTTGTGTTCAATGGGCAGTAATTACTCGACCTACAGTGCCCATTTCCTGTCTGATGTGTTTTTTACACTAACTAGACACTTTGTTAGGCATAACAGCACAATCTAATGAGATTCACATATCAAGCATACTTCACCAATTTGTGGCCTCCACTCTATTAAAGGTGATGTCCACATGAACAAGTAAACCCCCTCCACCAGTATTTGAAAATAATATGTTAAGCCTGCTAATTGTGGCCTCCATTTGTATAGTTGCCATGTCTCAGTCATCAGGTGAGCAAATAAACACCTCCTTCACATGAACGCCCCATTTTGGAAAAATACTGGACTCCATCACAGGGTTTCAACGGATTTGACATTTCAAAATTCCATACATTTTACTGACATTCTAGGTAAACAGATCATTTGAGCTGCAACAATTAATTGATGAAACAATGATTAATCGGTTATCCAAATAATTAACAGCTATTTTGGTATCTAAATAGTCATTTTTTGATAAAGCGCTTCACATTTTCCTTCTAAATGTATTTGTTCTTACATTTTGACAGAAAATGGTACTTTGTGCAACCAACTTTAATATTATCTGTTCATGCAACAATTTGTTTCAAGCATTTTTTGTAAAAAAGAAATAAATGTCTGCTTGTCACCTTCATTCTTATTTCAAAGCAAGTTAGCCATTAATTTGTTAGTATAACATAATATAACTCAGAATTGTATTGATATATATTGACAGTTACAAGCGGCACTTTTGTGCAGCCATACCTGCAATGTGGCCCTCAATGAAAACAAGTTTGACACTACTGGTGTAGGGCCTAACCAATCACTTGATTCAGTAAAACAACAAGTTTCAAATGAACTGACTCAGAAAATGATCATTGGTTGCAGCCCTAGTATCATGTAAATAAACAACGGAATGAATGGTTTGTTTCCATACTTACGTAGAAACCCTGTCCTCACTTTTGATTGGCTTATTCAGAGAGACACACATTTGACTAAATGTTTAGGACTCTTGTAGGAATGTTTAGGACTTTTATAGGAGATAGTAGTGATACCAACATCCGTTTCCAATATTTTGGTATAGCAACTGTAAACTTATATTATAATTGTGTACATGCTGATGTATTAGGGGTGTCAATAGGTGTGTCACAATAGTCAATAAATCTATTCATGCAAAGATAAAGAGTAATTTTTAAAAGTATGTCACTTTGCTGGCCTCGATAACTTGACATGTGCATGCGTGTTTGTTTTCCTGTCTCGCTTTAGTGCGCAGGCTGGATGACAAGGGGGTTCACTCTGCACATCGGGAAAGTTACTTTCACGTTGGACGTTGGATATTTAGGACCTTATGAAATCCGTTTCATCTTTCCCAATTTCTGTTTTATTTTTTCCAAATTTAGTTTTTTTCAATTTAGGTCAGTGATTGAGAAATGGATGTAGCTAGGCTAACTTTTCTAAAGGGATGCACACATTGCCTCAACATCTTCAACAAACTAAAGCCCGTGCTTGTGATTAAGGAAGATATACTCATCCATGCAATTACAACTGCATATGGACGATATCTTTTATGACACGCTTATTTTGTTTACTGTTAGACATGTATCAAATGGCGCTCTTATTTTGAAGGCCGGAAGGATATTCTGTATGAGAGAAAGTGTCTTTATGGCTAACGAGCTAGGTGCAAAAAAAAACGTGCATTTTTTTTCACTCAGAACCTGCACGTGGTCATCAGGAATTGTAAAACATACGATGAAAATATACTCATCCAGCCCGAGTCTCACACACACACACCGCTACAGCATAGCGGTCACACACACACACACACACCGCTACAGCATAGCGGTCACACACACACACACACACCGCTACAGCATAGCGGTCACACACAACTGCTTCGGCATAGCGGAAATTAAGCTAAGAGGAGGTTCCGCCAACTTTCGCTGGTGTTTATCATCATTTCAACATTGGAGGGGGCGGTTTAGTGTGAGATTCCGCCACAATTTAGCCACCCTCCGGGTATATAATTCCAAACACAAATGTTCCTTCTCTTCACGATGACAGCATTTCATTTGCATGATGCCAATTTCTGTGAGATTCCACGTTTCACTGTAAATTCTGTTTTTTGGACTAAATCTGGGATTCCATTAACACGGAAATCATAGGTCCCTAACTAATGGTCTCCATAGGCACTGCCAAGGCGTCAAAAAGGTGCGGTTTGGTGACCTTAGAATCTCTCCTCTGCTATTCACAGACAAAGTAGTCTTGAAGGCCTCATCAAGCTGTGAACTTCAGAGCTTACTGGTGCAGTTTGTAGCTGAGTTTGAAGTTTCTGGGATGAGACTCAGCACCTCCAAATCTGAGGCCATGGTTCTCATGGTTCCGAGGCCTTGGTGCTTTTGTTCCACAGAACAACAGCATGAACAGAGTGAGCCCATTTATCAGTCATGCAGTCTCTTTGTCTTGGTGGGTAGAGGCGGGGCTCCTAGCATACACACAGAAACTAAGTAGAAATTATATCAGTAATTAAAATGGAAAAATGATTCCATTCATCCATTTTCCATCGCTTATCCGGTTCCGGGTCGCGGGGGCAGCAGCTTCAGTAGGGAAGTTCAGACTTCTTGGTCCCTAGCAACCTCTTCCAGCTCAATCGGGAGGATGTTCCCAGGGCGTTCCCAGGCCAGCTGTGAGACATAGTCCATCCAGCGTGTCCTAAGTCTTCCCCGGGGCCTTCTCCCGACTGGGCGTGCCCGAAACACCTCACCAGGGAGGCGCCCGGGAGGCATCCGGACTAGATGCCCGAGCCACCTCAACTGGCTCCTCTCCATGTGAAGGAGCAGCGGCTCTACTCTGAGCTCCTCCCGAATGGCCGAGCTCCTCACCCTATCTCTTAGGATGAGTCCAGCCACCCTACGGAGGAAACTAATTTCCGCCGCTTGTATCCGCGATCTCATTCTTTCGGTCATGACCCATAACTCATGACCATAGGTGAGGGTGGGAACGTAGATCCATCGGTAAACAGAGAGCTTTGCCTTCCGGCTCAGCTCTCTCTTCACCACGACGGTCCGATACAGCGACCGCATTACTGCAGATGCTGCACCGATCCGTCTGTCGATCTCCAACCTTCCCTCACTCGTGAACAAGACCCCGAGATACTTGAACTCCTCCACCTGAGGCAAGACATCACTCCCAACCCGGAGGGTACAATCCCCCCTTTCCGACTGAGAACCATGGCCTCGGATTTGGAGGTGCTGGAAAAATGATTGCGTTTTTCCTAAAAACAAAACTACAAGTTAAAATACCGGCATTCCATGACTCCGGTTATTTAAGACAAAAACAACCAGGTCGTAGCAATAAGATTGGCTCTTAACGAAGATCCCTGAGAGCACAAGAACAGGCTGGTCCTGGTGTACCAGCTCCCACAAAAGCCACTGCTACTGCTGCCAGGAACAATTGGGAATTCTGCATTGAGCGCTATCTCTCGCCGGTACCCCCCAACAGAACCAACGTGACAGGGGACGTAAAGTACGCACGAGACGCCATGATGCGGCAGCACATTGCGGTTGTAATGGCTGCTAATGTGGCAGTGCCGAAGTACGGTAGCAACGCTCGCTCCCTTCAAAAGTCGCGCTGGATGACAGTTGACATCTCGGGCTTTGGGTTAGTCGAATCAGCTCGAAGTCTCGCAAAGCAAGCAACTTGCTACCCAACAAAACGCCGGACTCGGCGTGTTTCCTGTAGCTAGCTAAGCGGCAGCACCGCGAAGTGCCACTTAGCCGAGGTAGCCTAGCTAGCCTAGCTAGCTCGGGTGCACTTTCCAGCACACATAAGGCGTGTAAAGTACCTTTAAAAAATTTCAGCGCCATTCCGTACAGCTCGTGTAGGGGAAACCCCCATCTCCCCTCTATGGCCGACTTGGCAGTCTCTCCATCTTCGGCCTCGGTGGCTACCGGCCTTTCTCTGTCGGGCTCGCCCCGTTCGCCCTGCTCGCCCTCCGGGTCAGGACTGAGGGTAAGGCCATCGAGGGAGACTTCGAGCCGGTTGAAAGCAGCGCTGTCGAGGTCGCCGCTCTGAACCTCCGTCGCCATCATGGAGGATCTGTCAGCTGAAGCGGCCACGTACCTACTTCCGCTTTGACTGGCCGGAACATCCGGGATACGTATCGTGGCGCTATTACTTAGCAATAAGCGCTGCAAATCCAATTTATACGACTTTTTCACATTACAGTAGAGCATGTTGGTGTTTTGCAGCGCCCCGCTTTTTATATACATAGCTTTTTATATACATAGCTTTTTATATACATTAAATTTTATATACATAGCTTTTTATATACATAGCTTTTTATATACATAGAATTTTATATACATAGCTTTTTATATACATAGCTTTTTATATACATAGCTTTTTATATACATAGAATTTTATATACATAGCTTTTTATATACATAGCTTTTTATATACATAGAATTTTATATACATAGCTTTTTATATACATAGCTTTTTATATACATAGAATTTTATATACATAGCTTTTTATATACATAGCTTTTTATATACATAGAATTTTATATACATAGCTTTTTATATACATAGCTTTTTATATACATAGAATTTTATATACATAGCTTTTTATATACATAGCTTTTTATATACATAGAATTTTATATACATAGCTTTTTATATACATAGCTTTTTATATACATAGAATTTTATATACATAGCTTTTTATATACATAGCTTTTTATATACATAGAATTTTATATACATAGCTTTTTATATACATAGCTTTTTATATACATAGAATTTTATATACATAGCTTTTTATATACATAGCTTTTTATATACATAGAATTTTATATACATAGCTTTTTATATACATAGCTTTTTATATACATAGAATTTTATATACATAGCTTTTTATATACATAGCTTTTTATATACATAGAATTTTATATACATAGCTTTTTATATACATAGCTTTTTATATACATAGAATTTTATATACATAGCTTTTTATATACATAGCTTTTTATATACATAGAATTTTATATACATAGCTTTTTATATACATAGCTTTTTATATACATAGAATTTTATATACATAGCTTTTTATATACATAGCTTTTTATATACATAGAATTTTATATACATAGCTTTTTATATACATAGCTTTTTATATACATAGAATTTTATATACATAGCTTTTTATATACATAGCTTTTTATATACATAGAATTTTATATACATAGCTTTTTATATACATAGCTTTTTATATACATAGAATTTTATATACATAGCTTTTTATATACATAGCTTTTTATATACATAGAATTTTATATACATAGCTTTTTATATACATAGCTTTTTATATACATAGAATTTTATATACATAGCTTTTTATATACATAGCTTTTTATATACATAGAATTTTATATACATAGCTTTTTATATACATAGCTTTTTATATACATAGAATTTTATATACATAGCTTTTTATATACATAGCTTTTTATATACATAGAATTTTATATACATAGCTTTTTATATACATAGCTTTTTATATACATAGAATTTTATATACATAGCTTTTTATATACATAGCTTTTTATATACATAGAATTTTATATACATAGCTTTTTATATACATAGCTTTTTATATACATAGAATTTTATATACATAGCTTTTTATATACATAGCTTTTTATATACATAGAATTTTATATACATAGCTTTTTATATACATAGCTTTTTATATACATAGAATTTTATATACATAGCTTTTTATATACATAGCTTTTTATATACATAGAATTTTATATACATAGCTTTTTATATACATAGCTTTTTATATACATAGAATTTTATATACATAGCTTTTTATATACATAGCTTTTTATATACATAGAATTTTATATACATAGCTTTTTATATACATAGCTTTTTATATACATAGAATTTTATATACATAGCTTTTTATATACATAGCTTTTTATATACATAGAATTTTATATACATAGCTTTTTATATACATAGCTTTTTATATACATAGAATTTTATATACATAGCTTTTTATATACATAGCTTTTTATATACATAGAATTTTATATACATAGCTTTTTATATACATAGCTTTTTATATACATAGAATTTTATATACATAGCTTTTTATATACATAGCTTTTTATATACATAGAATTTTATATACATAGCTTTTTATATACATAGCTTTTTATATACATAGAATTTTATATACATAGCTTTTTATATACATAGCTTTTTATATACATAGAATTTTATATACATAGCTTTTTATATACATAGCTTTTTATATACATAGAATTTTATATACATAGCTTTTTATATACATAGCTTTTTATATACATAGAATTTTATATACATAGCTTTTTATATACATAGCTTTTTATATACATAGAATTTTATATACATAGCTTTTTATATACATAGCTTTTTATATACATAGAATTTTATATACATAGCTTTTTATATACATAGCTTTTTATATACATAGAATTTTATATACATAGCTTTTTATATACATAGCTTTTTATATACATAGAATTTTATATACATAGCTTTTTATATACATAGCTTTTTATATACATAGAATTTTATATACATAGCTTTTTATATACATAGCTTTTTATATACATAGAATTTTATATACATAGCTTTTTATATACATAGCTTTTTATATACATAGAATTTTATATACATAGCTTTTTATATACATAGCTTTTTATATACATAGAATTTTATATACATAGCTTTTTATATACATAGCTTTTTATATACATAGAATTTTATATACATAGCTTTTTATATACATAGCTTTTTATATACATAGAATTTTATATACATAGCTTTTTATATACATAGCTTTTTATATACATAGAATTTTATATACATAGCTTTTTATATACATAGCTTTTTATATACATAGAATTTTATATACATAGCTTTTTATATACATAGCTTTTTATATACATAGAATTTTATATACATAGCTTTTTATATACATAGCTTTTTATATACATAGAATTTTATATACATAGCTTTTTATATACATAGCTTTTTATATACATAGAATTTTATATACATAGCTTTTTATATACATAGCTTTTTATATACATAGAATTTTATATACATAGCTTTTTATATACATAGCTTTTTATATACATAGAATTTTATATACATAGCTTTTTATATACATAGCTTTTTATATACATAGAATTTTATATACATAGCTTTTTATATACATAGCTTTTTATATACATAGAATTTTATATACATAGCTTTTTATATACATAGCTTTTTATATACATAGAATTTTATATACATAGCTTTTTATATACATAGCTTTTTATATACATAGAATTTTATATACATAGCTTTTTATATACATAGCTTTTTATATACATAGAATTTTATATACATAGCTTTTTATATACATAGCTTTTTATATACATAGAATTTTATATACATAGCTTTTTATATACATAGCTTTTTATATACATAGAATTTTATATACATAGCTTTTTATATACATAGCTTTTTATATACATAGAATTTTATATACATAGCTTTTTATATACATAGCTTTTTATATACATAGAATTTTATATACATAGCTTTTTATATACATAGCTTTTTATATACATAGAATTTTATATACATAGCTTTTTATATACATAGCTTTTTATATACATAGAATTTTATATACATAGCTTTTTATATACATAGCTTTTTATATACATAGAATTTTATATACATAGCTTTTTATATACATAGCTTTTTATATACATAGAATTTTATATACATAGCTTTTTATATACATAGCTTTTTATATACATAGAATTTTATATACATAGCTTTTTATATACATAGCTTTTTATATACATAGAATTTTATATACATAGCTTTTTATATACATAGCTTTTTATATACATAGAATTTTATATACATAGCTTTTTATATACATAGCTTTTTATATACATAGAATTTTATATACATAGCTTTTTATATACATAGCTTTTTATATACATAGAATTTTATATACATAGCTTTTTATATACATAGCTTTTTATATACATAGAATTTTATATACATAGCTTTTTATATACATAGCTTTTTATATACATAGAATTTTATATACATAGCTTTTTATATACATAGCTTTTTATATACATAGAATTTTATATACATAGCTTTTTATATACATAGCTTTTTATATACATAGAATTTTATATACATAGCTTTTTATATACATAGCTTTTTATATACATAGAATTTTATATACATAGCTTTTTATATACATAGAATTTTATATACATAGCTTTTTATATACATAGCTTTTTATATACATAGAATTTTATATACATAGCTTTTTATATACATAGCTTTTTATATACATAGAATTTTATATACATAGCTTTTTATATACATAGCTTTTTATATACATAGAATTTTATATACATAGCTTTTTATATACATAGAATTTTATATACATAGCTTTTTATATACATAGCTTTTTATATACATAGAATTTTATATACATAGCTTTTTATATACATAGAATTTTATATACATAGCTTTTTATATACATAGCTTTTTATATACATAGAATTTTATATACATAGCTTTTTATATACATAGATTTTTATATACATAGCTTTTTATATACATAGAATTTTATATACATAGAATTTTATATACATAGCTTTTTATATACATAGAATTTTATATACATAGCTTTTTATATACATAGAATTTTAAAAAGTCCAAGAGACCCAAAGAAATGGAAAGTCTTATCAAAATCATAAGAGGTCATTAGAATTACACACAAAACAGATGTTTTTAAAGCTTTTTATTAGATGGGATACATATGTTTTTCTAGTATATTTTGTAAGTATACTATTGATAGTAAATTGTTTATGTATTTATGTTGAAAATGTGTTTATATTTATTGTTGCAATTTGTATTTAAACAAATAAAGTCCAAAAAATCCAGAAAGAACTTGAGACTTTTTACAAGAAAAGCTACGCATGATTAAGATTGTGTGTTGTATTTAAACATAAAAGGTAGAAATTGCACAAGAGCACTAATGACTTAGGCATTGTTACTGTGTACAAGAGGATCATTGGAAGCAATCGAAACGACATTTTCTCTGCAAAACATAACATAAACGATGGCTCAACACACTCAGTTTGCGCCCCCAAAAATGCCAAGCGCAGTCTAATCAAATACACAAAGACAGCTAACATATCCCTGCAAACAGAGGAGGATCATTTACCTGTCTGTCTGGTAAATGTATAGTGGTCAGGTCAGAAAACAAGAAGTGGTGCGTCCTTAAAGGTGTCAAGGTGTCTTCTTGTTTGTGTCTACGAAGGCCGCTTCCTTTCAGTCGTAGTGTTTGATGTTTGACAGCACAACCTCACGAGGGTCTTCTACTCCGGTCCAGTAACATTGTGGATTTATTTAGCATTGCATCGTGCACGCACGGCAGACAAGAACCCTAACCCTTCCTACTTCTCGCACACACTGCCAAAACCTGAAGCCAAAGTCCAAAATGTGCGCTTTTCACCCATCAGCTGCATCGTTTATCTCACCGGGTTGCTTGTCTTCAACGGTACGTACTCAAATCCGGTATCTATTACTTGAAATAAACCACTAAAGCAACCTTGTAAGTCATTTTGTACTCAGTTGGCAGATTGTTGAGCATATTTAAACAATATAGTTTGAAAATATGTATTTTCTACTCTGAATCCACGTACTTTGTCATTCTTAGCTCACAGTTTCAATTGTAAGACACCTTGATATGTTTAATTAAAAATGACATGAAAAATTCTTAACCTTGGATTTGCACAGAATGTATGGAAACAGGTCAAGATCTCATATTTTATGTTTTATTTTGATGTTGAGCCATGCTGTCCGTCGCCAAAGAGAAGTCCTTTTGCGTTTTGGAATATGCTCGCACATGTTGAACTCTAATAAACATAATAAACATAATAAACTTAGGATGTTCAACACCGAACCGGTTCAATGTTATTGAGCTCGATTTACTACATTTCAAGATAAAAAAACAACGCTAGGGACACCCTTATTATGAAAACGGAGTCAATATCCAGAAGCAGACGTAAACGTCCAGTCCAGGACCTGTTGCAGGACGATATAAGCCTTTCTTATCGTAGGGATGATGGTAAATGAGGGACATTTCCAACTTGCTTACGTGGCAAGGGAACAAGTAGGGCTTTTGAAATCTTACCCGTCTGTAAGTGGGACTACAAGAGCAAACAAATGGTAAGGAGAAAACCTCGCTATGTGCGTTTACATCAGTATTTGGAGAGCGACATTGTGCTCGTGAATTTGGCTCCTTAGGTCACCAACGTGGAGTTGAAGTTAGGATTGAAGTGAGACTCTTCCCTTGAGTTGACCAAACAATAGCATTTCGCCATTTTGCGCTCCGATGTGTGGCTCTTCCAGGCCTCCCCTTGCTGCTGCTTTGCGGCTCTTCCTGCTTTCACTTTTGGGTTCGGCTTTTTTGGGGACACGTATTCCATTCCCTTGCCTGCACGTGCATCGTGTAGCCCCGTGTTATATAGCACGCAGACATCCGTCCATGTCTCTTGGCCAAATATACAGGAAGAAGAAACCAGGGGCCTTACCTCTTGACGTGATCCCCCAAGTGGGATTTAATGAGGCCCATTCAGGGACAACACCCCCCGAGTACTTTTGAAGTAGGCTATGTGTATTGCCAGCAAAGGGCAAAGAGGGTGAATGGCTTCCTACGAGCAGCCGAGTTCAAAGCAGATGGAGGAAGAAGATGGAGAGAATCTCCAGTTGACGTTAAAGCATAATACGGCATCACATCGTTAAACCGGGTCAAGCAGAGCTCTTGTTGGACGTCTCCGACCGGGCCGTTACGTCGGCATTGCCATAGCAAAACCTTCTTTCTCATCGATCGGATTCCAATGGAGGGAATTTTGTGTGTTAAAGGAAAGGAGTTTCTCTGGTAAACAAACAACAGAAGAAGAAAACATCAAGTGTCGGACTGGCTAATAACCTAGCCCTGCACGGGAGCCCCAATGTAAACGGGAACTGCTGCCCTTAAGTCAATAAGAATGTTTGTCGCATTTGCACCTAAAATGCCAACTTTTGGCACGAATGAGGAAGTCAGGGTGAGATGCCAACAGTCCACATACGTGGAGTCTGATGGACTTTGGTGGTTTACAGATGGGCAGGCTGCCTAACTTTGGGTGTACTTTTGCACGGCCCTCCGTAGGGTTTTCTCGGGCCCCCTGTTTGGGATGTAATGATGCAAATAGTTCCAGCAATACTTTGGTTTTGAAAGTAGTACTTAATCACCTGAATATTCTGGTCATCTATTCTTTGCAGCTCTAAGCTTTTCTCATCGCCTGCAAAAGGACCACGACGAGGTATGTTTCCAGTTTTTAGTGGGTTCCGTCCACTTGAATCTGGGAGGTCGTGGGGAGGAAAGGGCTACTTTCCGACGGTCTTTGAAGGCAGCAGGTCCATTACGGTGAATGTTTTCTCTGCAGATGTGTATTGGACGTGCAGATTCCATTAAAAGCTCCTAAAAAGAGAGAGAGGGGGGGGGGGGGGAGTCCAAGGTGAGACGCCTTCACACCTCCGGAGACGTCTGAAGTTTGCAGCCGCGTCGTTCACACTTGGCAAGCCCGCGTCACCTTTGATCGCCGGCCCATTTAAGTGCGGGACTCCCCGGTTCTGGCCAGATCAGTTCGCGGGGAAACATGTCTGCAGTCCATGGAAGTCCGCCCGTTGGGGATCTGAACCCCTTCCAAGTGCACCACGAAGGGAGCGTCCAGATGAGCGACATAGTCAATGCAGGTTGGTTCCTCTCGGTACCACACGAACCTTGCTATTGCTCCCGAACCACACATCTGTCCCGTTTCCAGACTTCAGAGGCACGGATGTCAGCCAGTACCTGGCCTCTGCAGCGGCAGTACCAAGAGTGGATAAATGCGTGGCTATACTGACCCACAGAAGGAAGAGGACCAACTTCACCCAGCAGCAAATTGAAGTGCTGGAGAAAGTCTACTCTGACACCAAATATCCTGATATCTACTTGAGGGAGAGGCTGGAGGCTCTCACCGGGCTGCCCGAGTCCAGAATTCAGGTCAACGCTTCTACTGTCCGTACATAAAACCTTGAAGGCACCTTCCCGGAGTAGGGAACGTGCAAAAACTGGGCCACACTCAAAGCCAACATACGCAAAAAACCTTTCTTCTCACGCATTCTTTCATTCCAGGTGTGGTTCCAGAACAGGAGAGCCAAATCTCGTCGCCAAGTTGGCTCCTCGGCCTTGAAGGCCCCCGACCCGCCTGCATCCTTCAGCCAACTCCAGAACAGGATGGCCACAGAGAAAGGTGATGACGGCCATGTTTTTGCTTCAGTTATTGACTATTATTATTATTGTTATTATTATTGTACTATATCTTTGTGCTCATTTATTCCCTCGTCTTTTTCCAGCCGTGTACGATAACAGCCACAGCACAGAGGCTCACAGGACATCCGCGTTTGGACCAGGAGACAGTTACAGACCCCCGCTGCAGCCAAATGCAGAAGACCCGCGTAGTACCGGTGTGTCGGTATCCTTCAGCTACGACGACAAAGACGCCAACCGAGTGAAGCCCGAGCAGATGCAGCTCCACGAGCTGAGCGTCAACGTACCTTCTTGCGACGTCCTCCATTACCCCGACGAGCACCAGCATAAAGTCCAAATCGGCTTGACGGGAAACCCTGCTCCCAAGGTTCTGGTGGAATACGACAACTTCCCTCCCAACAAGACCATCGGACCCGAGATGAAAGTGGTGATTCCGCCTATTCCCGCGCAGAATAACTTCAGCAGGTCGTCACCCAAAGACGCCGGGGGCCAAATACTGTACCCCCGAGCGAGGGCCGCAGGGGACGGTTTCAGTGGCTTCTCCCCGATCCACGGAGCCGAGACGCCAGACTTTTCTGATTCAGACTCTGATTGGGAGAGCGAGGCCATGATTGGCTTTGGTGCTTTTATGTAATGTGCTGGAAAGACATGACATACAGTTGTTTTATTTATTGCAAAATACTAATAAACCTTTGAAGGCTTTTGTCTTAAATCTGACATTCTTGTTGCTTTTTCCACACCTTTTGCTATTTAGCTCATCTAAACCCTAATAACACCATAACAACTTACATGCTATGAATAGATTGTGGTGTTGGATTGTTGTTTTGTGGCTGACCGTGGCCTATTATTAGCAAAAAAATATATCAAAAAGCACGTAATATGTAGGCATCAGTAATGTAAGGCGACATGACGTTAGAGAACATTACCTTACGAGCTACTGGGACAGCAGAGCCCTGCCGACATGCCTTGGCTGAAAAAAAAAAGAAAAAAGAATCCCCTCTCATTCTGTGCGGAAGTGGTACATTTTTGTCTTCTTTGTCCTTCTTCCCCGCTCCGATTAAGTTTAGACTACATGGCTAACTAGCTAGCTTGGTAACTTGCTGTGTGTGGCTGCCATCTATTTTGTCACTGTACTGATCCCATAGCATGTGCAATGTGATGTAAACAAAGACTAAAAGGAGTGTAAAAGTGACTATAGGGTTACTGTTATTTCATGTCTACAGGGCTCTAATAATGTTAAACCCCCAAATTTATAACGTCATGAACAGGTTTTCTATGCTCCACAAACATTTTTACCTTATTAACATCAAACCCTACTTTGCGGAAATCCACTTACCGCTGTCGGGGTGGGAACCAATCACCCAGGCTGAAAAAGTGAGCAACACAACGAGGCATCACGGTTTAGAAAAAGAGCCTGCATCAGCTTTGTGTTACGCCTCCTCTTGTTTTTAGTCTTTTGGAATAGGCGCACTTATAAAGTAGGAGTGACTCGTAGCTTTGCAATATTATGTTTAATATAAAAACACAAACACGTACATACAATTACCCGAGGGTGTGCTCATATAACTTTACAAAACTGAAAAAGGAGATTCCCTATGAAATCTTTATCAGTGGCTCTTCGTGGCTGTCGCAGCAACAGCTACAGTATGCCAAATGTGGAAATGCTAAGATCATGTTGAGGAATAAAAGGCATTAAAACCCCAGAAGTGTCCTTTATAAAAATAGCAACGTCTCTTTTTTTTAGTGCAGAAAAAAACTTACAAAAGCCATTTCAGGATAGACACCAGAAATGTTGACAAGAGTCCCAATGAATGAGAGATTTTGTACAAATATCTACAATAAACACTTTAAAACATTCTTTAGCCTGCACTGTGCTTTCCCGTCAGTGGTAGAGCAAAGAAACAGGGAACCTACCGTACTTTCATAAGCATTACACACCAACTCTTGAAATAAATAAACACCAACGATAAGACTCAATGTTTGGCACGTGGAACAGACAACTAAACTGGAGAGTGTGGATATGTGACTTGTGTGGCAAAAGCATTAAGACTTCCAAATTTGTGTTGGATGTGGTGCACAAACATTTTCATAAAATACAACTGGAAGGTAAAACTATTCAGACGTCCTTCCACTGAGCAATTTCATTGGACTGGAACTCCCAAAACATACATGCACCCAGGCTTGTGTCGACAGTTGGAGCTGGAAGTGTTTGTGCAAGCACCTGGGCCATGGAGAGCACGCACTCAGACTGCGTTGGTGTTGTTGGCTGCAAACGCGTGCAGATTGCCCAGCTGACTCAAGCCGCTCTGAATGTGGGCCACGTGGATCTCCACATTGTTCTGGAAGCAACTAGCAGCACCGTAACACATAAAGGAAGTAAGCTTTTAAAAAGACATGAATAAAACGTGAAGAGGGTCCATTTAAAGGCTACCTGAGGTTGGATGGATCAATGGAGGCCTTGATGTCATTGAGGGAGTCTGTTAGAGACTTGAACTCAAAAGAATTCAGGTCTCCTCCATCTGCCAGACACTGGAAAGCAAATGCAGGCAAAGGGCATTGAATGTTCCGAGTGTATGCAGGTACGACCGATTATTGATATTTGTTTAGCAGGGTAGGATGACAGTGCGCTGTGAGAACCAGCAGAGGGCACCGTTATCGCTTCCATATCTAATTACTGAGACGAGCTTTCCCATACATTCGTTTAGATTTCATATATTTGGAGGGCCAAATCTCCAAGTTTATGACTCTTTTCAACGCTTTTGAAAGCCTTTCTCTCGGACGATTTCCATCGGTGCGGAATTCAGTGCTGATGTGAGTGTTCTAATCCTATAAGAAATGTATTTGACAGTTTCTCCTAAGTGTGTGTGATGTTTTATTGATCTTTCAATATCATTACAGTTGGAATGGCAGTTGTGTTTATTTAGTGCATAGCATCTGAACGCTAAACAAATGAGCTATCATGGCTAACCCGCACATGCCGATTTAAGACTACTGCTTGACACTATACAATTTAAGCCACACCCACCAAATTTAAACAAAACATTTTTTATACACGCTGTACTTGTGCATACACACTACCACATTCTGTTTTCTGGAAATTCCCACCATGCTCACACTAATTACTACTATGATGTCATTCAGTGCCGTGCAACCCACAGCCACAGTTAGATAGCAGTTCTGTGGGAAACACTGGATGCAATTAAAAAATTAAAGTGTACAGTTCCATTGTGAGACTTAAGGGTTCACACATGCTAACCTAAACGTATTCATTGACATTACTGTATGTTCCGTGCTCATGCATTTTATTTTGGCATCGGAGGGATCTATCGGACCACATCGGCAATGCTGGGAGTGATACTCATTTTTGCCTTGTAAGCAAATACTAGGAAATCGGGAGGTTCTTCTGGGGCATGCATTGTGCACCCCACTGTCTGCCGAGCAACAAGCAGCTCAGACAGATTATTCCTTCTCCTTGTTAGGAATTAGGAGGTTGTTTGTGGGCCATGGCAAAACTGACCTTGATCTGCAGAAGCAGAGCTGTGAGCCGGGAAACGAGGTGCGTCAGGCTGGAGTTGGACACGCTCTGCTGTACGTCTTTAAAGGAATCACTCAGCTGCAGCATCTGCTGGGCCTCGTCCTCACAGTGTCGTCGCAGGTCTGCCGGATGGTCAGAGGGAAGCATGCCCTGATCTGGAGAGAGCTGAAAAGACAAAGTGGTCGTTGTCAATAGCATAATGTTCTAATTTTCATAATCTGTTTAGATGAATCACTTACCTCACAACAGAACTGCTGAACTTCATGTAGGACTTTATTAAGATCTTTATTGAGCTGCTCCAGTTCAAGTACTGTGGTAGCGTAGCGCTTTTGGAAGTCTCGGTCGATAGGCAAGGAGTAAGACTTCTGAAACACATACACATCAGAGTCGAGAGTTGAGCTTGACAGTTAAGTCATAAAACCTCCAAGATGTGCACAGCACCAGCTTCTCTGCTTCTGTGTTCATTTCTTTTAGGTGCTTGATATGCTCTTTCTTGATCATCAAGATCTTGGACAACCTTGTCTAGAAAGAGAAGAAGATATCTTAGGGTTTGGATGCTAATACCGAGATCGACGCTGTGTCAGAATGTCATTTTAAGAATATCCATTTACCACTTGGACCAGGAACTTGACAGGAAATCCACCGAGGGTGTCTCCGTCTGCACCAGGCAGCTTGCTGCTCCACGTCGACTGGTTGATAAGAGGGTCATGGTCCTGTTAAAAGGCGTGAACATGATTCATCTTCTGTGCAACCCTAAGAATGTGACTTATAGTTGTAGCATTGAGCAAAAATGTACTGTACCATAAGAACAGGTGTGGTGGCAGATGGGTAGGGTCCTCTGGGTGGAGTCATGAGGTTCTGTATGTAGCGCGTTGTCCGGTGCTTCTGGGCAAAGGCTGAAATGGGCATTGTCTCATTGGGCTCATTGCTCTAAAAGGTAGAAAAATGCACACAATTCGATGATAGTATCTTACAACAGATTGTGTACAATCTCCTGTATATACTGCAACGAGTTGTTGAGTACCAGAACTTCATAGTCAGGCACAGTGTGTGTTCCTAGGCCACTGCGGTCAAAGGTCACGCGATAGGTGGCGGCACTCGTGTCGACGGCATCAATTTGCCCGGTAAACAACCCGTCGTGGACACCTCGAAGTCGTGCTGTTGAGACCACGCCATTTGATGTTACTCAACAGCAAACACGTAGGACACATGCACTGGAAGGCGTTTTGTGTTACCTGTGACTTTGGTGCCTATGATGAGTGGAAGTGGGATCTCATCTGGGAGGTCTTTGCAGGCAGACACGTCAGACAATTTTCTTTGCTGCAGCAGGCGCATCTTAAGTCTCTTTTGTCTTAGCGCTGTCCGTTCTTCGGCAAAGAATGCCGACGAACATCTGAAAAAAAAAAAAAAAAAAAAGAAATCGTTAACAACAACCACCTTCCAGTCCAGTCCAGTCAGACCGGGCCGTGCTAAGTGCAATGTGTACCGTCTGGGTTTCCCCATCAGTCTCCGGATTGTTCCCCACTCGACTCGAGTCAACTTCCGCGTTTTTAGGGTGGGAAAAGACTCCTTCAGACACAGACAGAATTCATTGTCTCCCTCAAAGAGAGGCCTGGGAGAGAAAAAGAAAAGGAAATGAGTTTCAGAGCGGTAACTACAACAACTGGGTCTGTGTCAAAGTAAACAGTTGCCATCTTAACACCTTTATCAACTGTACAGAAAAACAACATTGTAATATGCATTACTGTTATCCCATTGGAAAAAGTTAGCTGCTGTTAAAATGCCAACATTTTTGCATGATTTGCTGGCATTTTAGGGCATTGCTTCCTAGGGATGTTATAATATCTAGTGAGTTTGAAACGTGAGAGGATTTCTTGTTCAGAATAAATTACCTCCTGTGAACTAGGGCTGGGACGGTAATAAAATGAATTCAATAATTTTGCCGGGCGTGATAGATTGCCATTTTCATGCGTGTCTGTTTTCCTCGTCCCCAAACAGGCATGAAGAGAGTTCACTCTGTGCATTTGTTCCATTGAACTATTGTGGGCTCACTGAACAGTGAGTCCTTTAGTCAGTCATATGGTTTGTGTCGGTGGGTGCAAGCGAGGCAGCTAGAATACACACAGGGTGCAGAAAAGTGTAACCTAGTACAAAATCAATAAAACGTCGTTTCACGCTCGTGGCTCCAATCTCGTGCATCGTCTCGTCTTGTGAAGCAAGTGTCTCGTGACACCTCTATTGTTTACACTTTCATCATATGGCTGTAAGCCACCTCCCCGAGCTGGATGTATTCCACAAACAATATGACTGTTCTTCCAGCCAGTTATTAACAACCACCACCTACATATTAGAAACAACCACAACAACTAGAAATAATTCACAAAGTCAAAGCCCACAGCATGCAACATACAGTAGATGCGTTACATAATGTGGCAACCAAGCCACAATCCAAGAAAGTTGCAGTAATGCAGAGTTGTGTTATGAAGCGATGACATAGTAAATGTTTTGAATCCGTCAAGGGTCCGTGAAAGCCATTTTTAATACGTACATTTGGATGATTATGCTTCTATTGTATTGCATTGCATTTGGATTTATGTATAGCAATTACAAAAATGTGTGCAGTGAAGGTGAAAGCCCAGTTCACCTGTCAATGTTGGAATAGAACCATTCATAGATGCACCATTTGTGAGCTTTGGGAAGCTTTAGAAGGTTCCTTAATCTCAGCCCTATTCTCTGAGATGACTTTTTATCCGGAGTCACCACATTAGTGAATTTCTGAAACACATAATTGACACATTCAATAATCACACATGGTACAGTGTATAGTTCATAGAGAGGAGTTTCTTTGTTAACCTGTGGTGTGGTGTTGACCCTTTGACTCCTTCTGGGGGATCTGGAAGAAAGACGCTGCTGTGGCTGATCATCCTCATACCGACTCCTCTTTGAGCCTCGGGTGGGCTGTCAGGTCCAATGTGGAGTTTAGTCAAATGTAATTCTGCAGGGGGGCAGCGAATGTTTGTCTAGCGGTAACAAGTCACATTTTGTCTCTTACCGTGTCCATGGTGAGAGAGAACTGACGTCCTCTGGTGTTGTGAGCTCTCGGGAAGATGTTCTTTTCATTCAGAGTGTTGGACAAACTACCCTCTGTAGAAAGTCAAAGTCAGAACATGAACAAGAAATAATACGAATTATTATAATTAGAGCAATAGTAGTACAGTGGAACCTCTAATTCTGAATTCGACCAACAAAGTAGAAAAAAAAAGATGTGGGATATGCACATTGTGCATTATCTTTGACTTTTTGGGTCACTATTTTAACAAACTCAAGGCCGTCCATTTTATTGTTTTTATGTAACAACAGTGGTTATATTTTTTTACGCTTATTGGCTTATTATATTTTAGAAATTTTGAAAGAAAGATGCATGAGGGAACTCAGCAATGCAATTCGCCAACAGTTCCACCATGAAATGAATGGATTTTAGTAAAGTTTCAGTTTTATTTAAACAGCATTTGTCAACAGAACTTACCCTTTTCGCATGGAGCAGGTCTAAAACCTCAAAATAGGAAGCATGGAGGCAAGGATAAAAGTAAAGTCTAAGGAAGACACAATGTTGCGGCGGCAGATGAAAAACAAATTGATAGGTGACCGGCGTTCAGAAATGGTTTGTGGTCGACCATAGAGGTTCCTCTGTATGTGGAATTGTTGACTTCATCATTGTATTTATTCATGAACATTATTAAGTAAGTACTATCTAATTACAACATACTATCAAAAAACAGTCCGTGTCACAAACCACAATATTACTCATATAAAAAATAGGTGTAAACAGAGAGAAATGATGTTGGGAAGCCATAATAAATACAAACACAATAGCCTCTTTCTCTTCTCCGTTCGGCTTGTTCCTGCTCATCCCTTCAGGAGTCGCCACAGCGAATCAAATTTGGTGTTTGATTCGCCTACACGGTCAAATCCAGTTTACCACGCCCCCTAGAGGCTGTGAGCAGTACTGGTAATGGCATAGGAACCGTCTGATTGGACGCTTACAGTCCTTCAGCAGTAACGTAGCTCCTTAAGTAAATGACTGCTTTTCTGGGTCCTTTTTAGGGAAAACTCCACTTTACGTACCACCGAGCAGCAGGAAGAAACATTTGATGTGGTCCAAGACAAAGAAGAAGAACCAAGCTCTGCAGACAGAAACCTTAACCAACCTACCTTTCAGACTGACAAGTGCCTCTGCTGAGGAGCCTAAGGGCAGATGATGCAAAAGGAAGAGTTACGAGAAAAGAACGCAGAGGAAACAGCAGGCATTAGGGCAGGTGATTTCAGCGAGGCCTACACCGCAGTTTGAGCTGTCAGGCGCGGTTACATTGTAGCGACAGCTGAGGGAACAGGGAGAATTGTGGGAAATTAAACAGCATTAGTGCCCAAATCCGAAGATAATGTTCAATTGCTTTTTGCATGAATACGCCGACTATAGCAGCTCCTCCGGGCACACTGTAATACACCAATAATAAACACACCATCAAATTGTATGGTACTTTTCAATAAAGAACACTACTGACATGAAGGCTTGCTGGCGTGAGGGTCTATTTTACTAAAACGAAGCTATGGAGATCCTTGCGTCATTAGCAGCTGCTAGCAGGTAGCTAAGCTAACATTTGTTTACCCAATGGAACTACTGAAACTTGCTCAACTCCACCTATTAGCTTCCGTTAGCCGCTCATGCTAACAGGCGCTAGCCTACTCGGACAGACCGGTATCTCTTTAGGAGTAAAAAAAAGAGTCCCCAAACTTAGCGAGGAACAACGTAGATCATCTCAAATGGTGGCAAACGAACACCACAACGACGGAATTATTGGGTAATAACAAGGCGAACCTGGGTTGGATCTACATCGCTGTTACTCACTCTCGTCTAACAGCTGGTCCATCTCCGCCATCTTGAATCAGCCGCGCCGCTTTTTCAAAGAGCTTGTCAAAATGCATTCTGGGTCGGGACGGGTTGACCGACTCAGTCATGACCGTGGGACTAAACTGCACGAGTACAGTGGTCCTCAATTATTGTCTACCTGGCCCCCACGTGGGGACAGAAATGATGATGAATGATTTGAAATAGTATTGAGAGACGGATAGTGCCTGTTTTTTAGCTGCGCGCTAGACTGAGCCTGAAAGTGAAACGCTGCGGAATCGAGAGCAGTCAAGCAAACAAGTGTCAAATTGCATACCGAGTACAACATATTCATACATGTCAACACGTTATATAATCAGATATATAATATCTCAATATAATCTGGCATTTGTGTCATTTTCGGTCATGACCTCCTGTCTATGAATGATTCAATTTCCTCCAAAAATGAACCTGCACTAAGCCACAAATTCAGGGCCTTAGCATTGCTGACTGCAGCCTGATTAACCCGCTGACAGCATCCGCACGTGAAGGGTTTAAAGATGGAGCTTTATATTTGCAGATCTGACCTGCAAAGACGGAAGCCTGCTGCAGCTTCTCTGCATAGCACACATACAACAAACGTTCATCCAATGTCTCACTCCATGCCAGAGATGTTTTTTCAAATAATTCACACATAACAAAACAGACGCTTTGTAGAAATATTGTTTATTTTTGCAAGAGAAGACAGATGCAGAGACAAACAATGCAAATGCAGCATATACCTGTACAGGTAAAATGTTACAGTATTCTAAATGGGCGGCGTGAGTAACTATGTGGATGTTGGTCATCGATCCCCCTAAACCGATCTATGTCTTTTGTAACTAAAACTCCAAAGCTTGCCATGTCATAATCTTCTTCAAGTGGATATTTAAGTACCAAATAAAGGCAGCTAGCTAGTACTGCTGAAAAACCGCATGGTGACAAGACAGTAGCATCAATCCTTTAGCAGAGGGTTTTGCTCCCGGGAATCAAACTCAAGGGGCGTTTTCACCACAAGGAAGTTTTGTAATTAAAGTTGATTTTCAAGAGATACTTCAGGTTGATTTGGGCTACATCATACACAATATATCTGAAAAGACGGTTAAGGAAAAGGTGATAATCACAGTGAAATGTACAGTACATGCACATTTGTAGTATTGCTGTTTAGGCATCAGACCTGCCAGACTTGACAACATTTTAGGACTCTTGTTATTTTTCTCCCAGTCCAGGGTGTACCCTGCCCCCCGCCCCCCGCCCAAAGCCAGCTGGGATAGGCTCCAGCACACCCGCGAACCTAGCTGCTTTTAAGCTGCTTTTTTGTGTAATTCTAATTGCAGCTGCCTATGGAATCACAATAGTACCAAAGTGAAAGGTAAGTATAATAATAATACATTTTATTTATATAGCACTTTTCAAGAAACTCAAAGACGCGTTACAATACATTAAATACAAGTGGTAATATACAAATAATCAGTAATACAAACATATACAAATGTTGTCTTCTTTGTCAGCCGCGCTAAGAGCTACATTTAAATATGCTACTGGATAGTCACAGCAAGCAGAAACCAGGAGAGCAGGTATGGATTAGTGCCCTGGAACACAGTCTTTGTATTGCCTTTGCTTTTTGCAGTCAGATTGAGCTATCGATAAATGCAATGAGAAAAACCAAATGGAAAAGACAAAACAGGAAAATCAATGCCAAACAACAAAGACAATACAGAAACAGCAAAGACAAAAAGGGAAAATAATATGACTACATTTTTTTAAATAATTGATTGTCTTTATATTTCCACATGCATGTATTTCCTTTGAATTTTGGAACTCCTGTGATTCCATACCTGCTGGCCTACAAAACGACGCACTTTTGCCACCTCTCTTGGTAGCTTCTTTAGTTGTGAGCGAACAATGGTAATTAAAGAGAGAAGGGGAGTGTTATCAAAGGTGGAACTAATCATTCATTGATTGATTCAAATGTGTCAAAATAGTGACTTTTAAGGTAGTCATGAAGGTGGGCAGTACACCCTCTAAATGCATCTTAATAATTTCCGGTGTATAAGCCACTTTTATTTTCTCACGCTTTGAACCCTGCATCTTATACAGCGATGCGACTCATTTATGGTATACAACCGGTATACTTCAGAACAGCTATTTTGCGCTTCATGCACTGACCCTCATCCAGAAAAAAATTGTTCCTAGGCTCCATGTAAGTGAGCGCTGATTTTTAAGATATGTTAAATATCCCACTATAATATATTATAATAATGCGCCACCAAGTCAGCTGTGGTTGATTTACCAAGCTTCCGATTGGCCAAACGCGCACGACAGCCGCTCTGTCTGTTTTTGTGTGGACAGTAACACCTTTTGTAAACACCTAAGTGGGGGAAATGTGCATTTTTGGCACCTTGACACAGGAGAATACATACCGACTGCACTGGGAAAAAAACAGCAGACTAAAATGCGTGCCTTGAAAACAGCAACACGTACAAGCATTTTCAAGGGTATATGTACAAAAAATGCATGTCTGAGTTGTATGCTAAAGCAGACAACACAAGAGCATAAAAGGATACTCGTTGTACAGTAGGCTTGTGTCGTCAATGTTTGTGTGGGTTCCTTTTCCCAGAGGCACTTGTACGCCATCTAAAGTGGTAGTAGCACTCGATTCAGGAGCAGTTCTGCCCAAACCTGAAAAAATAAAAATAAAAATCAGTGTCTGTTTGAAGCATGAATCCGGGGAGACAACATTAATTTTATACCTTTGACACTATGCTTGCCCTTTGGTAATTTAGTGATATGGGAGGCCTTTTTCAGCTCATGCCTAAGGTGGAAAAAAGAGAAAACTTGATCAGCACCACTCACCCAGAGTTGATTCAGGATGATGTCACTTACATGTTGCCGAGAGCAACTTCAGCTAGCAGGAGAAGTCCCACAGGGTTGGACTGTGATGTGTGACAGTAGTTTGCGCTCTTGGACACCATGTCAGCAAAGTACACACCTTTGCCAAACATGTAACCGGTCTAAAATATAAAAACATTGAATCAAAAAAAGATAGGCTAAAATAAATTATGCCTCCTAAAATAAAATGTTTTAAAAAGAGCAATGCTGATTTGGCAACATGTATTCACCACAGGCGCTTCTGGAGGGGCAATGCGGAGACCCTGAGACAAGATGCCAGCATAGTTAGTGGTACGCGAGCCGTGCCACAGCAGCTGCCGATTGTGCATCTCCTCGAAGGGGCGGAACTGCTGGCGCTCTCCCTCGCGATTGATTTTGAAAATCTTGAATGAGGGTTATACGCAAAAAAAATAGCACAATTTATGAAAAAAATGTATGCCACAGGAAGTACACACAAAGAATATCATGGGGAAAATGCATATTATTATGAGAACAATGTCTTAAGGTCCAAAGTCGATTTATGAGTTTTTGTAATAACCCAACTTTATTGCTGTACAATTAATCTTAATTGGCAATATTGTGAGTTTGTGAAATTATGATTTGATTCCTAAAGTTACAACTTAAATCCATTAAAATTCTTCCTCATGTCACAACTTTACCTCATATTATGATTTTGTTTTGGGAAAATTACTCAAATATTAAAATTGTTTCTACATTTTTCTTGTCCATTTTCATGTAATTTCCAATGTTCTCATAATTTACAAAAATTCTTTGAAACTTTTTGTCTTATTTTCATGTTACTTTTTACTCAGGTTCTATGTTTAGTTAGTTCTATGTCTATTTAATACTCTATGTTTACTTAGAATTCTACGTTGCACTGAGTCGCCAAAGAAAGTTCCTAGTTTGTGAATTGTTCACTTACAATGGCAATAAAGTTTTTCTGATTCTGATTCTGAATAGGAATTTGTAAATTCTTTCCCATTTTATTTTGGTAAATTGCGACATTTCAATTAATATTACTTTTTGCATGACGGTTTTTTTTTCCACAGTAGGACAATTTTTTGGTAAAATTCCACATTTTCTCTTAGTTTACAAATTGATTCTAAATAAAACCACAACTTTTTGCTTGCTGTATTAGGATTAATTTGTAAAATGAATACTTTTTGTTGCCCCCCCCCCATTCAGGGTTACTTACATCTTCTACTTCCAGGGTGTAGGTGTTGTGCGTGGCAGCATGGGTGTTTTTCACATATTGCATAATGATCTCTGCCTCCTGTGTGGACTTGTCCACAACCTGATAGACATAAACGTATAACTGTACATAACATTGCAATATAAGGCCAAAGTGATGGTGTGGTCCTGACCTCAATCTGGGTTTTGAGTTTATCATAGTTGATATCAATTGGATCATTCTCATTGTCCTGGGCCCCTCCTCTCAGCAGACTGTAAGCCACTTCAATGTCCAACAGGTTGTCCAGCATCTGAACTTTAGCCTGGACAGTGATGTAGACAGATATTCATCAAGCAGCTGCACTGGGTTCTTAAATGAAGACATGAAACATGAGGACACTGAATAGTCTTGTGTCCATACTTGAATAAAGTCCAGGTTGTCGAGCAACGGGGGTTTCTTCATGCCAAAGTCATGAGGTATCAGGGTGTAGAAGCGATTGGACAGATCCAAAATCTGGGCTTCGGTCACACAATCCGACACAGCCTAACACAGGAAGAGTTATATTTTGTTCAACAGCTTGAGAGTTGGTTTTAATGTGAGAAATCGAACAAATTAGCAGAGCATGTCACTACAGAGGTTGACTGACCTGCTGAACTTCAGTGAGGAGAGCATAAGCACTCTGAATTTGGCGCTTACTCAGTTTTCCCAGAGGCATCTTCTGGAGGTCAATCTGGATGCAGGATTTAGAATAAAGCCTTACATATGAACTCTAATTTGAAAAACTCACATGTTTCAAAGACTTAGTCCATACAGTGAAGCCCAATCTGTGTTTTTTGTTAGATATGTACCTCAAACTCCACCATGGCCTTCTTCATGCTCTCCACATCAAAGATCATTTTGATGAGATCCTGGACGGGTTTGGCCAGCTTAGACTTCGTGCCAGCGGTGGCCGTCAGCATCTTCACAGCTTCTTCATCCTGCTCAGTAAGACCAACACCAGTCACACACTGTTAAGATATCATCTTCCAATGTATCCATACCTGTCCATAGTCAATCTCCAGCGGGTAGAACTTATTGGGGCATTTGGTGAAGTCAGAGCAGCCCCACTCGTTGCCGGTCTTTTCTCTGTACACGGACAGGAAGTTTTTCAGCGCTGAGTGCATGTCTCCAAATTTGTCCAGCTTGTTGCCTCCGATGGTGGTGCCCACTCTGCCCCATGAGCGGAACACCCAATACCTGCACATTGATGACAAATGTGAAAACCGTCGATGCACGATGTGATGAGAATGTGTGCGCTCTTAGTAACCCAACACACCTTTTCTGTACGTCATCTTCAAGCAGCTGCAGTTTGTAGTAGGAGTTGGTTCCTCGGACGATGTCCACAAGACCCAATGTGGCGCTGTACATTTTCCCGTTCTGCTCCAACACGTGCGTGCTGTTCTCCAGTCCTAACAAATATATCAACCAGTCAAGTTCAGAAAGAAAAAAATGGCACCACTTTAGCTAACCTGTCATTCTGACTACCTGAGTCTGGATCCACAGCAGCACCTCCTTTGACTGTCAGTTTCATCTTCTTGGCTTTGCTACCACCTGCATGAGTAAGCATGCAGTTTTATACGAAGCCATAGACTACCACAATGTACCACACTGGGCATCCTCCAATTGTTTACGATATGGACCACAAAGTTGTTGATGGCAGGTGAATCCCATCTATTGTCAGTAGGATACAGTAATGTGTACTGTATCTCTTCAAATGGTGTCTCCATGTCTTCAATTACTCAACTACAGAGTACCAGGTGTTTATTACATGACAGGTGACTTTTTGTTTTATTTGTACAAATGCTTTATTACAGTAGCTAGTACGGTATGAAGACAAATCAAATGGCAGGAATAGTAGTTTTTATAGTCTGAAAGTATTGGACGACATACAGTACAAGGAAATTAATTAAGGCACCGCCTTGATACTTGAATAAATTAAAATTTCCTGAGTGTTTACCTTCCTCCTTTACTCTGCCGGTGCTCTTGGAAGCCATGGCTCCAGACTTGGAGGCCGCAGGTGGGGCCGCCGCCTCCACTTTGACCTCTGCTCCCCAGGGGGAGATGGCGTGCAAGGAGATCAACTCCTGGAACCCTTTGTCAGAGGACTTGATGTCTGTGAGGAAATCTTCAGACACAACACGCACGCCGGCGTCCTTTACTTCCACCATTTTCTTGCCCATCTTCTCCACCTCCTCTGCAGGCAGGAACAGTTACGTATTTTCAAAATACAACTTTTTGATGAAAAGTCGGTTTGCTGGTAGGTTACTCACTCTTGGTGCTAATGCAGAGTGCGGCCTTTGTGGCTGAGCTAATAATCTTGCCACCCATTTCCTCCACAGCAGCCTTGATGTCGTCCTTGTTCTTGGCCAACTTTCCCACAGACAACAGTTTGACACCAGTGAGAGGTTTGTCTGTGAAAAACACGCCCAATTTCGTTTGCCTTCTTCTGCATGATTGTACTTCTGCACAAGAGGTGCACTTGCCACTCACCTGCGGGTCCGCCCTCTGCGTGTGACTTGGGGGGCGCGTTGGAGGCACCCGCCAGAGGTTCAGCTTTGACTGCAGGCACGGTTTGAGAGGGGGCTTCCTTAGGATAAAGTCTGTCCTGTCGCTTAAACTTAAACTTTTTTAAAAAGGGAACTTCATGGAATTCCTAAAAAAAATAAAAATAAAAAACAGCAGCCGTATTACCATCTCCCCGTGCGTGCATGGGTTTTCTCCTGGTAATCCGGTTTCCTCCCACATTCCAATAACATCACGTTAGGTTAATTGGCGACTCTAAATTGTCAGTAGGTACAAATGCGAGTGTGAATGCTTGTTTGTATGCCCTGCGATTGGCTGGCGACCAGTGTACCCCGCCCCTCGCCAAAAGTTAGCTGGGATAGGCTCCAGCACACCCCTGCGACCCTGATAACTGGCATAGAAAATGGACGGATGAATTATCGGTATGTTTTTTAGCTGCCCCCACAGGTTAATAGCAAAAGAAGATTTTAAAACCACTGACAGCAATTTTGATAGATTAAGATCCTAAATTGGAGTTTAACCTGTATCAGTGGTTAGGAACTGGTTGGGCTGCGGGACCCACCACGACCACTGAATGACAAGTGGTGACCCAAAATGTGGGAATTTTAAAGTTCTAATATATCTTGTATTTTAACAGACTGTTTTTCCACACAGCCCGAGCTGTGGCGCCAAGATGCTGTGTCTATATGGCGCACTCTTCTCCAGCAGATATCTGCAGCTGTGTGTCGGACGGACAGTACAAATACACGGCCACAATCATTGACTGTGGGCTCAACTTTGAAACCAATTGTGAGGCGATCTGTCAAAAGGGACATCGGCGCCTGCATTGTCTCGGGAAACCGGCTGTTTTTAACATTTGACAGTCTCATGACTGTAGGTTTCATTTAATCACTTTTAGCTTTCTTTTTACTGTCATGTTTGGAAATATGTCTGGAAAAAAGACCACCATTAATTAGATTTCCAAATGGTCTGGCAAGAGGATTGAACAGTCACAGGTGAGCCTGGAATCACTTGACACAAAACATCTGCAGTGACTGAGTTCTAACATTATGCAGGACACTCTGCAGCCCTGAAACCATCTGTTCCAGCATCTGCAATCGGCACCGAAACCTTTGGTGGTCTGAAATTCAGAACTAAGTGAACCTGCTGATTAAAAACCTGAAAAGGAAGACAAAATTTAAGGTTGAGTTGCGATCAAAACTTGCTTATTTTTTTGCATGTACACTTAATAAAAGCTTAAGAATGGCAATGGTTTGACCCTGGAACAGGTTATTTCTATTTCCATGATTGAGAAAATACTGTACTATAGATCAGTGGTTCCCAAACTTTTTACAGTTGCGTACCCCTTCAGACATTTGACCTGAAACCAAGCACCCTGCACACTTAAAAAATATAAACCTTTGCATGTTAATTAACTTGAAATATTGAACATAAGTAATAAGTTGATTCATTTTATAGCAATTTCTGGTCAAATTTTGTATTTTGCATGGTCACATTTAGATTTTGCACTAATAGGTAAGTAATCATCCTACATAGATTTTTGAAATATTGAACATAGTTGATTATTTAATGTTATAGTAATTGAGGGTCAAAAAGTGTATTTTTGAAAGTTTGACAAGAGCACTGATAAATAGATGCATTAGGTATATACAGGTGCATATATTTCATTCCAGTCTGATGTTGGCATCTGAAATGGGAAAGTATGCTGTTATGCTTTGATTCCCCTCTTGCGTACCAGAGGGTGGAAAGGAAACATCATGCAGCTTGTTTGTAACCTTGCTTCGCAATTCACAATCAGCTTACTATTTTAAACAAACTCAGTGTACGGACTGGCGCCCTTGTTGTTAACCTTGTGAAACAGCTCGGTGTCTTGGGAGTGTGGGACATGGACTGGCCACCCCCGTCTTACGCTCTGCTCGGACAGACCTGTATAAAGGAGGGGGGGAGCCCACCTTCTGTTAGAGTCTGCTGTGGGTCGTGTACAGATGCCCAGCCGGTTGGTGCAAACTCAAGCCGGGGTTGTAGGCTCTCCAACCCAGCGTGTCCCGGTAAGAGCTGCGATTTTGATTCTGTTTTGTGCATAACCAACCTTTGCTTGTTTGTAACTCGGTGTAAGGGGTAGAATAAAGACGCTGTATTTTACACTTACCCGTGTGTCTGAGTCTCTCAGTAAAGCCGATCACCCACAATCCTGAACTAACAAATAAAAGTGTTTTTCAACACAGCATCGTTCTATTTTAATGGTTTCAATTTGACCATCACTGTTTTTGTCCACTCACGATGTCTATGGTTTAAGGTTGCATATTCATTTACTACTTAATTGATGGGGAAAGGATAACAATCACCATAGAGCAGTATCCGAAGTAAAAAAATCCATATAAAGATAAAGCTTCATTTTCCGGGGGAAACCTCACTCAGAGACACTGACTCTAGGTGACCGCTGCACCGTCTGGGAACCAAAACACCAATATTGATGACATTTTCGAGATGAAACACTCTTAATGCACAAAATAATCATAAAATTTACTTATTGAGCAATGAACAACTTCGTGTGCTGTCTCCATTCTGCTTTTGGCCTCTTCTCTTTGCACCGTGAAGCCTTCAGGAACACTCGTGACAGAGTGTTAAGCGCTAATTGTGTTTCACTCTTATTCACGTACCCCTATGACCATTGGTGTACCCCACTTTGGGAACCTAGGCTGTAGAGGACCTACCTTGGGCATGACCCAGTCTTTGCGTGCAGGTTTTGTTGTTTTGTACACACACTTTGTCCAAGCTGAGATGTCCCCTGTGCAGTAATAAGCATCCTCCTTGAACACCAGCTGGCCGCAGCACTCCTTGCAGGGCTCCAGAGCACCAAAAGACATGGCATCCGCCAAGCAGTCCACCACCTGTCAATTATAATACTGTAGGTTTAACAAAAGCATGATTTAAGATGGTAGAATCATTTTGAAGCACGCTCACATTTGTCTCTCCTGAGGGAGCCGTTTGGTTATTGGCGAACAGAAGCTCCTCCATGTCATTCACTGAACAATACTTCCTCAGCTTGTCTTTAATTCCCCATATCAGCTTACTTTGGTCCTGGAAAGAGACAAAAAGCACACTCACGTGGAGAAAGACGCCAAAGATGCGTTGAATACATATTGCAATGTCTTCCATGAAAATCCAAGTAACCTTCAACTGCTCCTCCAACTTTTTATTCTCCTCCTCATCCGCCTTTTTCTGTTTCTTCGAGACTCCATCCACTTCTTCGCATTTGCGCTTTCTGTAACGGAACAAAGACTTCTGGCCCAAATTTGATCCAAATCCACAAAGGCTAAAAGTGGCAAGGCTGCATCCAGATCTAGACCATTTTTTCGTACAGTTGGACAATGTTACATTGCAGTACAAACGTCGCACCCTCACCTATTTGTGGGTTTTCAAAATTCATTCATTAATTAATGAATTATGTTTTGTGGTTAACTGTTGCCAATTGCTAGAAGAAAAAAAAAAAGAATTCTGCAAACTGTAAGCATTTGTGGCCTAAAGTAAACATTTTCAAATATAAAAATGGCTAAATGAATAACAATAGAAACAAGGCATTAAAAAGACATGATATAAGGTGTAATACCGTATCTGTGACTTATGTGCACCTTTAAGAAGCGAGGCCTTGCAAGTGACATGGCTGACGTCAGCTGACTTTTATATATTTGACTTTTAGCAAAGTGCTAGCACACGTTTGCAGTGTAGAAAGTGACTGACAGCAGCTCCTCTATGAATGTTCATTGCAAAGCAATAGAAGTGCATCGTTAGTGTCTCCTTAACCACACAGAGCAGCAGTAGATTAGTATTCTACACTGGTGTCTAGGTGTCAGTAATGTTGCATTGATGAGACAATAGCCACCAGGAAGTATGCTGACAATGCTAATGTCCATCCATCCATCCATTTTCCACCGCTTATCTGGGTCCGGGTCGCGGGGGCAGCAGCTTCAGTAGGGAAGTCCAGACTTCCCGATCCCCAGCGACCTCTTCCAGCTCCATCGGGAGGACACCAAGGCGTTCCCAGGCCAGCTGTGAGACATAGTCCCTCCAGCGTGTCCTAGGTCTTCCCGGGGGCCTTCTCCCGACTGGGCATGCCCGAAACACCTCACCAGGGAGGCGCCCGGGAGGCATCCGGACTAGATGCCCGAGCCACCTCAACTGGCTCCTCTCGATGTGAAGGAGCAGCGGCTCTACTCTGAGCTCCTCCCGGATGGCCGAGCTCCTCACCCTATCTCTTAGGGTGAGTCCAGCCACCCTACGAAGGAAACTCATTTCCGCCGCTTGTATCCGCGATCTCATTCTTTCGGTCATGACCCATAACTCATGACCATAGGTGAGGGTGGGAACGTAGATCGATCGGTAAACAGAGAGCTTTGCCTTCCGGCTCAGCTCTCTCTTCACCACGACGGTCCGGTACAGCGACCGCATTACTGCAGACGCTGCACCGATCCGTCTGTCGATCTCACGCTCCAACCTTCCCTCACTCGTGAACAAGAACCCGAGATACTTGAACTCCTCCACCTGAGGCAAGACCTCACTCCCAACCCGGAGGGTACAGTCCACCCGTTTCCGACTGAGAACCATGGCCTCGGATTTGGAGGTGCTGAGTCTCATCCCAGAAGCTTCACACTCAGCTGCAAACCGCTCCAGTAAACGCTGAAGGTCACAGCCTGATGAGGCCATAAGGACCACATCGTCTGCAAATAGCAGAGACGAGATCCTAAGGTCACCAAGCTGGACTCCCTCAACACCTTGACTGCGCCTAGAAATTCTGTCCATGAAGATTATGAACAGAATCGGTGACAAAGGGCAGCCTTGGCGGAGGCCAACGTTCACCGGAAACAAGCTCGACTTACTGCTGGCAATGCGAACCAGGCTCCTGCTTCGATTGTACAAGGACCGAATGGCACGTAGAAGCGGACCATCAATCCCGTACTCCCGGAGCACCCCCCACAGGACACCACGAGGGACACGGTCGAATGCCTTTTCCAGGTCCACAAAGCACATGTAGACTGGTTGGGCAAACTCCCACATACCCTCGAGTACCCTTGCAAGGGTGTAGAGCTGGTCCAGTGTTCCGCGACCGGGACGAAAACCACATTGCAGCTCCTCTAACCGAGGTTCGACTAACGGTCGTACCCTTCTCTCCAGCACCCTG
>QODF01000220.1:379968-455394 GCA_024372805.1 Oostethus manadensis
GGGATGACTCCAACACAGAGGCACCAAGCCGGGGGGCTAACAATAAGCCCACACCAGCTCGCCGCCTCTCCCCTGCGGCAACTCCAGAGAAGAACAAGGTCCAGCCCCTCTCAAGGAATTTGGTTCCAGAGCCTCAACTGTGGGTTGAGGTGAGTCCGACTATATCTAATCGGAATCTCTCCGCCTCTTCCACAAGCTCGGGCTCCTTCCCCACCAGAGAAGTGACATTCTATGTCCCACAATGCTAATGTGTGAGTCTATATTAACTTATTTATGTCCAAGATGGCTTATTTTATAGTATTTTGTCTACTATATCGGGTAATACAAGTGTAAAGGTGAATATAGGTGTGTTATTTCATGTCTAAAGGGCAATCTACTCTATACACTACCATAATCAATGCAGTATTTTTCAACATCTCACCCTTCCAATTTGACTGCAGGGAGTCTCTTCTTAAGCTCCTCCTGATCTTCCGCTCGCAGCACGTTGAAACCCTTCAGCTGAGCGCCGCTATACTCAGGCTTGAAATCCAGCTCTTCCCTGCGGCTCACAAAGCATGCCGTGTGGTACCAACGGTCGATCAGGCCCAGCTGGGGTTTTTCTGGGTCCACAGTTTTATTTGACACACGAATCAGATCCTGTGAGCAGAGACAGCGGCATCGCTTTTTTCACTTCCAGACAGCGAGAAACGCAAGGTTGCGGGGGACCACTACGTAACTCACAGGGCATGGTGAATAATTTCTCATACTGACCAATACACAAGTGGCAGAAAGAGAGATTAGTGTTGAATTAGTTGTTCAACCTTGCTAGTGGGCAAGTTGATTATTACAATCATAATTATAAGGGAAACTCCAATTAGGGCTGCAACGGTTCCTCGAATAATTCGAGCACCTCGATTACAAAAAAATAGTCGAGGATTTTTTTCCTACTTCAAACAATTGCGTGTCACCAACGCAATGGACGGGATGTTTGATGGCCCGGCAAGATTGAGGAAGTGGGGGAATGCATCGAGGCAGTAAAAAAGACAAAACGACAAAAAGAAAACAAAATGTAAAGACAGAAAATGTGGCTAAATTGATTAAAATCAATGTTCTATTCCACTTGTCCTCATTAGGGTCACAGGTAAGCTGCAGTCTATCCCAAACTATAGAACCATGAAATTATTATTTTTTGCTTCACCATATTACAAAATATTACCATCGCGGGCCATGCATCGTGTATCATACCGTATCGTACTGTATATGTATAGTGGGGTACCCTGAGATTCCCAGCTCTACTCCCAATACTTCATACAGCCCAGCCCCACCCTGACCCTAACCTCCAGCGGCCCCCGAGTAAGTTCAGATTGAGACCCATGTTGTAAAGAATATTTGTCTTATTTCTGTATTAAGTTTAGGATTTATGAATGCACAGCCATTATATAATGCAACGTAATATGTCATTTAGGCGTAGTAATGTCTAAGTGAGTTAAGTATTATCTCCTTTTCCAGCGTTAGTTCATCTACAAAGGCACCATCAAATAGAGCATAGTACCAAAGAAACTACACTTTGTTCCTATGCACAATGTAAATTTAAGAAATCAAACGGTTGATTTTGTGAAAACATAAAACTAATTTGTTCGTTATTTAGTGAAATGTATTTTCTCTTGTGTATTTACAATTGCTTTTCAACCAGGCAAAAATGTTTTTATCGATTACTTAAAAAAATATTCAATGGTTGCAACCGGAACTCTAATTAGACATTTTTAGCCATGTTTTAATATTAACAATGGTTAAATTCTTTTTACACATGCATGCCAATTGAGAATCATTTCATGTTTGACTCATGTTTGCATTAAGCCATCATTATTTAAAGTTAAAACATTGCAATAGCCCCTTAGAAGCTGGCCTTTTTCAGCGCTGTTCTGTATAAACAGCACATAATCTAGCAGCAGAGACATCCCAGCAATATCGTACCTGGATAGGCAGAATCAGGGAACTAAAAGGGAATTTGCAATGTTGGCACGGGTGTGTGGTTTCACACTCAACAGCTGTTTAGCTCTGTGTAAAAGGCAAAGGTGGATAAATGCCAGATCTTCTGTGGCAATGTGAACATGGGATTCCTGCGCGGAAAAAGGCTATTGTTATAGTAAAGATCTATTAACAGTGGTTTTAAAACTTGTATGACAGTTAAAAACATGAATGTGGTTTTAAGATAGTGACATTTATTTTCCCATTACTTCTGCTGGACAATATGTTTTGAAATATGGACAAACGAGCGTACTGTAGTGAACTGCTCTTCTACATCTACATACCTTTTCTATCTTCAAACCACAACCTTTGCACGTGCTGCGGTTCGATTTGGCGTATTCCACCGCAAAGCCATTCAGCGTCTTCTCTCCCTTGGAACCACTTTTCTGTTCCCCTTTTCCTACAAAATAACCCCCCCGCAAAATGTTACCCCACTTCAACAAAGAAACAAAACATGGATCAAATCAAGTGGAATTTGTACAACAAAGCACCAACCTCCGGTAGCGGCTCCGCCGCCTTCAATGGCCTTCTTGACCTTCTCTTGGTCTTCCCAGCGAAGGTCGGAAAAGCCGGCAATGTCGGAGGGGGACTGAGCTGCTGCTCTCAACCAGAAGCAGGAGAAGTGATGCCAGTGTGGGACCTTACCGTCAAACATGGGCGACTGCCACAGAAAAAGCCAACAGAGCTTAAATCAGTGGAAGATGAAAAACAGAATACAAGGTAGTGGTGGGAATCACAAAGTAACTCCATACGATATCATCACCTACAGTGGTTACATCACAGTATCCAAAGAATGCTATAGAAGAAGTCGTCAGTAAGTGCACAACTGTACATACGTGGACATCCCATACCTGGTGCAGTCGTCTCAATAACAACAATTAAAGATGAACTGAAACTCTTCATCATATTGAAACTGTTTAGCTGTCCTCCATGATCAACGACAACTCCCACCCCCTCCAACACACACTCACGCACTAAGGAGCTCCATTAGTGACAAAGATGATCCATCCGAAGTGTGTGAAGGAGAGGTATCGCAGGTATCGCCTCCCTGCAGCCACAAAATCCCATACAATAACCGTGGCCTGTTCAGCATGTACACAGCTGTAAGTACTTGATATAACTTGTACATACTTCATATGACCCTTTTCTGTACTTACACTGCTCTTGTGTACTTTTGTACTCTGCGCTTGTATTTTTACTGCATGTGTATCAGTACACATGCAAGGACATCGGACAGTCACTGTATCGATTTGTTATAGTCTTGTGGATGCAATGTACAATTTGTCTGCAAATGAACAGCAGCACACAGCTTCGATATCGACAGCTTCTGAGATGAGAGATGCTGATATCGCACCATCGATATTTCGAACCGTCTATCCCGGATGCAAATAGCTCTAATAAACAAAACCATTGGGGCTGAGATTTACCTAAAGTACATCTTAAATTGCAATGGCTTTTGGCATATGAGCGACTACAATTTCCAAATAAATGATATAGTGGCCAGCTTTTGATGTCAAATTGCGTGAAAGGATGGACACGATAAGTAGTGCAGAGTAATCTCATTCATATGGCAGCCGTTTCAGTTTTAAGAAGGGCCTTGCGACCCCAAATACCCCCGTTAGCACAAATAAAGCTCTATAAATAGTATGTTATAGCCAAGTTTTGCGGAACTATATTCAAAGAAAAGCGTCATGCTGCCAAAACTAGCACGGCGTCTAGCTAGTTAGCTAGCTAGCTAGAGCTAGCTAGCTAACTAGCTAGCATCCTCAAAGCATTACAACGACCTTACCTGCACCATGATAGCCATCCTCAGCGAGTTGATAGCTATGTTTTCTTTGCACTTCTTGCACGACGCACGGCCGCTTTTAGCGTATTCGGCTTTGTACAGCTTGTCGTTTTGAGAGTCCGCCATTTTCGCTGACTTTTAAAGTCAAATATCAAAGACAGACAATGAGCCAAACTTTCTAGGATGACAAGACCGACAACAATCAGAGCCGCACAAGCCCGCGTGTTTACGTGCACAGATGGCGTGGGACTTGATTAGGAGGGCTCACTCTGTCTCATTTTCGTTACACCAGGCCGAAACCCAAAGTGTTCCTTCGTATTACCGCGTTAACTTTTGAATATTTATCTGATTATCATCTAGATAATCAAGATTGTCATGCTTAGCACATAATAACATTATTATTATAATGATAAATTCTGTCTAAAAAGCTATGATTTTTTTAGATATCTATATTTTGAAAAAAAACTTTTTCACTTAACTTTATTCGGTATCCTCAGTACCATGACCAATCTTTTAACTTGGCATGTTTACTTATAATTCAATTGGTTGAAATTCTAATCCTTAAAATTGGAACGAATACGAACCCAATAAAATTTGCACAATTTTGCCTTGGTGACTCATCTGTTATGAATAAACGATCAGAGGACTAGCCGCTCCAGCAGCAGGCATTATTAATCGAGTGCAGAGAACTGACGTCATATTCGGTACTGTATTACCTTTACTAGCCTACTATATGATGCTTAAGTATTTGGGATACTTTAAACTAAACAAAACATGATATTTTATTCTACTTTTGAGTATTTCTCATATAGTGTCATATAGTTACATTGCAATTCATTACACAAAAAGCATAATCAGTGTGTTTATTTTTATTGGATTTTTTTTCTGTTTGATTTTATTAGCAAAAGGTGTTCCTAATAAAGTGATATCTCTATTACAGTCCCGGAATGATTTAAAAAACCCTTTCCATTATTTTTACAGTAATATACATATGAATATACACAACAGCCGCACGGTGGATGAGTTGGTAGCATGTTGGCCTCACAGTCAGGAGATTCAGGGTTGGAATCTCCGCTGGGCATCTCTGTGTAGAGTTTGCATGTTCTCCCCGTGCGTGGGTTTTCTCCAGGTTCTCCGGTTTCCTCCCACAAAAACATGCATGTTAGGTTAATTGGCGCCTCTAAATTGTCCATAGTTATGAATGTTTGTATGTTTGCCCTGCGATTGACTGGCGACCAGTCCACGGTGTACCCCACCTCCTGCTCAAAATCAGCTGTGATAGGCTCCAGCATACCCGTGTCCTAATGAGGATAAGCGGTATAGAATGATGAATGAATATCCATCCATCCGTTTTCTTCCGCTTATCCGAGGTCGGGTCGCGGGGGCAGCAACCTAAGCATGGAAGCCCAGAGGTCCCTCTCTCCGGCCACTTGGTCCAGCTCTTCCCAGCGCATGCCGAGGCGTTCCCAGGCCAGCTGAGGGACATAGTCTCTCCAACGTGTCCTGGGTCTTCCCCGAGGCCTCCTACCGGTTGGACGTGCCCTGAACACCCCCCCAGGAAGGCGTTCGGGAGGCATCCTAACCAGATGCCCGAGCCACCTCATCTGACTCCTCTCAATGCGGAGGAGCAGCGGTTCTACTCCGAGTCTCTCCCGGATGACAGTGCTTCTCACCCTATCTCTAAGGGAGAGCCCAGCCACCCTGCGGAGAAAACTCATTTCGGCCGCCATCTTGTCCTTTCGGTTACTACCCAAAGCTCATGACCACAGGTGAGGGTAGGAACGTAGATCCACCGGTAAATCGAGAGCTTTGCCTTTTGGCTCAGTTCCCTCTTCACCACAACAGACCGGTGCAGAGTCCGCATCACTGCAGACGCCGCACCAATCCGCCGGTCCATCTCGCGTTCCATCCTTCTGATGAATGAATATATACGTAATATAATAATATGAAGCAAACAGCATAGATTACCACTCATCCTTGAAAAAACAAAAGGGTAGGTAAGATATTTGAATTAAGAAGTGAGTTTTCCTTACACATGACATACTAATTTAGATATGAGAAGTGTAAAATGCTGTATATGTTCGGCACCTTCAGACTAATTATTGACTTTAAATATTTGGAACACTTTATGTGCTCTGAAATTGACATTTTAAATAACACAGCAAAAGCATTTTGTGACAAAATAAAATAAATAAAAAAACAGATGGATTAATAGAGAATAAAACATAGAAAACGGAACACCAGACATATGTGAGGTTCTAGTGGTTGTTTTAAGGTAACATGTGAGTTTGGCTTGAAGGCCTGCTGCAGGATTATTGGCCTTTGAATCGTGTGATTTGAAAATGTTGCCATTATTTCAACCTGGGGTGGATTAGGTGACATCCAAGCTCAATGATACACGGAAGCAAGGTGACATGAAAGCATCTGCCGCCCATCAGCACTGGGGGGCGCAGCGTTTCAGCTGGAAGGCCCCATTGGTCTCCCTCAGCTTCTCCTTGTGTCTGGCTTGGACTAGACCGAACACTATTGCCGCCATGGTCATGCGTCCACTGGTTCTGCTCCCCAGATGCCCATCGGGGGAAATGTTAGCTACCTTGCTATGCAAGGTGCTGATGAAGTAGGTGCGCACCTTGCCGTGACACTCGCTTACCTGCAATGACAAGATCGGTGACGACACACAGGCCTCGTATGCATTACTTACAAAGGTAGCCTAGATCGCTCCATGCAGTTCAGGGTGGTTGTGATTAAACCCACCAATAGATGGCTCCACTGCATATGACCATCATGTGACCATCTTGCAGGCGGTTTGGAACCAATGTTCCCAATATGACCGGAAGACTTTGAGACACTCACCCCCTTGACAAAGATTTCTCCTCGCAGTTCCAAGGCAAAGCCCCACTCCGCCAGAATCTTTCTGGTGGCCTCAGGCACCTGGATGCGTCCGCTCACCCCTGTGCTCTCCATGCGGCTGGCCAAGTTCACCGTTGACCCCCAGATGTCATATTGAGGCTTGCTGGCCCCGATGACACCTGCTACCACCGGCCCGTGTGCAATGCCTGATACAAACAAATGTTTACTGGCTTTTCTTGCCTTCCAGTCAGAGGAACCACTTCACAGCTCATGGGCAAGAAGAACTGTACATGTAAATCAACTTTCTTATGAGATGATGAGTGTACAAAAGTGTGTGCAGTCAGCAACTTACCGACACGAAGCTGAAAGTCTTTGGCCGAGTGCCTGTTAATCTCCTTCAAGGTCTCTTGCATTGCCATCGCAAACAGAACTAGCTCGCTCAAGTGATTCCATTCATCAGCAGACAACTGAAGGAGAGACAGATCCATGGTCAGTTGACAAAAGGAGGCAAGTGACGTGTCCCAGTCCCACCTGTCCGTCTGGAGCTAGACCCGAGGCAGCCATGTAGCAGCTCCCAATGGTCTTGATCTTCTCCACGTAGTCGAAGTAGGACTCCTCCAGCAGCTGAAAAAACAGTACCACTCCTACCTTAACCTGGATCCTAAGGCCTGATTGTTACATTTGACATTTGATTTTCCACTTTAGATGTGTTTTCAGAAGTGACGCATTCGTTTCTTACATACTTGATCCGCTATCCAGCTCACCTCATCAAAGCCAGCAATGATCTCATTGAGCAGGCGTAGGCAATCCACACCTTCTTGTTTGACCTCTTTTTGCTCAAAGTACTCGTTAAAGCCAGCGATAGAAGCAAACATGACTCCCACTTCATCATATGACTGGGAGTAAAGCTCCTACAAAGAGCACACAGACCTTAATTTATCTGTATGACCAATGAACGACAAAATCCCATCATCCTCTATTAGCATCTATGCAACACGAGACATCGTGAATCAAGCCTGTAATGATCAGTATCTAATCTACATCATCGTTCTTGCTGCGCTCCAAGAAGTGTCGGGCCACGTGCACTGGCAGAATATTGTGCAAAAGACACTCATTATGTTCCCGCAGCTCCCTCATATCCTCCACTTCCTGCTGAGCCTGCAGACGCCACAGGAAGTCCAGCCTGGCAGTGGCTTCCCACTGGAGAGCAAAACAACAAAGGTGTAATTTCTACCTCTCTCGATGGATTGAGAAGATATAGAAACAAGGAAAGTACCTGGCGGCCGTTGTAGAAGACAGCAACAATAAACATGACCAAGAGAAGAATGGCGATCCATTTCCTTCGGACATAGTGAGATCTGTGCACATGTAATCTTCTGGTCAGTCAGTGCTTACTGTGACGCTGAAGCCCTTTCATGCGCTGACCTGTGCAGCATGTCGTGGCGTGCAAGGGAGAGGAAGGACAGATGGATGAGGTAGGAGTAGACGGCCACCGCCAGCAACAACACAGCCAGCTTCAGCAGGGAGTTGAGGCGTAAAAATACGGCGCACGTCACCATGGCGATCACGCCGCTCAACACAAACACCTGCATAGTTAGAAGCAGTAGATTTGGGCAAATACTCCAAATGGACAAACCTGTTTTGGTCATGATAATTATTACCTCTGGGAAAGAACACACATTGAGTGAACGTGAAGGCATGCTGGCGCTGTCCATCACATCAATGCCCGCCTCTTCTCTGTCTGTGACAACGCACCAAACCTGCGCGCAGAGATGGGCAAAAATGGACTTTTTTCTTATTCTAATTATATTTGTTTGATTCGATTTTACACTGGGGGCCGTCCACCAGCCAAACGGCTAGCGTGTTGGCCACACAGGTGGAAGATCTTTGTCGGGCATCTCTGTGTGGAATTTGTGTGTACTCCGACTTCCTCCCACATTCCAAAAACATGGACGTTAACTTCATTAGCCGCTCTAACTCGTGCCTGGGTATGGATGTGTTTGTCTGTATGTGCCCTGCCATTGGCTGGCGACCAGCCCAGCGCCTCCCAGCCAAAGTCACCCGTCAGCAAGTGGAAACCAGAGGTACATAAACTGCACCCACCATGTTGGAGTGTACCCCAGATGTATGACCCAATCTTGTGGCAGACGCAGATCTTTTTTTATCTTCAAAATACAGAGGATCGGCAGCCGATAATCGCCGTCCCTAATCGGTACGTATTCTTAATTCCTAAATGAAACAAAAACATTTCAAGCATAAAAATGAACAAAATAACTAAAATAATGAATTAAAATACAAATTTTCCGGCATTAAAGGACGTTGGTGAACTGTACCCTACACTGACTTCTGGGTGTCACTAGTAACACGCACACCAGACTTGATTGCCATCAACAACAATTTTGGCAGGTTTGAATTACCCACAACGTGCACAACATAACAAACAAAAAAAATTTGCACAATGATACAGGGTACTGTTGTGGCCGTATTTCAGCTAGAACCCAACTTTGAATCTCCAATGTTCCTGCCTATTCCTCCTCCGGAAGACATTTATTCAAACAAACATAAGCACGAGTCTGATTTATGTCTTAAATAGCTTATTTTCTCTGTTTATATCTACTATATTTGGTAATATGAGTGTAAAGGTGACTTTAGGGGTGTTATTGTATTCCTACAGGGCTCTAATTATATTATAAACCGTATGTAGAAAGTTGTGAACAGGTTTTTTTATGCTGTAAATAGGAAAGTATTCGACATACATTATAATAATAATCCTACTTTGCAGAAATTCACTTATCGCAGATAGGGTCTGGAACCAGTTAACTGCGATAAACAAGAGATTACTGTACAAATAAAGTGACTGATGTTCCATATGGATGGGTTGCAGCTCCAACAACCGTGTGGATGTCGCCAGCAACATTGTTTACTACTGTGCTGGAAGCTAGAGAGTGGAGAGTTGTAAGTCACGCATCGGCTCCAGCAAAGGGCTACGAATTGATCAAAGACGCTGCCAGAAGGGCCGACACAGCGACGGCGCTGAAGCATAATTCAGGCTGAAGGGGGATGAATGAACAAATCGTCACTCTACTCATTTCCCGGAGCGATTATTCCAGTTTACTGGTTCGTAGTAGCACTCACCATGTCCATGGAGGCTAAACCAAAGTTGATGACAATAGCAGTGAGGGTGAGCATGTTGCGAGCGTTGTTGTTTTCATGGATCCAGCAGCACAAGTGTTGCAGTCTAGCGGGGCACCACTTGAACTCTTCAGCTAACACGGCAAGCAGCAGTAGCATGTAGGTGAGTAGAAACAGGGAAAACTGGAGGACGGCCGGGAAGAACCTGCAGAAAGGAAAGGGAACTAGAAGTAGATAGAAGTCAAAATGCTCATTATCAACAATCAAGTTGTGTTGCTGTCTTCTTACCTGGGAGTAGTGATGAGCGCCTGGGCAGCCATGACAAATAAGAGCATGATGAAGGAGCAGACCAGGTTGGAGTTGAACATTTCATCTCTCATCTGGGAAAACTATGGCAGTCACACAAGAAGATTCGAAGTTAGAGGAACACTGCCAGTCACAGTATTGCCTAAGGTGCTGTATTTCCGAATCAGCTGTATTGGCCAGGTATGCTTATGCAAACAAAGAATCTGACTTAGTTCAAATAGCTCTTAGGGTACATATACACAGACGCTAAGAAGTATTTCCAAAAATGTGCATGCTTTTCTAAATGTACCCATACCTTGTCCTCAATGAGTGTGTCCTTGAACAACATAGACAGAGTAGTGATGTGCTCCTTATGCATACGCTCACTGCTTCGGAGCTCGATGGCATGTTTGATGCGCTCATTAATCTCCTTGGAGGTGGACGGCCATATGTTGGGTAGTGATCCGTTGGTAAATGAGGCCAAGATCTATAAGGAACCGTGACACGGATCAGATCGGTGCAGGAGGACTGTGAGGTCAATGGAATCATAACCTACACTATTCATGTTAATGGCGCTCCTCAATGGAATCTCTGGATTCCAGGTTTGGACTATGGGTGCCTCCTTGTAGTCGTCTTTAGATCTGTCCTCCAGGGGACAAATGAAAAAGGTGTCAATTTTGTGTCGCCGCAGAAACTCACTTCGATCCCCTCCTCGTCCAGCTTCCGTCTTATAGGTGCCTTCCAGGCAGTCTAGGGTTGCTTTGGAGATGTGGATTCGCCTGTTGGAAGGAAAATCATCAGAGTAGGTGAGCTACCTTGGAGGAATACCGGATTGACCCAGGCATTTTTTCCCAAGAAAAAGCTTTAAAGAGACAGCTTGTCTTATATTGTATGCCTGCCACTCTCACACACGCAGAGATCCGCTCTAAACAAGTGTCTCAAAGGGTATTAGCAAGTTAGAAAACAACAGAAAATGGGTCAAGGCTCATTTTAAGAAAATGGCAATCAAAGCAGAGTCATCAAATAACAGTCCAGCAGAAATAATATACTATAAGTTTGCAACGTACCAGTTTAATTTTGTGCTAAAATGTATAATTTTTCCAAAAACATGACAAACTTGCAAAACTCACTTACCCTGGGATCCCGCCTGCCTCCAGCATGTTGGCAATGCCCACATCCCAAGACCAGACGTCAAACTGCCATTTCTGCAGACCCAGCACACCACACAGGACAGAGCCTGAATGGATGCCAATCCTCATGTTCATGTCGAAGTTAAGCAACGTGCGTACAGACCTGACAACGGCAAATGACAAGAGATGTTTTAGCAGCAGTAAACATAACACAACCGCTTTCTGTAGCCAGGTATTTTATAGTCCGACTAACCGTATGGTGTTGATCATAGCCAAGCCCATCTCGACGCAATGACGGGCATGGGCACGCTGTGGTTCTGGGACTCCTGACACGCAATAGTAACAGTCTCCGAGTATCTTTATTCGCAGGCATTGGTGCACCTGGAGAATTGATACAATATTACATGTACAGTTTGTACAATAAAATGTAAGGAAAGAAACATGCTCAGATTCATACCTCAGCCAGCCGGTCGAAACGTCCAAATAGCTCGTTGAGGGTTCGAACCAAATCCTGAGCTGACAAGTTCATGGATAACAGAGTGAAGCCCTTGATATCTGCAAAAAGTATGCTGCAGAGAATGGAAACACTGTAGGGATGATAACTGCATTGGGAATCAGCTTGTTCGTTAGCGGTGAACAAACGACAACACATGTATTTACACAAGGATGCCCCAAGCAGAACTTTATTTGAGACACTCTTCCACAAAATGACGATCACAAACAGGAATTCTGAGCCCCATGGGCAATCGGGGGCAGCTAGGGTCACCACATCTCTAGGACCTAACTGACCCGTTGGAAGCTATTTGTATACAAATTGACTTGAACTTATTTAGCTGCATATTTTAGAGTAATATGGGGACATGGGAAAGAAATTGTTCAATAAATTACACTACTACTCAAAACATTTGAATATCAAGTAAAAGTTGTTTTATTTTGCCAATTTAACATAAAAGATGAAACCAGCAAATGTTATTGAGCCATCACACACCAATTGACATATCTCAAGCAGTTTCTTGTTGTAACTTTGTTGATTAAGAGTTTCAGTTTATAAAAACCACAATCCCACTACATTAAGAAAATTGTAATTTTTTTGAAGCTGTAAGATTAGATCTGCAAAATGCAAAGAAAAAAAACTTGAAATATCTTGATTTGCGCACTAATTACATAATATGTCAAATTCACCTTTTAAGTTGAATTGCAAAATCACAACAACCATTTCAGGATATTAAAATTTTCAGGGTAGTACTGTACTTTATTGGAACATAACGCATTTCTTTTAAAAAATTGTTTGGGCAGGGACTGAACCAGTGCCCTCCGCCATTAAAGGCAGCAGCTGCACCATTGCATCACCAGGGACTGGCAGAAGAGTTGGTCAATTGGGACATTTTATACGTTTATTTCGCTGCATGCTGTCAATCAGATTACTCGACCGTTTTTTTCCTCCTGCCTTGGACTGACTGCACAGCTCATGTTCTGCTTTGTGTTTGCACTTACCTGACGTCCTTATACTGGTGAATGTAAATCTTGTGAAACTCTTGAGGATTGAGCTCGTCTTCCATGGAGCTCATGTCGGCGATCATCTCCAAGGCTACGAACCGGGGCAAGATGGATAGCACCAGACGTTCCTGTTTGGAAGAAATGTTTATAAAGGATGCAACAGTGTTACATGGAAGTTAACGACTAGCAGTGAACATCATCAAAGGGTGCATTTGATAGCAGACACATGGTCAAGGATTTATTCCCAACTATTTGCAAAGTCCTGCCTGCATTCCTGCAAAGACATTCTATTTTTATCCAACACACATGTGCTTGTCGGTCCTCTAAAAGTGTGCACCAATTTCATTGTGATTTAGCTCAACACCATAAGGTTGCACTGGGTGCTTTGCAAAGTCCACTGAGCTGTAAGAGAAATTTCAAGTCCATTAACTTGGGGTCATACTAATGGATGACCCCAAGATGCACCAGGTATCGCAGGACTAGCAACCAGTTGACAGTCCGTCTCTGAAACAACGCGAGAGCAGGGGCTGCCAGCGAAAGGATTGTTATCTTACTACGACCAAAGACGAGAATGGATGCAAAAATATTTAATATATTATATAAGAATAATATATACTATTATTATATAATTATAGCAATCTAATTGATCACATTTATTATGTATTCTGTAAAACTATGACAGGGTATATACAGACCCACCATTCACCAGTATAAGCCTGGAATTAACTTTAAGCTGTGGACTGAACAAATATGCACATTATCTGTCAATAAGGTGATCAGATCTTACCTTTATGAAATCCCAGATAGTACCAGCATTTGGGAGCAAATATGAGGTTAAGAAAAATGGGAAAAATACAATTAAGTAGTCTATCTGTGCAGCAAAGTTAGATGGTGCATTCAAGGATTGTCAAACAAAGTGGGACAAATGTCAACATAAACATGTCAAACGGGGGTTTCTAACCATATAATAATTTTTGTATAAAAGAATGGACCATATTTTCAAATTGACATCCATCTATCCATTCATCCATTTTCTATGCCGCTTATCCTCATTAGGGTCACGGGGATGCTGTAGGCTATCCCAGCAGACTTTGGGCGAGAGGCGGGGTACACCCTGGACTGGTCGCCAGTCAATCGTAGGGCAGACATACAAACATTCACACTCACATTCATACCGATGGACAATTTAAGGTCGCCAATGAAGCTAACATGCATGTTTTTGGAATGTGGGAGGAAACCGGAGTACCCAGAGAAAACCCACAAACGCACGGGGAGAACATGCAAACTCCACACAGAGATGCCCAACGGAGATTCCAAACAAAATGTATATCCTTTTACATAAAATCTGATGTAGTTACGTAGAAGTCATTAGTAAATTTGCATTTATTTATTTGATGTTTTTTTTTTACCCCCGCTTACCAGCACGCTTGGAGATATGATGTGCTCTTCCACATGTTCGAAAATACTGTAAGAACGCCACTTTTACAGAATTGGCTTCTTTCTTTTATAATGTAAGATTCATGTCTACATCAACAAATGTGCTTTTCGTATATGTAGACGCATATATGTGGAATCAAAGAGATTTAGAACCCTGCTAAATACACACAGTCATGTGAAATGAGTACACCCACATCATTCTACCTGTCTCTGGTTCTCTTGCTCCAGTTTGAGGCGTCCTTCAATGCAACGCCGCGTTTCTAAAAACACCTGTCGCTGGGAATGATCTGTCAGGTAGTGGATGAAGAATCCAGCAGTGTTCATACCCAGATACAGAAGGCCTTTGGCAAACACCTGCAACCAAGAAAGTATCAGTCACCCAAATGAGCCACAAAGTACAACAAATAAGAGTCATATACACAATAGGTAGACCTTCACAACCTTTCTTAAAAGTACTGCATCGTTGCGGTAACATACGATCTCCAGGAGAAGATGCAATGCAGACGTCAACCATCCAGCACACATGGCCCACAGAAGAGGCAAGGGCAGCAGTGTGTATGTGGCGAACAACGTGAACAAAAGGTACCACGATGGGTCTTTCTCCAGTCCATAAGCCAATCCTCCCAATACCTGCGTGGACTGGGAGAGCCAGCTGGCCAGTCCGGCGTAATGTAACCACTTTGGCGACATGGAGCCCTTAAAGTTTAAAACCACAATGCACAGCGTCACTGCAAACACCATAAATATGCACGTCAAGCAGCCTCGCAGTGGGTCTGTGACCTCCTCAGGGGCCAAAGCCAGGTACAGAACCAGTATCTGCAGTTTGGCCACTGCGTCGATGACGTTAGTGATGGCTAAGGAGTTGCGTCTTTGGTGAGAGGAGTGTTGCTGGTACAGTTTTTCCAGGTCTCTGGACTTAAAGGTGTGCCTCAGGGTGGGTATATAGATCCCATGAATGATGTGGCCCCAGTGCACAAAGAAGTCAGCATCGCTGGCGTATTCATTCCAACCCGATCCCACGCTGCTGTGCATGCTTATGGAGCTACGAATTTGGGAAGGGTGGACCCGGAATGTAGAGGAGCGTCGCTTGACTCCACGGGAGGCCTTGTTGCGGATTTGTCTGTTGATTTCTTTCATGTAGGTGTCCGTCACAAAGATCTTGTGTGCCGGCTCCACCCCCACCTATCAAAAAACAAAAAACAAACTAACAGTTCTTGCAAATACCCCTCTCTGATGGGCAGACGTACGACGGTGCTTCACCTGGGCGCTGAGCTCCTGCTGGATGATGATGTGTTTCACAGCATTCTGCCACAACATCTTTTTACGCCGCAATCCGGGGGACAGGGTGGCGGTCAGGCAGGGTGGCTCGCACAGCTCCATGGGAGCAATCTGTGTTGTCTCAGCAAAGGTCACCATGGTGAAGGTGACCTCGGCTTTAGCTGCTGATGGCAGATGTGGTAAAGATGGTGGCCTATATGTGGCAGTAGAAAAGATGAAATGAGTCATGAGACTATACCAGCTGAGTTTGGGATAAGACAATGGACTGGGCACCTTTAGACTAACACCAATACCAAACTGGGTCATAGCAAGCATTTACTTGAGTCTACACTCTCTAAAACATCCCCATCTATTTCCATCCTTGAGATCCTGAGCTATGAGGGTCAGAAGTGAGTGTGCAGAGCACCAGGACGGATGAGTCTGGTTGGATCCACGTGCTGCTAGAAGCTTTTTAACCAATGATCTGGTGGACAGATTTAGACATGAGCTAGTTAATGCCTCTGAGTTAAACTTCTCCTGGTGGTTCTGGTGCGCTAGATGCTGACGCCACCCCCACTCTCTTTGCAAGTCTACTGTTGTAGGTTTGATTCCCACAGCTTTAAATGTGGACACGCCAAAGAAACTCTTCGAAATGGTAATTAGGAAGGAAACTGAAGTTCCCTTGTAATTAATTCCAATCCCACAGCACAAGGGTTACCAAAAGTGTAAAACTTAATCCTAGAATTTGGAATTACAGACAGTTTATACTTTCTGATCTATGGGTATGCACACATTTTGGTTATATCAAAACCCACAGACTGACCTGTTGTTACCTAATGTTCTGCATTTTGTGTATCAGCTCCTTATGTTCCTTCTACAGCCATGTTATAGGTAGACAGTCCATCATAATCCATTTCTGAGGCTGCCGTTGGATATGATCCACAAAGGGACGATACATTTCGGGCAAAATCCAGAAAGCAAAAAATCTGTTTTAAATAAAAGTAGCTCCAGAAGAGAGACATGGAACTTTTATCCAATAAAGGAGGACAAACATGCAGCCAAGACGAGTAGAGCCGTTCCGGCAGGCTTGTAGGTCACCACCTGGTCTGTTTTGAACGGAAGTCCATAACTGGCAGGAAGCATGGCTGCAGTGATGAAGAGTGTAAAGAGGATTAGATAGTCAGCAGCCATTCTCACTGGCCTGCAAAGCTGCAGTCACTGGGACCAAGACAACGGCCAAGTCAGCCACTATTTGAAGCTTGACAGCAGACACTTGACATTCTGCCAAATGCGTGTTTTATGCAGTCTAAACAATTACTTAACTACAGCATCTACCGTATTTGAAGTAAGGTGTTATTTAAGAGGAGGCCTTTATTTGTACAAACGCTTGCATAATCCATTGATGGTCAATGGCCAGTTGTTTCTTTAGTGCAGGGGTGTCAAACTCGCGCCCTGGAGGGCCGAGACCCTGCAGGTTTTCTTTCCAGCAGGTAATTTTAATAATGAACACCTCCTTTAATTAAAGCACCTGCAAGGTAAGTGATGGATTATAATTATTGATGATGATGTCCTATCGCTGGGCAGAAAGCATCAGCAGAGCTACATGATCTCCACCACGGCCAGAAGATGGTTGGGACTTTCTTTGCTGATTGTAGCCTGGCAACACACAAAGCCCATAAGACTGATCAAATGAGTTCCCATCTGTCCCAACGTGACTGTGTACACTAGCTCAGACCAGTGTGGCTCACACGTGTACATCTAATAATAGGTTCCCCCAGGCTCTAAGGCAATTAGCTCACTTATGCTGTAATTAACATTACCCCGGGCAACAAGTTACAAGCTACAAGAACATCACGGGCTGTATGGAATCTATACTGTACTGTATGTTTAATGCAATGTTACTTTGGCCGATGAGGCAGGGAAAATAAGAGTGTGAATCTCGGTCCACTCAGCAACTCCAATGGCTCCCGGTCCAATATACCTCAGAATTCATTTCCACATCCTATCTGTCAGAACTCATCCACTTTGCCATTTCCTCTCACTCTCTCTGGTCTTCCTTCATTCACCTCAGCGTACCGCCTGTTCAACTTGTCACCATGAGGAGCAAAGCTTTCACCTGCTCTGACGCCTAACTCTGGAACCCACCCCCAGCGGACCTCCAAATGATCGACTCTCTCCCCCTACTCAAAACCCACCAGTTCACGTTAGCTTCTTCCTTGTACTTGCATTGTTCCTCTCCATATGACGTGTTGTATCCTTTTGTATTTCTATAGTGTGTTGCTTGTTTCCTGTTTTGTAAAGTGACTCACCAAAGCGCCTCTAACTAAAATGTATTGTCATTTATTATGAATCTATCAGTGGTCTTTACTGCTTTCCATGCAAGCGCTGATTAAACTGCAGCCTATTGCACCAGTCAATGGCATATTCACCGTAAACGACGCCTTGGTGCCGGGAGAATGAAAGAGTCAATGGGAAGTTATGGTGAAAAGATCGAGAGCCCGTCCAGGCTAATTGGCATTAAGGCAAACTACTTTGCAGAGCACTAATGAGCTGATGGTCATTGGCGCTCAAGTAAAACAGGTTGACACGTGTGCCTTTGGGGGTGCTGAGCCAGACTCTTTTTGCTGACCACAGCATGAGAAGAATAGTAGAAAATATCTTTTTGTTCCTCTAAAAACCCCACTAGTGTGTACCACTTCTGCTTCTTAGGCCTCTCAAATCATCTCCGTGTGGGGTTCGCACAGAACAAGGAGAACAGGCTAGCAGTAAAATGTCCACGAGTGGGAATGGTTGTTTGTCAATACGTAGTCTACCAATCCAATGACCAAAACTATTAGCGTGTAGGTGTTGCTTTTGTGTGGCTCCAGTATTTGGAGTTGGCCCCTGTCGGCCACCGTATTCCTGCGAAAGCTTCTTGACTCGCTGCTGCCCCCAAGTGGTAAAAACGACGGCACTCTCACGTCTATCATTGGAATATAAAGTCATTTAGGATGTACAGTATTGCTGAGGTAGTTCATTTGGCAATGAACTAAATTGTGAGCTGCACACACACACACACACACACACACACACAAAGCCAAATGTTGTATTTGAACAGTACGTGATGAGCTCGTGCTCAAGGCGTGCTGTGCCATCACGTGACTGCTAGGTTTGGTAACACAGCTGCTAGCAAGAGCAGTTGTCATATCCCTGCCTTAGCTTTGTTCGTTTTGTTCTGGTAAAGGCCCATGTAACGACTAGGTTGGGGAATACATCTCAACACTTGTTTGCTGTCCATGTCATGGTAAGGCTCGACCGGTCGTGATAGTTCGGATGAGTAGCAGTCAGCTAACGTTAGCTGGCTTAGTCGCAGACGTTACCTAAAATATGTTCAATTCATATCGGTAATATTTGATAACACGGACAGCTGTTGGCGGATAACTCAAAGCAAGGCATTTAACAGTTGCCACATTTCAGGAAAGTAAACAAAGCGTCAGTGTGTGAATGTTATGGCTAAGCATGCTTGGTAGCTTAAATGAACGATAACCGACCCCGGTCTTTTTGGTAATTCCTACCCGGATGCCTTAAAATGGGGTTAAGGTCATCGTGTGTCGTTGGTTAAACGCCGCTGACAGCGTGTGTGTGTGTGTGTGTGTGTGTGGAGAAACGTCGGCTAATTTTGGCATGCTAACATCTACAGGCCAAATGAAGTCCTGCGGTTTTCCTGATTGAAGAAGCCCGAGTGAAGCCCTACTGAGGCGGCCGAGTGTCACTCCCCCTTCCCACTTCCGTAACCCTGGACGAGCCCCGCCACCTAGCGGCAAACATACAACATGACAGGTGAGCGATGTCAAACCAAACCACAAACCTGCTGCCCATCACTGTCCATAACAATAATGCATGGATTTAACATACATGTATTTGTAGAAGACAGTTGTTACATAGAAAGTTGTATCTGTTTGTGTTTGCAGTAGTAAGCCCTCTTAGTTAGAAATAATACTACATTTTTTACTCATACAATACGTTACTGGATTGACACCTCCTCATGGTCACATTGTTTGAATACCGGACCCACTAACTTAATGGATGCCTCCGTGGTTTCACTTGTTTGTGTACACTCCTCTCTTTTGTCTCTCTCTGGTCCAGAGAGTGAGACTTGGGTTGGAAAGAAAGGCCCATTGTGTCAGTGAGCTGTTTGGCAATGAGAATTGCATACGAAGCGGAAAGCCGTTGGACTAATCGCTAATCTCTCTGATTAATGTGATGGACATGACTATGCTAGAATATTAATGACCTTCTTAGGTGATTTAAGACGGAGACACTGAGTTCGTCATTTGGCGCAGACATCTGGAGAACCAGCTTTTTCATCCTAGTTGTCCTGGTTGGATTGCATTTGTATATCAGTTGGCTGTAGCTTTGGTTTGGGTGTTATGCACATGGCTGTGTCCGATGTCCCGGCCTCACAGAGCCTGGCACTGGATTGTGGCACCCTTCTGGATCATCGTGTTGGCAATGGTAAGTGAGAACAGTGCCTCTTTTGTTATGGAGCAGTTTGAAGCAGTACCATAAATCTGCACCAAAGTATTTTATATCACTGAGTGTATCAGTACAGTGTGCAATGATACCAACACTGAGTGTTTTATTATCATTGCACAATGCCACTTGGAAGAGAAGAATAAATTTCCTCGGCTGATTTATGGCCATGATCTAATCTTGTGACATATATTTCAGAACTATACTGCACCACTTGCAAATCATTGAGGAAGCGGTAGCTTTCTCTTTGGCAGAAACCAGTCACGACCTACAAAGGAACTCACGGCAAGCTTTTCCAGCCATCGGAAATCGCAGGAGGTCTTTACTTAACATCTGACTCACAGTGTCATCCAAGAAAGAACGCTGCAATTGTCACACAACAACTTGACACGCAAAAGGTAGGTAAGACATATACAAGACAAGTACCAATACAATTGTAGAATAAAACACAACTATCATAACTGTTTCCCACCATGCACTGCTTCCTAGCAAAGCTGCTTGCAGTTCATTTAAGCAATGACAGCTGCTGAGGGAGCCAGGGCTCCCTTGGGTGGACACAGGCCATCATTACAGCTAAATGGAAAGCAATGCATGATGGAAAGCTGTTAAGATAGTTGTTTATTATTCTACTCTTGTATTGGTACTTGTATCGTAGTATATTTCTTACCTACCTTTTGCGTGTTAAGTTGCTGTGTGATGATATGAGCGTTCTTTCGAGATGACACTCTGAGTCCGACTGTTAAGTAATGACCTCCTATGAGTTCCGATGGGTTGACAAGCTCATTGGGAGTTTTCTTACAGTTCATGTTTGGCTACTGCCAAAAAAAGATCTACCTGTTCTTCAAAGATTTGTGCACCACACAATATGCAGTTTTATGACGTGTACATGTACATCTTGTAGTGCAGTGCAGCTTATACATGAGCAAATGTGTTTTTCTGTCAAAATGTTGTGGGTGCGGCTAAAACACCTGGAATTACAACAATTGGTCGCTGTAATTACCTTTTACTGTGACAGGTGCCTTCATGTGTTACGGTATATGTGAATGTAGCGGTATAAAATCCCAATAAAGCAGACATGGCATCTGGAAAGCTAATGTTTACAGCAGCGTTTCAACAGTGCTGCAGCACAGAGCAACATTTTTCATACAATTAGGGAATTGAACAAAACCGCAATCTGGTGTTTGTCCACGTTCGCCAGCAATGAAAAAAAAAGAGATAAGAATGGTTTAATTTGTTTCAGACATGTGTACATTGTACAATAAATGATTCTTGTTACGTTCCACAGATCCACATGCCTGAAAAGGAGTAGGAAAAAACAGAGCTTATTTATTTGTCCTCATACACACACACACACGCATTATTTTGTCCATTTATTATATTATTTTTTTAATCTTTTTTTTTTTTCTTAGACAAAATATTTTTATTTTCCTTCCCTTTCCCCCTGTTGATTTCTGGATGTATGTATGTAGATACATGAGTTTCTAATTTGAATACTTTGTTGAGCAGGCCCTTGCAAGCAGTGGTGGCTGCTGGTCAATTAAGGAGGGATCTTTTTTTTTCTGGCCTACATCGTAAATGTGTTTATTTATTTATATGTAAATTCTACCCTCAAAGCTATCTAGTCTTGTTTAACAGACAAAGTGGCTGGGGATAGGGAAAGTCTCTGGATGAATTCAAAACAACGGAAAGAAAAACTTGGAAAATGCTCGGGTGGATATTTATACTTTAAGATCACTGATTCACTCATTTTACTGTCAATCAAGAGGTATTCCGTCTCATACAGATCATCCAATCATCATGCAGAAGCTGGGCGTCCGGCACAGTCCACTGCCCCATAAACTCCTAGAGATGCTCAGCGTCCTTTGGGCGGGACAAAGCCTAGCATTTATCCAATGACTGTCCAGTTTGGAGCAGTGTAATAAGCCACTGTATGCTTCCCCATTCAAGTCAGTAGACGCTTAGCGTCCGCTGTGGGGATGAATGAGAAGAAAGTGATGTCAGCTGTGATGAGTAGCTGATTGTGAACAAAAGATGAAGCAGTATACTAGCACATATTTAGTCAATGAAATATACACACAGCGCTACATATTTCACTACTTTTTTGGGACATTTTAGGGGAAGCTGAGCTTCCCTTGCAGTCCTAAAGCAATCGCCGCTGCGTGCTACGATGATATCAAAGTCCACGTTATTGAATGCAATCCTTCTAACAGCCTGGTTCTTTCTTTGTGCATTGTGTCCATCATCTCAGTTGTCATGGTAATGTGATGTTTAGTATGTATCCAGATCATTGGTATCTTTGACAACCAGCACTCTTGCTTCTCCGGGGCCTCCATTTGGCTTGATGTTGATTTGCCATTGGTACTACAAGTGTTTTGTATCTTTCGCTGCTTCAAACTGTTTTCTTCCTTAGGGGCCTTAACCTCCTTGACGGTACCGTTATTATCATTTTGTAGATTTTTGACATCCTTGAATAGTGCTTTATTTTCTTGTTTAGGGTTTGTAGCTTCCTTAAGAGTAGCGCGCAAGGCAGCATGGTCTTCCAATAATGTCTTTATACTCTATTGCCCTGCAGAACTTTGATATCATTGTAACCGCTTTAAGCAGTGCAGAAGGCAGCGTTTTCATCTTACAACTCCTTGATTTCTTATTTTAGTGCCTTGGTTTCCTTGCTCAGTGCTCTATTTTCCTCCACAATAAGCCAGTTAGCTTGACTTTATGGCAGAAATCAGCCGGTATAACTAGTTTATTTCAAAGAATCTGTACCTCTCGCTTAGCCGAGTCAGCAACCAGTTGTGATCTTGTGTTCATGAAGTGTATTCAGGAAAGCATCAAGATAGTACATTCAATTTCATCGTATCAACATCCTCTCCAATCAACAAGGGATGGGAAAGTCTGCCCTTGGATGAGTGAGCAAGACCGTAATGCAATGTTAATTGATAATATGTATGTATATGTAATATTTACTACAAAATAATATAGGTTTGCCTCACTTATAATAAATGTCTTGCCACACACTGCAGTTGAATAAATAAACAGCTGTAACCCCTATATTAAGGAAATGTGGTATGGAATATTTAAAATGCTGACCATCATGGGTTGTAATTGCAGTGTTTGCATTTAATTAGCATTTCAAATAAAGGCTGTCAAATCACATGACAAAAATGACAAACATTTTGGGCAGACGTGAAAGTAAAGTATCATGACAGAGGATGGAAGGAGCTATGCTTGCAAGGGAGGGAGGGGAGGAGTCAATGGGACTGCAAGAGGGGGAGGTCTTCTGTCGTTTTCCGTCCCAGTGTAACCCCCTGTGTCATAGCTATTGCTGTCTTTGTGAAAGTTAGATAAGATAAATGAATGGCATGTGTGAGGTTGTGCATTGAGTGCCGATTCACGTTAAATCTGCACCAGAAGACAAATAGGAGAATCCAAGGTCATCCTGGCAAGCTTCTCTGTGACGTTGCGCACAAATGCCCGTGCGTGCGTGTGTGAGCACACAACAGTGGGGAAAGTGTGTATGTGTATTTCATTGCATCGTTGCAGCCTCTGCACCAATCACCGTGTATTCATATGCCTTTTAGCTCCAAGCGCTCGTGCGGGCATTAATCCCTGTGTGTGGGGGTGTGTGTGCATGTGTGTGCGCGCGCATTTTTTGTGCTCTTGGCACTAAAGCAGTGTATGAGTGACTGAACCTGCTCGAAGGAAGCATCTGTAGCGTGCGGCACCAGCGTCACGTTCGATGTACGGTAAGAAGACTAGCAGTTGTCGCCTTGTGTGGTGTTGCCTGTGTGAGCATGTGTGCTAATTGAAAGCGATCGGCATGCAGCCAGTGTGTCTGCATTCTCATGAAATGCACACGCATTTCCTGACAATGTCACGTCATGGGAACATTGTTCCACTCCTGAGGACTATTAAATTATAAGCTTTGAAGAAGACATCACTTTGAAGATGTTTACATTTGGGGATAATGGTTCATGTGTGTGTGGATGGCATTATGCCAAACATGTTCTCTGCCACCCACACTGAATTAAAATCTGTGCCTCCAACGTTTATAACGAGGACGCCTCTGCAGTGGAGGAAAAGGTTTAAAATATGCTGTCAATGAATCAGCAAAGGGTAGTTATGTATCATGGGGGCACAGACGGGAAGTTTCATTCCATGTCTGATGCCGGTTTAGCTTTACTCTCCACTTCCCCATCATCATCATCGTCATCATCATCAACAACCTCAGTGCTCATCTCCCCTTTTAGGAGCTTTATAGTAGCTTCCCGCAACTCTTCCTGTGCCAGCTTGTTAATTACAGTCATGGAAAAATATTTGACCACTCGCGTTTTCTTCAATTTCTTGTTGATTTTAATTCCTGGAACCACTATAGGTAGGCCTGTCACAAAAGCAACCACTGATGGACGATAATTGTTCTACAAATTATTGCCCATATACGTTATTACTGTCAACTTGATTTTGCTCATTAATGTAATAATAATACAGTATATGGGATTATAATGCAATAAAAAAGCAATAAACTTTAGTTTCTCAAAAGTATTTAACATTATAATTGGAATGTCAAGAGCTTTTATATAAAGTAAATTAAACAAGCAAGATAATAAATTAAATAACCAAAAGTTTAAAAAAAACACCAATGAAAAAAAATTGGACCCTCAGTCTTTCTTACTTTAATTGCACTTTCATAAATGTCACAATCACAACGAAAACAATCAAAAATAGACCCTGTCCCTGTTAAGAAAAAAAGTGCCCAATAAAACCCACACACAACAAAAATAATAAAATGGAGTATCAAGTCTTTGTAAACAAAATTGCACTTGGGTAAATAATAAACATTAGGTATTATTTTTTCAACAGGAATGCAAATGAAGTGTAGAAGTTATGCATGCTGTTGCATGGCGTCACAAAGGACACAGAAGGACCAAATAATGCCAGGACTGCTTCACAGAGGCAAGAAGTGGTGATAACAGTCAATACCCATGTGGGAACAATACATGCTGCGTGTCTTTTTGTCATGCACAAGACGTGAACACATCATGCTTAAGCGTGGTCAGTTCGGGCCAATGGGCACCATTTTTGGTCACGAATTACATGCCAAGTATGTAATTTATGCGTAAACAGAATGCAAACAATGTGCAAACTAGTCTTCATGCTTTTCAGGCATGCCATAAATACATACACTCCCGATCAAAATCTTAAGATCTATCTGACGACCCTGCGTCACCTGAAGCTCCAGTTATACACTGAATTAAAAAGCTCCCCAGATCAGGATAGATCTCCCTCCTCTTGTGCCGGTTAGAAAACATCTCAGGTGGAATCTCCTTGTCATGCCAGTAACGTTGGAATCCATCTGGACTGTCAAGGTAAATAAATTTCTCATCAGAGAATTAAACTTTTATTCCACCTTTCAATGTCCCATGTTTGATGCTCAATGGCAAAGTGTAAACAGCGGCTGGTTTCATGCAGATGTTGCAGCGGGCATCCCTCATGACTGAGAGCCCTCATCTGTGTGGTAACAGCTAGGCAACAGGACATCGCTGCAGTTCACAATGCTCGCTTGACGAAGGACTTCCTTAGGGAGAATAACATCACTCTTTTGGCCCATCGTGCATGTTCCCCTGATTTAAATCTATAGAGAACATTTGGGGATGGATGCCGCTTGGCCTGCCGGTACCCGTCAGCTGCTTCGGGAGTCCCACAAGCCATCCATGCTTGATAGGACTCCTTTTTCAGCTTGACAGCAGCCCTAACCCCCGGTGTCCACCATCGGGTTCGGGGCTTGCCACCACGACTGGCACCGACCACCTTGCGGCCGCAACCACAACTGGCTGCCTCAGCAATAGAGGCACGGAATACGGCCCATTCGGACTCAATATCCCGGTCCTCCCTCGAAATGCAGGCGAAGCTCTGCCGGAGATGAGAGTTGAAGACTCGACGAACGGGAGATTCTGCCAGACGTTCCCAGCACACCCTCACTACGCGTTTGGGTCTGCCAGGTCTGTCCGGCATCCTTCCCCGCCATCTAATCCAACTCATCACCAGGTGGTGGTCAGTTGACAGCTCAGCCCCTCTCTTCACCCGCGTGTCCAGAACATGCGGACGCAGGTCTGATGATACGACCACAAAGTCGATCATAGACCTGCGACCTAGGGTGTCCTGGTGCCAAGTGCACTTATGGACATCCTTATGTTCGAACATGGTGTTTGTTATGGACAAACTGTAATTCGCACAGAAGTCCAGCAACAACACACCGCACGGGTTCAGGTCAGGGAGGCCGTTCCTCCCAACCACGCCCCTCCAAGTCACACTGTCATTGCCCACATGGGCGTTGAAGTCTCCCAGCAGAACTATGGAGTCACCAGCTGGGGTGCTCTCCAGAACCCCTCTGATAGACTCCAAGAAGGCTGGGTACTCTGAACTGCCGTTCGGCGCATACGCACAAACCACAGTCAGGACCCTTTCCCGAGCCCTAAGGCGTAGGGAAATAACCCTCTTGTTTACTGGGGATGACTCCAACACAGAGGCACCAAGCCGGGGGGCTAACAATAAGCCCACACCAGCTCGCCGCCTCTTCCCTGCGTCAACTCCAGAGAAGAACAAGGTCCAGCCCCTCTCAAGGAATTTGGTTCCAGAGCCCAAACTGTGGGTTGAGGTCAGTCCGCCTATACCTAGTCGGAATCTCTCCGCCTCTTCCACAAGCTCGGGCTCCTTCCCCACCAGAGAAGTGACATTCCATGTCCCAAGAACCAGATTTGGCCGCCGAAGACCAGGTCGCCCGGAAACCCGCCCTCGACCACTGCCCAAATCACACAGCACCGGACCCTTATGCTTGCCCCGCAGGTGGTGGGTCTGCGGGGGGGAGTTCCCGTGTGGCTTCTTCGGGCTAGGCCCGGCCAGGTCCCACTTGTGTAGACCTGGCCACCAGGTGCTCGCCTGCGAGCCCCTCCCCCAGGCCTGGCCCTAGGGTGAGACCCCGGTATCCCACGTCCAGGCGAGGTGCGGTCACTCCTCTTGATTTTTTTCATAGGGGTCTTCTGAATCCCTCTTAGTCTGGCTCGTCACCTAGAGCCTGTTTGGCTTGGGAGACCCTACCAGGGGCATAAAGCCCCCGACAACATAGCTCCTAGGATCACTCGGGCACTCAAACCCCTCTACCGCGGTAAGGTGGTGATTCACGGAGGGGGTTTTCAGAACATTACTTTTTCAAAGTGCTTTTTGTCACACTCCCCCTTCTTGCTGTTGTATATTGTAGCTCATTTTAAAAGCTCATTAAGATCCAAATGAGCAAAAGCTAAATTCTAGCAATTTTTAAACTGGTCTTAAGATTTTGATCAGTAGTGTACGTAAGTAACACACACTGCCAAAGTTCTGTGTGCACCCGCCTGCAGCCCCTCCTCCTCATACTGGGACAAAGACCTGGAATGACTGAGGAAGGTTCACTCCCTTCATTCATTCCACTACTGAACCAATGTGCCCAGGTGTTGAGCCAGTTGCACAGAGTGAACTTTGTTGTAATCCAGTCTGTTTGGTAGAGAGAGAGACGCAAAACAAACGTGCTTGCTCATGCACGATATATCAAGGCCGGAAAAATGATTGAGTTCATTTTTATGTCGTGTGGTTAATTGTCCATCCATCCATCCATTTTCTTCCACTTATCCGGGGTCGGGTCACGGGGGCAGCAGCCTATGCAGGGAAGACCACACGTCATTCTCCTCGGCCACTTCGTCCAGCTCTTCCTGCCAGATCCCAAGGCGGTCCCAGGCCAGCTGAAAGACAGAGTCTCTCCAGCGTGTCCTGGGTCTTCCCCGAGGCCTCCTACCGGTTGGACGTGCCCTGAACACCTTCCCAGGAAGGCGTCCGGGAGGCATCCTAACCAGATGCCTGAGCCCCCTCATCTGACTCAAGAAGCAGCGGTTCTACTCCGAGTCTCTCCCGGATGACAGTGCTTCTCACCCTATCTCTAAGGAGAGCCCAGCCACCCTGCGGAGAAAACTCATATCGGCCGCTGGTACCCGCGATCTTGTCCTTTCGGTCACTACTCAAACCTCATGACCATAGGTGAGTGTAGGAATGTAGATCGACCAGTAAATTGAGAGCTTTGCCTTTTGGCTCATCTCTCTCTTCACCACGACAGACCTGTGCAGAGTCTGCATCACCGCAGACGCCGCACCAAATCCGCCTGTCCATCTCACGTTCCATCCTTCCCTCACTCGTGAACAACACCCCGAGGTATTTAAACTTCTTCACTTGAGGCAGGACCTCATCCCCGACCCGGAGATGGCACCCTTTTCCGGGCGAGAACCATGGACTCAGTTTTTGAGGTGCTGATTCTCATCCCAGCCGCTTCACACTCAGCTGCGAACCGATCGAGTGAGAGTTGAAGGTCACTGCTTGATGAAGCCAGCAGGACCACATCATCTGCAAAAAGCAGCGACCGAATCCTGTGGCCACCAAACTGAAACCCCTCAACGACCTGGCTGTGCCTAGAAATTCTGTCCGTGAAAGTAATGAACAGAGTCGGTGACAAAGGGCAGCCCTGGCGGAGTCCAACTCTCACTGGAAACGGGTCCGACTTATTGCCGCCAATGCAAAACAAACTCTGACACTGGTCATACAGGGAACGAACCGCCTGGATTAGGTGGTCCGATACCCCATATTCCCGGAGCACTCCCCACAGTATTCCCCGAGGAACACGATTGAATGCCTTCTCCAAGTCCACAAAACATGTGTAGACTGGTTGGGCAAACTCTCATGCACCCTCAAAGGACCCTGCCGAGAGTATAGAGTTGGTCCACAGTTCCACGACCAGGACGAAAACCACACTGCTACTCCTGAATCTGAGATTCGACTATCCGGCGGATCCTCCTCTCCAGAACCCCTGAATAGACTTTACCGGAAAGGCTGAGGAGTGTGATCCCACAATAGTTAGAACACACCCTCCGGTCCCCCTTCTTAAAAAGCACCAATCTATGCTTGCAAGGCAATGCTTCCATGTTGGAAGACGTGTTGTTGGATTGAGGAGGTCTTCAAAGTATTCCCTCCACTGGTCCACAACATCTTGAGTTGAGTTAGCAGCACACCGTCCCCACCATACACGGTATTGACTGTGCACTGTTTCTCCCTCCTGAGATGGTGGATGGTGGACCAGAATCTCTACAAAGCCATCAAGTCGTTTTACATGGCCTCTCCGAACTCCTACCATGCCTGAGTTTTTGCCTCAGTGACTGCCAGAGCCGCACACTGCTTGGCCTGCCGGTACCTGTCAGCTGCCTCCAGAGTCTCATGGACCAAAACGGCCTGATAGGACTCTTACTTCAGCTTGACGGCATCCTTCAACGCTGGTGTCCACCAACGGGTTCTGGGATTACCGCCACGACAGGGACCGACCACCTTACGGCCACAGCTCCGATCAGCCGCATTGACAATGGAGGCACGAAACATAGCCCACTGGGACTCGATGTCCGCTGCCTCCTTCGGAACTTGGTCAAAGCTCTCCCGCAGGTGGGAGTTGAAACTCCTTCTGACAGGGGACTCTGCCAGAGGTTCCCAGCAGACCCTCACTATGCGTTTTTAGTCTGCCAGGTCTGACCTACCTCTATCGGAACCAACTCACCACCAGGTGGTGATCTGTTGACCGCTCTGCCCATCTCTTCACCCGAGTGTCCATAACATGTGGCCGCAAGTCCGACGACGGGTCAAAAGACCCTGATGATGAATAAAAACATTGTACTTCGTTTTCCCTCGCTCGGACGCGGGTCACTGGGGTCCCACTCTGGAGACAGGACTGGAGGTGGGGCATGATGGCGAGCGTCTGGTGGCTGGGCCTGCACCCATGGGGCCCGGTACACACACGCACAGCCCGAAAAGGTAACGTGGGTCCCCCCTCCCATGAGCTCACCACTCGTAGGAAGGGCCAAAGGGGTCGGGTACTAAGTGAGCTGGGTGGCGACGGAAGTGGAGGCCTTGGCGGTCAGATCCTCGGCTACTGAAGCTAGGTGTGGTTAATTGATTTATTGATTATTGTGACAGGCCTAACTGAACTGCCTAAAAGCACTGTTTTTGACAAATGTCATAGCGCTTAATGGAAGAACTTAAGTGTTTGTGCTTATTATCAAGAAAACCATGAAAATTGCTAGATATCAGCTTAAACTCCTCTTGTGTTTTGTTGTCATCGTTATATTTGTTCAAATGATTGTACCTTTAGTTGTAGCAGGCATTTAAAGGAGCACAGAAACTGAAGAAACAGGGCTGGTCCAATCGTTATTACCATAACTGTGGGATGAATCAGCCTTGCTTGTTATGTGTGCTAACTTTCAGCCATGTGACAGATTTTAAGTAGCTTTCTTGTTGGACTCCAAGGCGAAGAGCTTTGTATCCAGCATTTCAATTGTTCTGTTTTTTTGCACACATGTATGCAAATCTGGCACGTTATCGGCTATGTTCTTATTAGATTTTGTGCATAAAGTGAGGGAAAAAAACTACTTGAATCCCAGCTGATTTTGTAAATTTGTCCACTAACAAATGATCAGTCTATAATTTCAATGGTAGGTTTTTTGAACGCTGAGAGACAACAATGACAAAAAAAATCCAGAAAAATGTGTTTCAAAAAGAGTTATAAATGAATTAGCATTTCTATGAAGGAAATAAGAATTTGATCCCCTGTCCGTCAGCAAGATCTCTAGCTCCCAGGTGGATTTTATACAGGTAACGAGCTGACATTGGCAGCCCTCTCAGCTCGTTACCTGTATAAAAGAGACCTGTCCACAGAAGCAATCAATCAATCCAGATGCCATACTCTGCACCATGGCCAAGACCAAAGAGCTTTTCAACGATGTCAGGGACAAGATTGTGGACCTATACAAGGTTGGAATAGGCTACAAGACCATCGCCAAGCAGCTGGGTGAGAGGGTGACAACAGTTGGTGCATTATTCGCAAATGGAAGAAACCTAAATTAACTGCTAATCTCCCTCGGTCTGGAGCTCCATGCAAGATCTCACCTCGTGGAGTTTCAATGATAATGAGAACGGTGAGGAATCAGGCCAGAACCACTCGGGAGGAACTTGTCAATGAGTTCAAGGCAGCTGGGACTATAGTCACCACAAAAACAGTTGGTAACACACTATGCCGTGAAGGACTGAAATCCTGCTGTGCTCGCAAGGTCCCCCTGCTCAGGAAAGTCTATCTACAGGCCCGTTTGAAGTTTGCCACTGAACATCTGACTGATTCAGAGGAAGACTGGGTGAAAGTGTTGTGGTCAGATGAGACCAAAATTGAGCTCTTTGGCATCAACTCAACTCGCTGTGTTTGGAGGAGGAGGAACGCTGCCTATGACTCCAAAAACACAGTCCCCACCGTCAAACATGGAGGTGGAAACATTATGCTTTGGGGGTGTTTTTCTGCCAAGTGGGCAGGACAATTGCACCGCATCAAAGGGAGGATGGATGGGGCTATGTACCGTCATGTTGGGTGAGAACCTCCTTCTCTCAGTCAGGGCATTGAAAATGGGTCGTGGTTGGGTATTCCAGCATGACAATGATCCAAAACACACGGCCAAGGCAGCAAAAGATTTGCTCAAAAAGAAGCATATTAAGGTCATGGTCCTAGTCAGTATCCAGACCTTAATCCCATAGAAAATCTGTGGAGGGAGCTGAAGGTTCGAGTCGCCAAACATCATGCCAACATGACTTGGGGATGATCTGCAAAGAGGAGTGGGCCAAAATCCCCCCTGAGATGTGTGCAAACCTTTTGGCCAACTACAAGAAACGTCTGACCTCTGTGATTGCAAACAAAGGTTTTGCCACCAAGTACTGAAATACATCAAATATGTATTGCCTTCATGGAGATGCAAATTAATTTATAACTCATTTTGTAACGCATTTTTCTGGATTTTTTTTGTCATTGTTGTCTCAGTGTTCAAATAAACCTATCATTGAAATTATAGACTGATCATTTTTTTGTTAGTGGGCAAACTTACAAAATCAGTTGGGGTTCAAATAGTTTTTTCCCTCACTGTATATGTGAGGCATCCAAACCCAGTGCTTGTAGATGATGAGTTTTCTCTATCTCTAAAGTCAGACAGTTTGGAGTTTCACCACAAATATATCCCTAAAGGCAGAACTAGAGTTTTAACAAACAAAACTCAGGAGACTTAAGCTCTGTGAGGATCCAACACGAGTGTCCTTCTGCTTTTTGGTTATTAGTGATGCAACAGTAATCATGGCAAAGAGGAGCAATGTGGAGACAACCATTGAATCTGAAAGGGAAGTTATTGCTGTTTAGTAATTTCTTGTTTGTTGTGGTTAATTAGTTCCAGACCCGACTATATTTTTGTGAACTAGGATTCCTTAGTTAGAAATATAATCATTAGTGATTAGTAATATAATTATTATATTATGAGGATAAGCGGCATAGAAAATGAATGAATGAATATTATTATATATTGTATATAATAACCGGTCTAGTAGCCCAACCGGTCTACATGTGCTAAGTAGACCCGGAAAAGGCATTCGACCGTGTCCCTCGTGGTGTCCTGTGGGGGGTGCTTTGGGAGTACGGGATTGGTGGCGCGGTACTACGTGCCATTCGGTCCTTGTACAATCGTAGCAGGAGCCTGGTTCGCATTGCCAGCAGTAAGTCGAGCTTGTTTCCGGTGAACGTTGGCCTCCACCAAGGCTGCCCTTTGTCACCGATTCTGTTCAAAATCTTCATGGACAGAATTTCTAGGCGCAGTCAAGGTGTTGAGGGAGTCCAGCTTGGTGACCTTAGGATCTCGTCTCTGCTATTTGCAGACGATGTGGTCCTTATGGCCTCATCAGGCTGTGACCTTCAGCTGGTTTACTGGAGCGGTTTGCGTGAGATCGACAGACGGATCGGTGCAGCATCTGCAGTAATGCGGTCACTGTACCGCACCGTCGTGGGGAAGAGAGAGCTGAGCTGGAAGGCAAAGCTCTCTGTTTACCGATCGATCTACGTTCCCACCCTCACCTATGGTCATGAGTTATTGGTCATGACAGAAAGAATGAGATTGCGGATACAAGCGGCGGAAATGAGTTTCCTCCGTAGGGTGGCGGGACTCACCCTACGGGATAGGGTGAGGAGCTCGGCCATCCAGAGTAGAGCCGCTGCTCCTTCACATCGAGAGGAGCCAGTTGAGGTGGCTCGGGCATCTAGTCCGGATGCCTCCCGGGCGCCTCCCTGGTGAGGTGTTTCGGGCATGCACAGTCGGGAGAAGGCCCCGGGAAGACCTAGGACACACTGAAGGGACTATGTCTCACAGCCGGCCTGGGATCGCCTTGGTGTCCTCCCGGTGGAGCTGGAAGAGGTAGCTGGGGACCGGGAAGTCTGGACCCTACTGAAGCTGCTGCCCCCGCGACCCGGAACCGGATAAGCGGAGTAAAATGGATGGATGGATGGATTATAAATATTTCATAATATTTTTGTAGTTAGAGCATAGAAAACCATTTTACAGCTTCTAAATACAGCTTTTAACATTAAGGCATGAACTAACACCTCTATCGTCAACTTTACACTCGTATTACTCAATCATAAGCCATTAAAGACTTAAATAAAACTCTTGCTTGTGTGTGTCGCTATTAGGGATGTTCCAATCCGATATTGATCAGCCAAAAAAGCTATATCTGATAATATTAGCCTGCATCTCATATCTCTAATATTGGCGCATCCATATAAGTAGTTGATTCCAGATTCCGCCCCAGTACGTCTTATAGAGCTCTTGTGATCACAACAACAGTGCATGCTAACAAGGTATCAAGGTGCAGGTGTGATGTCAGCCATGGGGCAGTAAAAAGTCTTTGCAGTACAAAACTTGTCATGCAGGTTTCCCATGGTGGCATAGAACTGGAGGAGTTTATAACCACCAACCTAGCGGCATCACACAAGGAACTTCCACTGGATGGCAAAACGTCATTAGCTATAACAAAATAGAGCGAGCCCCTGTCGGTGGTCAGTAATATTGGGTTTAAACGCTTCATTGAGCATCTCGAACATTGCGATGTTATGTCTACCTACCACTACACTGTGGATAAAACTACACCCCATATGCATAAAGAAGTAAATGAGGTTTTCCCGTACCTACTGTTACCGTTACGAAAACGCCCATTTCCCCTACAACAGTGTTAAAAAAAATCACAGCACTTAGGGAAGGTAGCCGCAATAGAGGCTGAAAAGCTGCAGCGGGCTCCAGAACCGCAGGTTGCCGACCCTTGCGCCTGAGAAGGTGGGAACATAGATCAATTAGTAAATAGTGAGCTTTGCCTTCCCACCTCAGCTCTCTCTTCACCACGACGATCCGGTACAACGACCACATTACTGCAGACGCTGTACCATCTATTGACCTTACACCCCAACCTTCCCTCACTCGTGAACAGGACCCCGAGATACTTAAAATCCTTCACCTGGTGGAAGACCTCAATCCCAACACGGAGGGTATAATCTACCTGTTTACAACTGAGAACCATGGCCTCGGATTTGGAGGTGCTGAGCCTCATCACAGAAGCTTCACACTCCGCTGCGAATTGCTCCAGTAAACGCTGAAGGTCACAGCCTGATGATACCATCAGGACCACATCGTCTGAAAATAGCAGAGACGAGATCCTAAGGCCACCAAATTGGACTGCCTCGACGCCTAGACTGTGCTTAGAAATTCTGTACATGAAGGTTATGAACATAATTGATGACAAAGGGCAGCCTTTGCAGGGGCCAGCGTTCACTGGAAACAGGCTTGACTTACTGCTGCCAATGTGAACCAGGGTCCTGCTTTGATTGTACAAGGACCGAATGGCATGTAATAACGTGCCACCACTCCTGGGGCACCTCCACAGGACATAACGAGGGTCACGATCAAATTCCTTTTCCATTCCACAAAGCACTTATAGACCGGTTGGGGAAACCCCCCGCCCCATACCCTCCAGTACCCTTGCAAGGGTGTAAAGCTGGTCCAGTGTTCAGCAATCAGGACAAAAACCGCATTGCACCTCCTGTAACCTAGGTTCGACTAACGATCGTACCGTTCTATCCAGCACTCTGGAATAGGCTTCCCAGGGAGGCTGAGGAGCGTGATGTCCCTATAATTTGAGCACACCCTCGGTCACCCTTTTTAGTCAGTCAGTCCCTCACCATCCAGAGCCTTAAGGAACTCAGGGCGAAACTCGTCCACCCCCGGAGCCTTGCCACCCAGATACCTCAGCCACGGTGATAGAACTGTCCACGTTCGTGGCTTGAGACTCTGCTTACTCTACGGAATGTATGTCAGTGGGATTGAAAAGGGCCCCAAAGTATTGCTTCCACCTATCCTCAGTCAAGGTCAGCAGGCCCTCGTCCCCACTGTAAACAGTGTGGACCGAGGACTGCTTCCCCTTTCTGAGGTGGCAGATGGTTTGCCAGAAGCTCTTCGAGGGCGACCAAAAGTTGTGTTCCAGGACATAACATCACCAAACTCCTCCCACAACCGAATTTTTGTTCTACCACTATCAAAACCGCATGCTGCTTGGCTTGCCAGTACCTGTCAGCTGCTTCAAGAGTCCCACGAGCCATCCATGCTCAAAAGGACTACTACTTTAGCTTGACGGCAGCCCTTACCTCTGGTGTCATCCATCAGGTTCGGGTCTTGCCACCACATCCTGCACCGACCACGAAGCGGCCAAAACTGCGACTGGCTGCCTCGGCAACGGAGGCACTGTTTAGGTCCATTTGGACTCGATATTCCATCTTCCCTCGAGATGCAGGCTAAGCTTTGCCAGAGGTGAAACTTGAAGAATTAAGGGGAGGCTCTGCTAGACGTTCCCAGCACACCCTCACTACACCTTTGGGTCTCCCAGGTCGTCCGGGATCCTTTCCCGCTATCTAATCCAATTTATCACCAGGTGCTGATCAGTTGACAGCTCAGCCCCTCTCTTCACATGCGTATCCAGAACATGCGAACGCAGTTTGGATGATACGACTACAAAGTCGATCATAGACCTGCGACCTAGGGTGTCCTGGTGTCAAGAGCGCTTTTGGACATCTTTATGTTCGAACATGGTGTTTTTTTATGGACAAACTGTGGTTCGCACAGAAGTCCAACAACAACACAACGCACAGGGTCAGATCTGAGAGGCCATTTCTCCCACTCACACCCTTGAGGTCACGCTGTCATTGGCCACATGGATGTTTTATTAATTAACCCAAAAATCATAATCATAATCATTCAAAAATAAGTCTAGTTACCCCCCCTTGTGTAAATCATGCAAACTTGTATGACCCTGCTCCTTAAAAGCTTTGGAATTGAGAATGGTTAGGAACTGGAATTTAAACACTGAATCAGAATCAGCACCGGGATCTTTCAAATTCAATTGATGGCCAACCCTATTTGGAACATGCGCCCTGTTGTGTGTAATCATTTTTGCCCTATTTTTTCTCACTTCTTTCAGTATTTCTCTCTCTCTCTCCCTAATGGGGCAATGTTAATCTTAACATCCTGGGGGAAATGGAAAGTGTAATCTGTTAATGTACCAGGCCATTATTAGGGAGATATAAATAACCTTGTGATTGACTGATTCCTTGCTGTGCTGACCTTCCCTCACATGCATGCACACACACACTAAACACATTTTTGTTCATCCTGCAAGGGCATGTAGCTCTCTTTCCAATCAGAAAAACATGTCAGAGGTGTCACATAGGTCGGAACCTCTTTTCGTTCTCGTTATGTTGTTCCTCCACAGTGTGTGTGGGTTTCAGTGTGCCTCATGGACCTATGAATGTGTGTCTCTCCAGGTGGGCGGATGTCGTAAGACCCCCTGTTATGTGTGTTTTTCAACCGCCATTAAAATATTCACATATCCACCCACTTAATGTAGCATTCCTCATTAGTTCCACGCTTGACAAAACCCAGAAACACAAAAGGTGTATGTGCATACCACTTGTGTGTCTTCAGACCCTCTTCATGTTTACAATGTCAGTATTTTATAATTTAACTACTAACTTTCATAATGTAGCTACAGATTTTGTGTACATATGGAAAATGTTATGTTACTAATTCTACGCAGTGGCTGAAATAGTATTCATTCCCCTTGAATGTTTTGGCACCACAAACATAAATATATTTTATTGGGATTCTATGTGAAAGACTAAGACAAGGCGGCACAAAATTGTGAAGTAGAAGGATTATTTTTTTGTTTTACAAATTAAAAACTGAAAAGTGTTGCGTGCTAAGTATTCACCCCCCCCCCCCTTACTCTTAACTGCAACCAGCCTTCATAAGATGCTTGATAAGTGCTGAATGATTGAATGTTGACCTAATAATTAAGTAGAATCCACCCGTGTTTAATCTAATCTCAGTATAAATACCGGTGTTTTATGATAGCCCCTGAGGTAGCATCATGAAGTCTAACAAACACACCAGACAGGTCAGGGCTAAATTTGTGGAGAAGTTGGGCAGGGCTGGCTTATAAAAGGATTTACCAAGCTTCCCACATCTCACGAAGAACAATTCATTATCCGGAAAAGGAAATAGAACTGCAAACCTATCGAGACACAGCTGTCCACCAAAACTTAGAGAAAGAACAGGGACATCACTGATTAGAGATGCAACCAAGAGGCCCATGGTGACTCTGGAGGCACCATAGCTCAGGTGGGGGAATTGTCCACTGGACAAGTATATCCATACTTGTCCATGGCATATACAGCCAGACGTTTTTGCTCATTCAGGTTGCCTCAGTTGATCTATAGTGCAAATGCTCTGCTCTATGACCACAGTGTTGTATTTCAAGATTTTGCATTTAGAGCTTGCCTATGCCTGCCCTCCAAAATGTTCTCTTTGGAAATTCGTTTTCATTATTGTTCACAGTGTGGAGCTGGCAGGTTTATGCTTTACAGAAAAGGTGTAATAAGAAGCTTTAACGTGTGATTCATTTGGTGTGTCACAGTCCACCTCCTCCCCAAACACACACCCCATCCCGCCATCCATCCTTTTTATTTCCTGTCCCTTTTTGTGTCTCCACCTTTTTGTCCCCTACTGCCTTTTCTCTCCCCACTGGGGACCTAGAGGATTTGTATTAAATTATCATTGAATATGCAGGCCCCAGGCAGGTGTAGCATTAGCAGAGCTGTGTGGAATGATGTAGGGGAGTCATATCGATATTAAGTGTAAAAAGAAGTGCATCACTGTTTCTCGTGAGATCAAAGTGAAACAAAATGTATCTTTCAGAAAATGCCATATGGTAATAAATAAATAAATTAATCACAAATGCAAAGTAACTGGATAATTTTGCCAGCGTCCTTAAACGTATATTCCATGTGCATGTTTAGAAGGTTGAAAATGCTGCATTCATAACTGTCAATTTAATAGGCACACCCACACAATTTTCATTAATAATTGAATTGAATTGAATTTTCTACGTAGTTTCATTTCGACAGTGTAATGACATGTTTATGCCAGCAGAGGGTGTGTCATAGTGCTGAGTGATTCAATAAGGAGATAATAATCCACTGATTGTTAAGAGTTCAGTCATGGGAAGACGCTAACTTTGGCTCCGCTTTATTGTTTCACAGTCTTTCTTATTGGCTACACAGTGCTACCCAGGCGTCGCTTTTATCAGTGCAATGGTTTCAGCACCAAGACGAACATGGTGCGCATTCACACAGGGTGTCGATTAATACATTGCAAAAGAAATGCTGCTCTTTAATAGTTGAAAAGCCAACATTTCAAGAAATCTCTCAAACTTTTTATGCACAGTACAAATTGCCCATGAGAAAGTACATGCCGCAAACGGCAAATTCCATAACTTTACAGTGTGAAAGATGATATATTAAAATAAATATTTTATTATGATATACTAGTAATATTATTGCAGTGAAATGTGGCCTGTATACTGTTGCACACTACTTTTTTTTATTTGTTAAAAAAATGTGAAAATCATTTAGCATTTTCCTTCTACCCTACATTTCTTTGTGTTGGCATGACACATGGAATTGCAGTAAATTGATGGATGTTTGTGGTCATAACATGACAAAATGTGGAAAAGTTTAAGGGAAATAAATAGTTTAGGCTATTGTATGATATATATATATATAATATAATAATAATAATGTTATTATAATGAAATGAATGAATATATTCTCATAGCATTAGTGGTTTATTTGGTCTGAAAAAGGTTGGCAATAATAATGTTTACCGTCAATTTGTGGGACAATAAACATTTTAAAACACACCTGCATTGTTTTGTGACTCTATTTAATAAAAAAGATTTTTTTTTTTCATTGTACCTTTCTTAAAGTTTCTATTAAAATTTGATCTTGTTCTCGTGGACCCCACTCTCTTGAATCGTTTGGTGGCACCCCTACAGTTGACTGTAAAAGGAATTGTTTTGCTGACCAGCAATATAAGTCAGTTTTTTGTTGTTGAGCCTTTAAAAGATTTAATGATGACTGAGTTGGTTCGCGTCTAAAGGGAAAAGCTATTGATTGTTTTGATTGGCTGACTCACTTAGAGGACCGCAGGCTGGCAGTTGAGCAACGGGCAATTTTTTAAATGTGTTCTCTGTGTCCTGCTAGAAGTGGTGCTTCATCTGTTTAACAGCGAATGCACACTGTGACGGATGAAGCATTCTTTTTCAGGAAAAGGAAAAGAATTGCGGTAGAAGAAAAGCTGCTTCTTCGCACATTGTCATGTGTTCAACTTGTGGCTCTTGGCCTTTCAATGACCCGCCAGTCCTTAATCTTGTGCAACGACCAGACTTGTTTGTCAGGAAGTTGGTAGAACAGCAATCCTCAAACAGAGCTTCGTTAGCAGTTAGATGATTTGCTGTAACTTGTCCAGGGACACCATCATGAGTCCATTACTGCTGAATTTCCACATCTAACCAAAATCTAGCTTTCAGTGACTCGCAAATGTGCTAAACAAACACTGCACTGTTTGTTCTTGTCATGCCTGTCTTCATTACACCATAGAGAAAGAGAGAGAGCTTGGTTGTTCCTCTGCATGATTACGGCTGTACTGTATTATCTTGTGACCACATTCCTTCCATATCTTGTCTACCTAAATTTCACTCTGCCTGGCTTTTGTGTCAGACAATAAAAGCTTTAACGGGCAACAGCCCTGGGATACAGAAGAAGATGCCTAAACAGCTTCTGTTGAAAATTCAACATCTCGCAACCAAAGCCAGAAAAAGTTTTGTTTCATTTGCTAAGATGAGGGCTCTTTCCAAGCCAGACACATCGCCAAACAATTCAGTTCACAACTTTTCATGTTATTCTTCTCCATAATGGTCAGTACATCCTGACAAAGGCTTGTATGCAAAGGGTTCCGCCAGCTGGAACCCAGAGGGCGCCAACATTTGAGCGTCCGAATAGCATTATCCCTTGCTTATTGTGGTGAATTGGTTCTAGATTTGATCGCGATAAGTGAATTTGCTGAACATAGGATTCATATTAATAAATGACATTTTTTTGTAGTTAGAGCATCGAAAACCTGCTTATGACTTTCCAAATATGATTATTTTTACCATTATTACAGCCCTCTAGACATAAACTAACACCCTTGTAGTCACCATTACGCTCACATTACCCAATGTAGTAGTATCTTCTTCTTTTCCTTCCGGCTTATCCCATTAGGGGTCACCACAGCGAATCAACTGCCTCCATCTAACACTATCTTCTGTATCCTCTTCTCTTGCGCCAACTACCTTCATGTCCTCTTTCACTACATCCATAAATCTCCTCTTTGGTCTTCCTCTAGGCCTTCTGCCTGGCAATTAAAAACTCAGCATCCTTCTACCAATATATTCACTATCTCTCCTATGAACATGTCCAAACCATCTCAGTCTGGCCTCTCTAACTTTATCTCCAAAACCTCTAACATGTGCTGTCCCTCTGATGTGCTCATTCCTGATCCTGTCCATCCTGGTCACACCTAAAGAGAACCTCAGCATCTTCATCTCTGCTACCTCCAGCTCTGCCTCCTGTCTTTTCCTTAGCTGCACTGTCTCTAAACCAAACAACATCGCTGGTCTCACCACAGTTTTGTACACCTTTCCTTTCATTTTAGCTGAAACTCTTCTATCACACATCACACCCGACACTTTTCTCCACCCATTCCAGCCTGCCTGCACACGCTTCTTCACCTCTTTTCCACACTCTCCATTGCTCTGGACTGTTGACCCTAAGTACTTAAAATCCTCCACTTTCTTTATCTCTTCTCCCTGTAACCTCACTCTTCCACTTGGGTCCCTCTCATTTACACACATGTACTCCGTCTTGCTGCGGCTAACCTTCATTCCTCTCCTTTCCAGGGCAAACCTCCACCCCTCAAGCTTCTCCTCCACCTGTTCCCTGCTCTCACTACATATCACAATGTCATCTGCAAACATCATAGTCCATGGAGATTCCTGTCTAACCTCGTCCGTCAGCCTGTCCATCACCATAGCAAACAAGAAGGGGCTCAGAGCTGATCCCTGATGTAGTCCCACCTTCACTCGGAACTCCTCTGTCACACCTGCAGCACACCTCACTACTGTCTTACAGTCCTCGTACATGTCCTGCACCGCTCTAACATACTTCTCTGCCACTCCAGACTTCCTCATACAATACCACAGTTCCTCTCTGGGCACCCTGTCATAAGCTTTCTCCAGATCTACAAAAACACAATGCAGCTCCCTCTGACCTTCCCTGTACTTCTCAATCAACATCCTCAAAGCAAATACTGCATCTGTTGTACTCTTTTTTGGCATAAAACCGTACTGCTGCTCACAAATGCTCACGTTTGCCCTTAGTCTAGCTTCAACTACTCTTTCCCATAACTTCATTGTATGGCTCATCAGCTTTATTCCTCTGTAGTTGCCACAACTCTGCACATCTCCCTTGTTCTTAAAAATGGGCACCACCATGCTTCTCCTCCATTCCTTAGGCATCTTCTCATTATCTAAGATCCTGTTGAACAACCCGGTCAGGAACTCTACTGCCACCTCTCCTAGACACTTCCATACCTCCACAGGTATATCATCAGGACCGAGTGCCTTTCCATTCTTCATCCTCTTCAATGCCCTCCTCACTTCTTCCTAGACCCAATGTAGTAGTATAATCAGAAAAAATTATGATTATGCCATTTAAGACCTAAATAAAACATGCACGTTTCAATAACTGTCTTCCTGACGAGTGGACAGGAAGTGACGTCGGGGGTTCAGGGTTCAGTTGTAGCTCTGTCTGTGTTATTATTATGATGATGATTATTATGTTACTAGGGTGGTTGTTGTGAGATAAATAATTTTAAAAGAATAAAAGCCTGTCAAGTCTGGTGTTTGTTACTAGTGACACTCAGTGGCCAATGGAGACTATAGTTCAGGGGTGTCAAACTCTTGTTGGTTGAGGGCCACATTGAAGATATGACTGCCCACAGAGGGCCACTTGTAACTGTCAATATGAATGAACATGAATATCGAGTCCACCTCTCGCCCGAAGACAGCTGGGATAGGCTCCAGCATACCAGCGACCCTAGTGTGGTGGAAAATCGATTGATGGATAAATATTAATATAACCTCATGATATTATTACACAATAGATAGCTTGCTTAGAAATGAGGAGTGAAGTGAAGGTCAAGGTGACAAGCAGACATTCAAGAATTTATTTTTGATAATAAACAAATGCTCTCAATATCTGGTTCATGTCAGATAAAATTTAAGTTCAGAAGGTTTTCTGTCAGGAACAAATACATTGGGAAAGAAAAAGCTGAATTGCATTATTGACACATTATACATAAATGTATACATAAAATGGTGTGGCGGGCCATATCTGTCCCCCGAGCCTTGTCTTTGACACCTGTGCTATAGTTCATCAGCGTCTTAAACTGTATTTGTATTTTTGTTAATTTAGAATATTTTTATTTTTATTCAGACCGAACAAAATGACAATTTTCAGCAATTGCTGCCTTTTAAATTCATGTCACGTTTCCACGTGTCTTTTTCTTTCTTCCCCGCCCTATATCCTCTTAGGGGTCTGTTGTTGTTGCGGGGCGCTCAGGCCTCGCTACAAGAGACTGGTGGACAACATCTTCCCCGAAGACCCAGAGGTGAGGGGCTAAAACAACAAACTCACACAGACGTCCATATTTATTGTACTGTTATGTGACGTTGTATATTTTCTATCTGTATTCTGTCTATTTTACCACTTCCGTATGTCATGCTTGTCCGCATTTGCCATTGAAAAAAACACAGAGATGATTCTTAATTCCCAACACAAATCAGATACCAATTATTTCTGCAGAGACAAATTTGTTGCAGGGGAAATCTTTCATCAGTTTATCTGTGAATTCCGCTTCACCCACTTTACTTGGCAAATCTTGGGCCAACACTGGCTCTCAACTGCCGTCACAGGAAGTAGAAGTAACAGGATTCTTGCCGGTTGAGAATAATAAGAAATTCCTACCAAAATGTTTATTCAAAATATTATTATACACTATGTCAGATTGAGAAAGGAAATTCAGCCTCGTCGTGGTTTCTGAAAACATACTTTTTGTAAATGTAGCTATTTACACTCTTTTGTTCTTTTTAATGAACTGATGAAAAAGGTCAAGGATTCGTTTTACGGCAATTGGAATTTAACGTCGTTTTACTTTAGATGATGAATGTGAACAAGTGCCTAGACATGTTTTTCGTCCTATTTGACTGTTGTTTTTCTCTCCATTTTTCCCCAAGGATGGCCTAGTGAAAGCCAACATGGAGAAGCTGACATTTTACGCCCTGTCGGCGCCAGAGAAGCTGGACCGTATTGGAGCGTACCTTTCTGAAAGGCTGTCAAGGGATGTGGCACGTCACAGATATGGGTGAGGATATCAAAGTCAGTTTACAGGTCTTCACGAAAACTGTCACATTTCTGCCCTATCAAATGGTGCAGCTATTTTGTGTTCCCTTATAAAGTCTGTAGCTGAATTTATCATCCCTGCAAAATATCTATTCACAGATCCATTACAATACCACATTTCTGTAAATGGTGTCCCTACTCTGACACCAAACTCAGTCACTCAATACCCGCTCCTCAAATATAGGCTAATAGGTGTTGCTATTACATCTTTTCCACAACACCCGCAATCTTAGCATATATGTAAAGCTGACGTTTGAAGAGAACTGCTGCTTAGTGCTGCTAAACTTGTCAACACTGTCTGCACTGCAGCTGGGTGAATAAATCTCCCTCACCACTGTTTTAGGTAATGCGTTACCTGTGGTGTTAACTGTGTCTCCTCTTTAGTTATGTATGCATAGCCATGGAAGCCCTGGACCAGCTGCTGATGGCCTGCCACTGCCAGAGCATCAACTTATTTGTGGAGAGCTTCCTCAAGATGGTCCGTAAACTGCTAGAGTCTGATAAACCCAGTCTTCAGATTTTGGGAACCAACTCAGTGAGTAGTTAAGATTTTTTTTTTTAGCACTAAAAGCTAAGATTTAATGTATTTATTAAGGGATGAGACATATTAATGAACATTTGACATGTAAATGTTTTGGATATTTGGATTAGCAAATGCCAAAGAAAAAAAAAAGAAATATATAGATTTGCATATTATTCGATAATATAATATGTCAAATTCACCTTTTAAGTTGAATTGCAGAAATACAACAACCGTTTCAGGATGTTCTAATTTTCTGGGTAGTACTGTATGACGTTAATGCCAAAGTTGCTGTTTTGGAATGCACACTGCCTCAAATTAATTTTTTACACCACACAAATACATAAAACTGTCCTGTTTCTCCCTTTTATAATAATGTCTGTAAGTTATGATTACAGTTTTGACTGTCAAGCAGCCGTTTTATGAAGACCTTATTAAATTATGCTTGTGTTGCCAGTGTCCTTATACTCACAGGAATTGAGTTCCAAGTTTGACATGCTAGGCAGGAAAAGGAGAGTAACCCAAACACACATACTTTCCAATATTATTCAATTGATTTTGTTTTGGACTGAATTAGAGGTACATTTATTCAACTGCAGAGGGTGTTTTTGGAAGTTAAACTGCTGCATCAGACACCATCCATTTTAGTTGACTTAGCAGGATGATATAAATCAATGCTTCAAGTGTTTGCCTAAAATGTGAGGCCATTATGAGAAGGTTTTTTTTGAGATTGGAGAGTTATCTGGGACAAAAACAGTTTCAAAAGCTGTCCAGCAGGTCAGCAGAGGACACATGAAGGAAATGAGGTTAGCTAAAGACCACGTTGGCAAAGCCGTGCAGGCATCTACCCAGATTGACAAGACACGGCATCATCTCGTTTATAATCTTCCCAGCATCGTCTGTCCTGTGCACCCTCATCATTCTGTATTCGGGACAAGCCCATGCATCACGCAGTAATTTTAGGAATTTTTAGGCCATATGTTCTGATTTCAAGCAATGGCAGTATATTGGATCGTGTCTTAAGGTTTATTTTTCATGTGCACTGGCCCATCTGAAGCAGACCTCTGCCAGAGAGAGGTGAAAGCAGCGGATTAGACAGTTTATCACCACAGGACTTAAAGCCTTTTTTATCACACTCTCTCTCTTCCACCTAAAACCCAAATACTGCACCAGTAGTCCAAATACTGGACTTAGTCCAGCAAGTCTGCCGCTTAACACGACCACATGAGTCTGTGTTTCTGTCTGCTTTACTTCTACTTCAGAGAAGCTTAATTCAAGATGCAATAAATAGATATAGAACACTAATGCTAAATTCTCACTCCTTGTATAAGTTTACAGATTTCCGCCAGCAGGAGTCATTTGATACACTTATGCCTTCAGTAATGTAGTACAGAGTAAATTCCCATCAACAGTCTTGGCCTCATTTTACATAGTTCTCTCAAGGACGCTTCATTTAATTTCAAAATCACTGCAAGAATATAGTTTATGTACTGGAAATAGCTGTGAATGTTTCTGATTGTGTAATGTAATTGCCATTCTTTTTAACAGTCAGAGAGCTATGTGAAGCTAAATGTCAGGATGTTTTAGTAAGGTCTTTTTGTGGCCCACTTAGAGGTCATTCCATCACCCCCTTCTGCACACTGCTGTTCACTTCTACTTAGATGTTATGACACTCAGTTTTGACATTAATTCATCTGACATTCACTATGCGTATTAAGGACTGTTTTAATTGTTTTTATTCACACAAAATAAAGATTTGGAGCTCACAGTTGACCTTGGAGTATAAAAATGAATAAATAACAAATGTTTTCCTTCCTCCCAGTTTGTTAAGTTTGCCAACATAGAGGAGGACACGCCCTCTTACCATCGCAGTTACGACTTCTTTGTGTCACGCTTCAGTGAGATGTGCCACTCCGGCTACGAAGACCCTGACATACGCACCAAGTGAGTCCTGAAACCTTCAAATGTAAAAAAAAACCCCAAAACAAAACAAACAAAAAAGAATGCCACAAAATGAGTACATCGCTGCACAAAGTTTTTGACGCGTGTTCGAAGGCGCGCANTTTGTGTCACGCTTCAGTGAGATGTGCCACTCCGGCTACGAAGACCCTGACATACGCACCAAGTGAGTCCTGAAACCTTCAAATGTAAAAAAAAAAAAAACCCAAAACAAAACAAACAAAAAAGAATGCCACAAAATGAGTACATCGCTGCACAAAGTTTTTGACCCGTGTTCGAAGGCGCGCACATCCTGTTTGACCCTCGGCTCACACCATAGTTTGATGCAGCGGTCGCACTTGTTGAAGAAGTAAAAGCAGGAACTAATATTGAGCAGAAATGAGCAAAAAAGGTTATTTTGAACGGTAAGTTTATCTTCGAAGTCCTGGCACATGGCTCTTTCGACAAGTTTAAAGTTATTTGTGTCGCTGTGACACAAAGTATATCACTGCTGGGAGAAAATAGAAGTTACTGGCGAACTGCAGGTATTATTTTTATTGTCATTTATTAGTGGTGTAACGATTAGTTTTAATAACGATGTGAATCGTATCACGATTCTTGGTTGCCAATTTGATTCAAGGATATTTCTTCATTTAGAACGATACCGCCCCAAATGATTCAATAACTTTAAAATAGATTCAGTAATTTTTTAACCAAAATTCAAGCAGTCTGATGTGAAATAAATAGCTGGACAGTGCAGGTGAATTTTTTTAGATTGATTCCCCTTGTCTAACCCAAGTATTAAAGAAGTCTGAGCAATTTCTAAAGTGGGAAATAGTTATTTTGGTTCTCATTGCTTTACATTGCGTCAAGACAAAAGCTGTGATAGACCCATTGACCTTGTTAAGTACAACTCTTCTACAAAATACAGTGCCTTGTGAAAGTGTTCGGCACCTTGAACTTTACGACCTTTTGCCACATTTCAGGCTTCAAACATAAAGATATAAAACTGTAATTTTTTGTGAAGAATCAATAACAAGTGGGAGAAAATCATGAAGTGGAACGAAATGTATCGGATATTTCAAACTTTTTTAACAAATAAAAGACGGAAAAATTGGGCGTGCAAAATTATTCAGCCCCTTTACTTTCAGTGCAGCAAACTCTCTCCAGAAGTTCAGTGAGGATCTCTGAATGATCCAACGTAGACCTAAATGACTTAGGGTGATAAATAGAATCCACCTGTGTGTAATCAAGCCTCTGTATAAATGCACCTGAGAGGTCTGTTTAAAGCGCAGAGAGCACCATGAAGAACAAGGAACACACCAGGCAGGTCCGAGATACTGTTGTGGAGAAGTTTAAAGCTGGATTTGGATACAAAAAGATTTACCAAGCTTTAATCATTCCAAGGAGCACTGTGCAAGCGATGATATTGAAATGGAAGGAGTATCAGACCACTGCAAATCTACCAAGACCTGGCCGTCCTTTTTAACTTTCAGCTCATACAAGGAGAAGACTGATCAGAGATGCAGCCAAGAGGCCCATGATCACTCTGGATGAACTGCAGAGATCTACAGCTGAGGTGGGAGACACTGTCCATAGGACAGCAATCAGTCGTATACTGCTCAAATCTGGCTTTCGTGGAAGAGTGGCAAGAGGAAAGCCATTTCTTAAAGAAATCCATAAAAAGTGTCGTTTAAAGTTTGCCACAAGCCACATGGGAGACATGCCAAACATGTGGAAGAAGGTGCTCTGGTCAGATAAAACCAAAATCGAACTTTTTGATAATGCAAAACGTTATGTTTGGTGTAAAAGCAATACAGCTCATCACCCTGAACACACCATCCCCACTGTCAAACATGGTGGTGGCAGCATCATGGTTTGGGCTTGTTTTTCTTCAGTAGGGACAGGGAAGATGGTTAAAATTGATGGGAAGATGGATGGAGCCAAATAGAGGACCATTCTGGAAGAAAACCTGATGGAATCTGCAAAAGACCTGAGAGTGGGACAGAGATATGTCCTCCAACAAGACAATGATCCAAAACATAAAGCAAAATCTACAATTGAATGGTTCACAAATAAACATATCCTGGTGTTAGATGGCCAAGTCAAAGTCCAGACCTGAATCCTATCGAGAATCTGTGGAAAGAATTGAAAACTGCTGTTCACAAACGCTCTCCATCCAACCTCACTGAGCTCAAGCTGTTTTGCAAGGAAGAATGGGCAAATATTCCAGTCTCTCCATGTGCAAAAGTCATAGAGACATACCCCAAGCGACTTACAGCTGTAATCGCAGCAAATGGTGGCGCCACAAAGTATTCACCTAAGGGGGCTGAATAATTTTTTACGCCTGAAATGTTTCAATAGGTTGCAAAGTTCAAGGAGGCCGAATACTTTCAAAAGGCACTGTATATCATAACTTAGGCTGTGGCATTTATTTTAAAAAGTCAACAGAGTAGGCATTTACATATTTTGATCATCAAAAAGTCCAGGAAAAAAGTGTCCTAATTTTCATGTAGACCTCTCATTCGTATTGCAGCAGCACACTGTATACATTTTCACGCCACACTACACATTGCATGTACACAGACATTGCGGGGCAAAATTAACATTTTCGCACCATCAGATTAGAATGAAATTTCATATTATATTAAAATGAATGATGAATATCATACCTACTGTAACGTCAGATGTTCTACAAGCGCTAACAAGCTTTTTATCACAAAAAAAAAATGTCTGCTGCACACACCCCAGCACAACAACAGTGGCTCCCCCAGCTAACTCCTAAAAACATGCCCCCAGTTCCTGCTGCGGTCACAGCAACCCGAAACAGTCAAACAACCAGAACACAAACATGCACATCAGTATAACATTAGGGTCTTGTTCTGAAGCTCTCATCCATGAGTTTGAAAGGCTTCAAGTTGGACTTTGTGACAGAGCTTGTCTGTTACAGGTTACCGCCACTAATTAGCACCCACCCGAACATGCACGCACGCATACACGGCATTCACAACATTCACTTATTCTTCCTCGCTCACCTTTCCTACCGCTCAAACACAATCAAAACGATTCCCCTCTTTCCCGCTCTTATACCAATCATTTTATTCATACATATACGTATGCTTGCAGGTAACTTACCTTGTGTGTTGTGTTGACCAGTTGAAAAAAATAAAAAAAAATCTTACTATTCCTTCCAGGTTGGACAAATGCGCCCAGTTCGCTTGCTCATATTGGTCATGTGACCGACGCAATTGTGGTGAAATTAGGACACTAAAAAAAAGACGTATTGTTTAGATTTGCTTGAAATTTATATGGTGGCTGTAATGAGATGTTTGTTTATATGGCGGATTTATTATATGTTTGTGAGTGTGAATATTTAAGTAAAACATTTCAGCCCATTGGGAAGGGATTGCTCTTCATAAGGAGAGCCTTCTCAGGCAGGTAGGGGAGTCTACTTGAAGTTACAATGCAAGTCACATTTTCAGTGGCTCATCCTGTGATCGAATGGAATTAATGTGAAAGGACCACTCAGAATCTGACACCTTTTACTGTTTTGTGTGAATGTATTTTTGGACATTTTTTGGCTTTATTTTCTATTTTTGTAAAAAGTTTTGCACCTATGTGGGCTGTCATCTGGGCACGAAAGTCTATAAACTCCTAAACTTTGCATAGGAACACGCCCACAAATTTTGATGCGCACCATCTCCTGGTCTTATATGACAACATCAGGCATCATATTACAGTAAATTCAATCATGTTGCAACTTTGGCGCTCAATGGACTACATCGGTTTCATAATAGGGAAAAAAATGATATCGATATTGACGATATAACATTTTTATGCCAACATGGAGCCAATAGTATTGGTGGGCCGATATTATCGGACATCTCTACTACTTACAGATAAAATTGTATTTCAATCTGTAGTTAAATTTGATTAACTGAGTTTAACTGTGGACAAAAGTGATCTTGATTAAATATTTTAATTAATTGACAGCCCTAATTTTACTATATCGTTTCATGGCACAACAATAAAAAACTTGCCACATGATGATGATGCGGCGTAAAATAGTCAGTGTACAGTGTGGATAACTGTAAATTTAGTGTCCTCACAAAATAAGTCAACACACAATCATTAATGTCTAAACCGCTTGCAAGAAAAGTGACTACACCCCTGTGTTAAATTTTACAAATTGGGCACAACTAGCCCAATATGTTTTTCTCCCTGGAGGCATATGACAAGGTGTTGGCACTCAAACTAAACTTCAACTTTTCATACTGGCAACTGGATGTTCAACATGGCACTTGATGGCAAAGAACTCTCTGACTATGTGAAAAGAAGCGCTAACACCCTGCAACTGAGCTGCAGCAGGGTGGCTAAGACAATACAGGGCTTTAATAGAAAGGTTCCACTCAGAACAGGTCAAAGCTGACCAAAGAAGTCAAGTGCACATGCTCCTAAGCAGAGGTTGTGTTTGTAAACCAATCGTAAGAGTGCCTAAGCATTGCTGTCAAGCCTGAAGGGGTCGGCCTGTCAGTGCTCAGACCATACACCGCATTCTACATCAAAATGGTCTGCAAGACTGTCATCCTAGAACCATGCCTCCTGCTCTAAAGATGATGCACAGCAAAGCCTGCAAATGATTTGCTGAAGATAACCAGACAAAGGACATGGATAACTGCAATAATGTCCTCTGGTCTGATGAGTTCAAGATGAACTTATTTGATTCACATAGTGTCAAGGGTGTGTTGCAGCAGCCAGATGGGGAGTACAAAGGCAAGTGTGTCTTGCCTTCATTCAAGCATGGTGGTCGAAGTGTCATGGTATGGGGCTGTGTGAGTGCTGCCATCACTGGGGAGCACAGTTCATTGAGGGAAAACTGAATGCCAACATGTACTGTGACATACAGAGGATGAGGCCCACCCATCATAAAGTTAACTGCAAGGCCACATTCCATCATAATAATGACCTTAAACACACCTCCAGAATGACCAGTCTCCTCAGCTAAGGGTAAAGGTGATGGACCAAAACTGAACATCTGCGAGGCATCTTTCAACGGTAAGTAGATGAGTACAAGATGTCCAACATTCACCAACCCTAGGATGTCATTGACAAGGCATGAAATAAGGTTCCAGATGCAACCTGTGATGTGACATTTAACACAGTGTTGGGAAAATTATGATATTAACTCTCGACGCCATCATCCCTCACCTCATCTCACTTTGAATTTCACGGCTTCACTCTATCACAGGTTTTACTACCGTGCATTCATAAATCATAGCTGTTTTGTGGTTGAATACGGCCTATTAATAGTAAAATGCATATTTAAGCAGACCTTATGCATCAGGGCATAAATTAAGCATTTTAAAGCATAAAAAAGATAAAATTAAGTAAAATACAAATATAGAAGACATTCAGAAAGTGACTCTTGTCACTTGGTGTCCGTAATATTAGTCACCGTTAGAAGTCCCTGGAAGTACAAAAATAAACAATCAGCTCATGCAATGATAAAATGTTTTAGTTTACATCATGGCTTATTTTATATTATGTCCAATTTATTGAGTAAAACGGCTGTAGGTGTCAGTAGGGGTGTTCTTTCATGCCTACAGGGCTCTTATAGCATTAAAAAATAGTATTTAGAAGATCATAAATACGTTTTCTGTGCTCTAAAATATTCATTTGTAAATAAGGAATAGAACGTATTATACGATTTATCACGTTGGGTCAGGATCCAATTAACTATGATAAACCGGGCATGACTTTATTCACACTTTGGGCATTATTTGAACATTTTCATGATGGGCGTGCTCATGTTGTTGCCGGCGGTGTAGGCATTAATGGCTGTGTGTTGAGTTATCCCAGGTATTACGGGGATAGTATTACTGACTATTTTAGATTGTATCAAAGTGTTGTCAGAATCAGAATCAGAAAAACTTTATTGCCATTGTAAGTGAACAATTCACAAACTAGGAACTTTCTTTGGCGACTCAGTGCAACGTAGAATTCTAAGTAAACATAGAACTAACTAAACATAGAACCTGAGTAAAAAGTTGAAATCACTGATAAGTAAAGGCATGTTTCTTAAGGGTTATTCCACGTAAACAAATATTTGCAGAAATGTTAGTGGTGCACTCACTTTTGTGACCTTTTGTAAGTGTTATCTTCTATTGTCTATTGTTACAGACTAAAGAAATCACATTTTAGACTTAAGGGCTGGTTATACTTTCCGCACATAAGAGGTGCGCGAAAAAGAGCTGCATGATCATCCAGGCAAGAGACAGTGCCTGTTGAGTTTATACTTCGTGCAGAATCTGCTCCTAAACTGCAGGGGGCAGTATACCAAAACACACGTCTACTGCACACTTTGCCAGGGAGCATCAAACATGGGACATTGAAAGGTGGAAAAAAGTTGTATTTTCTGATGAGAAAAAATTGAACCTTGACAATCCAGATGGCTTCCAAAGTTACTGGCATGACAAGGAGATCCCACCTGGGATGTTTTCTAACCGGCACAGTGGCGGGAGGTCCATCAGGATTGGGGGTGCTTTTTCATTCAGTGAAGCACTGGAGCTTCAGGTGGTGCAGGGTCTTCAGACAGCTGATAAACAGCCTATTTCAGTTTGTTGTTTAAAAAAAATTACCTTTTCAAAGTGCTTTTCTATCACACTTCCCCTTCTTGCTTTTGTATATTGTAGCTCCACTTAAAACTTCATTAGGATCCAAATGTGCAAAAGGTCAGTTCTACCAATTTTTAAATTCATTTAATTTGATCAAGTCTGTATATGCAAATATGAATCACTTGTTTCAGTGTTTGTTTATGCTTAAACTACAGTGGCTCATACAATAGTCGATGCATTTAATATTTCACATCATCTCTTTTTTCCTCTCGGATCTTTCTCAGCGAGTTGGAGGACCTGGTGGTCCCTGCAAGACTAGTCATATAAATGCCGCTATTTCTGTAGTTCAGCTGCAATGATCTCTTGCTCGTCCGTCATTTTATCCACGCATCTTCGTTAGCGTAGTTAGAAAAATGTGGAGGTGCACGGAGCGGAAATTTTCCGCATGAAAAGGGTTGCACGAGGGGGCGTAGGTGCGAAAATTATGTCATTTGAAGGAACGCAGTAAGTATAAAACAGGCTTTAGACCTACTCCAAGATTATTTTTCCCTTTTTAGTAAACAAAATGAACCTTGGATTATTGTGTTAAATTAATGAAAATAGATCAAGTGAAGATAAATATAACACATCAGGTAACATGAATTCCTAATTATTATTCCCAATAATAATGTCTTCCACACATCTCATAATGTTCGCTGTGTGTGTGTGTGTATAATTCTGTGGCTTCCAGGATCCGCATGGCAGGCATCAAAGGTCTTCAGGGTGTGGTGAGGAAGACTGTGAATGACGAGCTTCAAGCCAACATCTGGGACCCTCAGCACATGGACAAGATTGTCCCGTCTCTTCTGTTCAACCTGCAGAGTGGAGAGCGCGCAGAGAGGTGAGTTGTGCTTTGGATGAGTCAAATACACACTTAATTAACACAGCATGGCCTGGATTTCCACCTCTCTGCTGCACGCACGCATTTCACAGTTGTCGTGTTGTATACTACTCATGTAGTTGAATTGTTATTAGGCCTTTTTTTTAGCCACCATCATATGTGTCATTGCTGGGCAACATATAAAGTAAAAAGGAGCAAAAAACCTAACGAGTGGAGCTTCTGCGTTTAGCAATATTCCATAAACTTACTATAATGTCACTGCAGACGACTGATGGTTAGGAAAGCAAAAAGGGCTGTGCTAAGATTAGAATCAGAAACTGAGAGATGAAAAGGATGGAGAACCAGACACGCACTTCCTTCTGCATGACGTCGACTCCTGCTGCACCCCCCCATTGTCTCCTCAGACTAGGTTTATTAACCACTTGCAGTAGTGACTGGCAACACAACAAGAAGCCTAAAAGTCATTGCAGAGTGTAATTAGGCGCACAGATGGCATTTCTTATTTCTTCACTTAATGTCCTCTTCAGATGTTAAGACAATACCTTAAAGACAAATTGGTTCTGTAATTATTCAGGTCATGAGTGTTTCTCAGCATGAAGGCAGACGATAATATTTAATAGATGTACAAAATATAGGCCTGTCACGATAAGAAATTTTTGCCGGACGATAATTGTCCTACGAATTATTGCAGAAAAACGATACTATTGTCAACATTATTCAGAGACCATTTTTTAAATTACTGTAATGATAAAATATGGCATAAAATTGCAAGCACACGATATTAAAACCATTTAATTCCATTTTTTTCACTTATCCGGGTCCGTGTCGCGGGGGCAGCAGTTTCAGTAGGGAAGTCCAGACTTCCCGGTCCCCAGCTCTTCCAGCTCCACCGGAAGGACACCAAGGCGATTCCAGGCCAGCTGTGAGACATAGTACCTTCAGCGTGTCCTAGGTCTTCTCGGGGCCTTCTCCCGACCGGGCGTGCCCGAAACACCTCACCAGGGAGGCGCCCGGGAGGCATCCGGACTAGATGCCCGAGCCACCTCAACTGGCTCCTCTCGATGTGAAGGAGCAGCGGCTCTACTCTGAGCTTCTCCCGGATGGCCGAGTTCCTCACCCTATCTCTTAGGGTGAGTCCAGCCACCCTACGGAGGAAACTCATTTCCGCCGCTTGTATCCGCGATCTCGTTCTCGATCATGACCCATAACTAATGACCATAGGTGAGGGTGGGAACGTAGATTGATTGGTAAACAGAGAGCTTTGCCTTCCGGCTCAGCTCTCTCTTCACCACGACGGTCCGGTACAGTGACCGCATTACTGCAGACCCTGCACCGATCCATCTGTCGATCTCACGCTCCAACCTTCCCTCACTCGTGAACAAGACCCCGAGATACTTGAACTCCTCCACCTGAGCACCCCCTACAGGACACTGCGAGGGACACGGTCGAAAGCCTTTTCCAAGTCCACAAAGTACATGTAGACCGGTTGGGCAAACTCCCACATACCCTCCAGTACCCATGTAAGGGTGTAGAGCTGCTCCAGTGTTTCGCGACCGGGACGAAAACCACATTGCAACTTCTGTAGTCGAGGTTTGACTAACGGTCGTACCCTTCTCTCCAGCACCCTGGAGTAGACTTTCCCAGGGAGGCTAAGTGTGATCCCCATATAGTTGGAACACACCCTCCAGTCACCCCTTTCAGAAATGGGGACCACCCCGGTCTGCCAGTCCAGAGGTACTGTTCCTGACTTCTACGGATGTTGAAGAGAAGTGTCAACAAAGACAGTTCCCCAACTTCCGGAGCCTTGAGGAATTCAGGGCGGAACTCGTCTACCACCGGAGCCTTGCCACTAGGGAGTGATTTAACTACCCCAATTACCTCAGCCACGGTGATAGAACTGTCCACGTACGTATCCTCAGACTCTGCTTCCTCTACGGAAGGTATGTCAGTGGGATTGAGAAGGGCCTCAAAAGTGTTCCTTCCACCGAACAACTATCTCCACAGTCAAGGTCAGCAAGCCCCCGTCCGCACTGTAAACAGTGTGAACTGGGGGCTGCTTCCCCTTTCTGAGGTGTCGGACGGTTTGCCAGAACCTCTTCAAGGCAGACCGAAAGTCGTGCTCCATAGCCTCACCGAACTCCTCCCACACCCGAGTTTTTGCCTCGACCACCGCCGAAGCCGCGTGCCGCTTGGCCCGCAAGCCATCCATGCCTGATAGGACTCCTTCTACTGCTTGACAGCGTACGCACAAACCACAGTCAGGACCCTTTCCCCAGCCCTAAGGCGTAGGGAAATAACCCTCTCGTTTACTGGGGATGACTCCAACACAGAGGCACCAAGCCGGGGGGCTAATAATAAGCCCACACCAGCTCTCCGCCTCCCCCCTGCGGCAACTCCAAAGAAGAACAAGGTCCATACCCCAAACTGTGGGTTGAGGTGAGTCCGACTACATCTAGTCAGAATGTCTCCGCCTCTTCCACAAGCTCGGGCTCCTTCCCCACCAGAGAAGTGACATTCCATGTCCCAAGAACCAGATTTGGCCGCCAAGGACCAGGTCGACCGAAAACCCGCCCTCGACCACTGCACAAATCGCAATGCACCGGACCCTTATGCGGGGGGGAGTTCCCGTGTGGCTTCTTCGGGCTAGGCCCGGCCAGGCCCCACGGGTGAAGGCCTGGCCACCAGGCGCACGCCTTAAAGCCCCTCCCCCAGGCCTGGCTCCAGGGTGAGGCCCCGGTATCCCACGCTACATCCGGGCCACTCCTCTTGCTCTTCTTCATCAGGGTCTTCTGAATCACTCTTAGTCTGGCCCGTCACCTAGAACCTGTTTGGCTTGGGAGAACCTACCAGGGGCATAAAGCCCCAATGAAAATCAAAATCACAACCAGAAAAAATAAAAAAAAAACAGCTTGGTATGTTATTTTTCTTAACCCTATCTGTTAAGATAAAAAGTCCACATAATAAAAAAACAAGAAATCAAATTGAGTATGAAGTCCCTGTAAACAAAATTGCACTTAGTAAATAGTGAACGTTGGGTATTATTTCTTAACAGCAACACCTCATATGTAGCGAGCGACACTGTGAGTGTACACCATTTTGCCACGTTTGTATTTACTTTGCCAACCAAACGCCTCAGTAAACGGGGACTGTCAGGAGCGGCTGTTTATTTTTACCATTTGGGAAAACTGAACAGGATGGTTGTTTGAATTTAAATATTTTGCCCTTCTTCTTTCCAACAAATGCGACATATTGGCTTATCGGTATTCATGGGGTCACCTTGTTGATTCTGTTAAAGTCAAAATATTCCTACACTGGGGATGTGGTGTTCGCCTTAGAATCCGTTGCTTTTGTGCCTTCATTCATATTTGCGTTGGCTCACTTGCAGGCTGCAGCACCACCAACCACTACCACAAAGAAACTAAATAGCTGACAGGAGTACACAGAATACACAGTCAACCAACCTGTTCGGTAGAGAACAAACACGCATGCGCATGTCATCTAATCGAGGCCAGCTAAATAATCAAGTTTGTTTTTCTGTATTGTGCAACTAATTGATTTATTATGGTGACAGGCCTAACAAAATGTCTATTTGGCTCAGAGGAATGGTGTGGTGACAATAGAGCCACAAGGGAATGTTTGTCTTACTCAAACTGACTGGAGACTAATGCTTATCTGCCACATTGTCTTTCCCTCTACTATATTCACTCCTCCCTGCTCTTTCTGTCTTGTACCTCGTCTCCTTCTCCCTCTCCGCCAACAGTCGCTCTCCATCTCCGCTGCAGGCATCGGATAAAGAGAAAGAAAGCCCAGTGGAGCTGACCGAACGCTGCTTCAGGGAGCTGCTGGGACGAGCCGCCTATGGAAACATTAAGAATGCTGTCACCCCTGTGCTCATGTAAGACACCCACCACCCCCCTCCACCATGACAAACATTTTCATCTACAATGCCGATCTCAGCTTCGCTGTTTGAATTCAAACTACACCGACTTTTGTTACACTCGCAGTTCTGTAATATTTTTCCAATCCATTATCCCTAACTTCAGTTCCTCCCTGCGGCCACTGGCTATACCTTCCTCATTTGCTGTGCGAAAGCAACGATTTTCCATCCATTGCTGTTTTTGTTTTTGTCTGCTCCTCATCATTCAGTCGTTTATCACACCGTGTCCCTGCCTTCCTTGCTGTGACAGCTACACTCTTGCCAACTGCACAGTAGAAATGACCTTGAGTGTGTTTGGTGGGTTTGATGCAACTGATATTTAGTCATGATTAGGTTTCTGCCACTTTATTACTTCCTGTACCAACCTCTTGATTGCTTGCAAAGATGTGTTGAATAATTGTGTGTACATTTGACTTAACTTACATACTATACTGTTCTCTGCCATTTCTTCTCTTGTTTCCCTGAAGGCACCTAGACAATCATTCTCTATGGCAGGGAAAAACCTTCGCTGTGCGGTGCTTTAAAATCATCATGTACTCCATTCAGGTAAGTCGCATCTTCAATGACTTCCACCCTTTTCAGTGATAATGGTAATGGTTTTGTTTGTTGCAGACTTGTTGAACAAAGTTACATTGAGGAACGTCACATGCTAACACTTGTGCTAACACAATTGCTAACACAATTCATTTAAAAAGGAGTAGAAAGAAGCAGTGCTTAATGAGATGTGAAAAAGTCAGACATCTCTTTTAATAGGGCTGTCAAAAATTGCACTAACTAAATTATTTGATTACAGTAATATAATCGCGTTTAATTGGTTCCAGACCCCACGATGATAAGTACATTTAAAATCAGGATTCAGTATTAATAAACAAAATATTTTTGTAGTTAGAGCATAGAAAACCAGTTTATGACTTTCTAAATATGGGTTTTTAAATTAGAGCCCTGTAGACATAACATAAATAACAGTAACCCTATAGTCACTTTTACATTCTGTTATTCTTTGTTTACATCACATCGCGCGGGCCACTGCTGGATCACTGCTGGGACAAAAGACATTTTTCGCCAGCACAGCAAGCTACTAAGCTAACTAGTTAGTCTCTCCAATTTAATTCATTCTAAATTTAAGTGTTTCAAACAGTGGGGAAGAAGGACAAAGAAGCCAAAAACTTAACACTCACACAATGAATGAGAGGAGAACCTTTTTTTCCCACTGTATCCCAGCCATGGCATGTCGGCTGGTCCACAACTCCACAACAAGGATGAAAACCACACTGCTCCTCCTGAATCCGAGATTTAACTACCTGGTGGATCCTCCTGTCCAGAACCCCTGAATAGACCTTACCAGGAAGGCGGAGGATTGTGATCCCACGATAGTTGGAACACACCCTCCGGGCTCCCCTTCTCCAATGAGGATCCAGGGCCTGGGGACTCCGTGGTGGGTTTTTCTATCTCAGGGGTCGAAGTCACGGAGGTGGTCAAAAAGCTCCTTGGTGGCAAGGCCCCGGGGGTGGATGAGATTCACCCACAGTTCCTGAAGGCTCTGGATTCTGTGGGCGTGTCTTAGTTGACATGACTCTGCAGCATCGCGTGGACACTGGGGGCAGTGTCCCTGGATTGGCAGATCGAGGTGGTGGTACTGCTTTTTAAGTATGTGTCGGTGGCATTGAGGAGGTCTTCAAAGTACTCCTCCCACTGGTCCACAACATCTTGAGTCGAGGTCAGCAGCACACCATCCCCACCATACACTGTGTTGACTGTGCACTGCTTCCCCCTCCTGAAACGCGGATGGTGGTCCAGAGCCTTTTTGAAGCCGTCCAAAGATCGTTTTCCATGTCCTCTCTGAACTCCTCCCATGTCCGAGTTTTTCCTTCGTTGACCACCAGAGCCGCAGACGACTTGTCCTGCTGGTACCTGTCAGTTGCCCCTGGAGTCCCATGCGGCAAAGAGGCCCAATAGGACTCCCTATTAGGTCCCTATATAGGACCTTGACAGCATTTCTCACCACGGGTTTTGAGATTACCGCCATGACAATGACTGACCACCACAGCTTTGATTAGCTGCTTCAATAGGAGGAACATGGTCAAATCTCTCCTGGAGGTGGGAGTTGAAACTCCCTCTGACAGAGACGTTTCCAGCAGACGTTAAAACAGCGAACGTTTGCCTTTGGGTCTGTCACATCTGCCCACCATCGAAAAAAACTCAACACCAGGTGGTGATCGGTTGACAGCTCTGCCCCTCTCTTCACCGAAGTGTCCAAAACATGTGGCCGAAAGTCAGACGACACAACTACAAACTCAATCATCGAACTGCGGCCCAGGATGTCCTGGTGCGAAGGGCACATGTGGACCACCATATGCTTGAACATGGGGTTCGCTATGGACAATCTGTGACGAGCACAGAAGTCCAATAACAAAACACCGCTTGGGTTCAGATCAGGTGAGTCCAGCCACCCTACGGCCAGATCTTGCTGTGCGACTATAGCTAGCCGGAACTTCTCCACCTCACGCACCAGCTCAGGCTCCTTCCCAGAGAGGTGACTCTCCACGTACCCAGAGCTAGCTTCTGTAGCCGAGGATCGGACCACAAAGGCTCTTGCCTGTGTTTACCACCCAGCTTGCTCTGCACCCGAGCCCTTTGGCCCCTCTCACCAGTGGTGAGCTCACGGGCTGTGCCTGACCAGGCCCCGTGTGTTTAGGCCCGGCCACAATGATTAATCTGGTTAGTCGCTTTGGACTGTTATTATTTTGAACACTACTCTACTTGCTATCTTCATTGTATAGTGTTAAGATTCTACATAAACAAACATTAATTGCAAAATTTAATCAAATGTTTTAAAAATATATTGTTTTTCAATTGCATCGTAACCTGTGTATAGAGATTCAAATCAATCGTCCACCACAAAGAGATTATGAGTTCTGGGAGACCGTGAATGCATCTTGGCTGAGTTCTGAGTGGTGATTAGATGAGCGTGAGGAAGGGAGGGGAAGCCGCTTTTACGGCTGTCATTTATTAAAATTGCAAATGTCTGTCCTGCTAAGTGTGTTAAACTACCATGGTTGAAGTGGGATTGAGATGTTCTTCTACGGTCAAATAGACTAGCATTGTGATTTAAATTTCCGGTTCATTTGGAACTTTTAATACATACACATATAATTTTGTCCTGCAGTCAATAAAATACAGTAAAAATGAGCATATTTCAAACATCATGATTAATTTGAAAACTCTGATTATTCTTAATTTAAAAACAGACCTTTTTCCCCTCATCAGTCGCAGCACTCTCACTTGGTCATCCAACAACTTCTTGGTCACCTGGATGTCAACAGCAAGAATTCAGCCACCATTCGAGCTGGCATAGTTGAAGTTTTGCTGGAGGCAGCCGCCATCGCAGCCAGTGGCTCCGTAGGTGTGGTGCAGAGCATCTATCAGGGTTAGCAACTTGCATTCGGCCTTTATTGACGAGCTTTGTGTGCCTGTCGCAGGCCCCACTGTGCTGGAGGTCTTCAACACTCTCCTGCGACAGCTACGTCTGAGCGTGGACTATGAATTGACCGGCTCCTACGATGGTAACACCAACATCGGCACCAAGATCATTAAAGCTCACGAGGAGAGACAGCTGCAGGAGGCTGTCATCAGAACCATTGGTGAGTGCGTGACGTGTTTTTACATTTTAAATGTACAGCCGACGCTCACTATATTGCAGTTTTGCGGAAACTGTCAGTCATTGGTGTTTTGTGGTTGACTATGGCCTATTATTAGCCAAAATGTTATAAGTAGTATTGTGATCACTAGGCATCATTAATGTTCTAAGACATAACGTTAGATGACATGGAGAAGAGCTGACATGCCGTGGCTGAGATGGAGTGGGGAAAAAGGTAAGTGGTACGTTTTTGGCTTCTTTTCCCTTTTTCCTCACTCCATTTGAGACACTTTCTTAAGTTTAGAATAAGTATAGAAATTAGAGAGGATAATTAGTTAGCTTGCTATGCTTGCGCCAGCCATGTGTTACATCCCTGTAGTGATCCATCAATGTGATGTAAACGAAGTGTAAGAGTGACTATTGGGGTGTTGTTTCATAACTCTAATAATGTTAAAACCTGTTTTTAGACCGTCATAAACAAGTTTTCTATGCTCTAACTACTAAAATATTACATTTTGTAATATTGTACACTTTTTTATGGTCTTGCACATCCAATCCTTACTAATCCTTTATTAATCAACTTTGGTTACAAACATTGAATTTGCGGAATTTATTAAAATAACTTTTCAAAGCATAACAAAGAGTGCAACCAATTGCTTTCAATTTCCTTTTTTTTACATAGCATGAGCAACAATATTTTTTGGCTTTTGTTGCAAACCTCCCTAATGAAAATAAAAGTCCATCTAATAAAAGATCAAATTGAAAATACTGTAGAGTCGGGTATATTGTGTTGTTCCCGGCTGCTGTTTAGTGTGTGGGCTGTAGAGGGCGGTGGTTCTCAGCATGCTGGTTAGAGCAAGTGTTTGGAGTCAAGTGTGTAGAATAATAAAACTAATAATTGAAATGTTTTTTTTCCCTTTTAGTTTTTAGGAAGTAACATGCTCAAAGGATAGAGTGTATTGAATCACAGGAGTGCCAAAATGAAAAGAAAATACATGTGAAAATAAAGAGAGAATTCATTAATTTTCTATGTCGCTTATCCTCATTAGGGTTGTGGGTTAAAAAGAGACTCAATAATATAAAAATATACAAATGTAGTTATATTCTTTTTATATTTTGTATTTGTTTTTCTGTAATGTCATTGTTTTTTTCCATTTTGTCATTGCTTTTCCTGTTTTGTCTTTGTCTTTTTCATTTGCTCTTCTGGTTAAATTTACTGGATATCATGTTTTGTATTCAGCTTGAGCCATCCAGTAAATGCAATGAGAAAAAGCATATGGAAAAGACAAAGACAAAACCGAAACAAAATGGAAATAGAGTATGACTACATTTGTATATTTTTGTACTACTGATTGTCTTTATATTTTCACATGTTTTTCCTTTTCATTTTGGCACTCCTGTCATTCCATATGAGTATTCTGTGTTGACATGCAAATAAATGACCAACTGAATTACAGCCATCCTGATGTGGAGTTTTTCTAGTCATTAGACATGGTTATACAGTAGTGTTCAAAATAATAGCAGTCCAATGTGACTAACCAGAGGAAACACTGTTATTAAAATATTTTTATTGCTACATGGCAATAAAGATACTAGTAGGTGCAGTAGATTCTCAGAAAACAACCAAGACCCAGCATTCATGATATGCACGCCTTAAGGCTGTGCAATTGGGCAATTAATTGAAATTGAACTAACTTCACCATAGTACACCGCGGACATGTCTGTTCGATTGATATAAAACAGTGGTTCTTGGATATTGACTGACTAATGGAAACGTGGCGTGTAACGCAATTTATTGCAGAACACTTGACTGTTTTATTTGGAACATGTTCACATCTTTTTCCACATGAGAAAACGTTACCGATTAGTAAGATAAGCTGATTGATTACATGTAAGACATAAGAAAATAAGAAGAGCTAATTGCTGATAGAGGCACAAGTAACTCTGTTTACCTTTCATCATTGTTAGTCTCATTGCCAAATGACATTAGCATTCAATTCATTTTTTATAAACACTCATGCGGGGTATATGTGTAAGAGACAACGAACTTTACCAATGAATGATAATAATATTATACAGTATATTTTATTATTATTGTATCAATTTTTTTGAACATGGCCCAGTGGTCTACTACCTCACTATCAGTGGTCCATGGACCATGCATTTAATCTTATTGTCAACATTCCCTTTTTCTCCACTGGTGTTTCTTTGTTTCAGGTTCGTTTGCCAACACTTTACCAACCTACCAGAGGTCAGAGGTCATGCTTTTTATTATGGGCAAAATCCCCGTTCCAGGTGTTCACCCGCTGCTACCTTCTACAGGCTCGGGGTAGGCTACTGTCACATGTAACTCAACAGTTGCCAACTTATTCTTTGTTTTGGTGAGTTCAGTGTTTTCACTTTGATTCTTCTTCAGGCCTGAGGGTACCAGGTTGATTCAGGTTATGTTGCTTAAGTCCTTGGTTCAGGTAAGTCTGCATCTTTGTTCAATTCAGTATAAAGTAGGAAAAATGCTAGTCATAGTATAAAAGGATTTTAACCCAGTGTTGTCATGTATGACTCATTTTGCATTTTTTACAAAGGTGACTGCGGGTTTCCAGACCACCAATATGCTGACAGCTCTTCCCAGTTCGTTCCTGGAGCCTCTGCTGTCTTTCTCCCTAACTGAGGACCCAGAGGTCCGACTGCTGGTGCTCCAGATACTTCTTAGTCTCATTGACAGGCATGACAACAGGCCCAAATTCTCCAACATTAGGTGTGATGCTGAATGGCTGAATACAGATATAGAGCTTTAGATGTTTGTTGAACTTACCAGATTTGTATTATGACACAGCATTATTACGGACATCTCTGTGCTGAAACTCAAAGTTGACAAGTGTTCCAGACAAGACAATTTGTTCATGAAAAAGGTAATGTTACACGCGTCCAGCATGGAAAAAAGAAAGCTACTCTTTTTGATGGTCTCTGAACACTTGCTTTTCTTCTTCAGCATGGCCAGCAGCTGTACAGACATATCTACCTGGGCTGCAAAGAGCAGAGCAGCGGCCGACAGCACTACGAGAGCCTCTTTGCCTTGCTGGGTCTTCTCAGCGTTGAGCTTGCCAACGAAGAGGTGGTCGTGGACCTCATTCGCCTGGTGCTGGCTCTACAGGTGTTTTAAAAATAAATGTTACTGTTTAATGCTTTAAAACAGGGGTCTCAAACTCACTTTACTTTGACTTTACCTTTACACGTGGAGCAATGTCTCAATGTCTTTTTAATTTTATTAACACAAAATAAGATAAACAAGGACGTTGGTGGTGTAAACACGTTGTGTACAAAACGAATGAAACTCTCAATCAACAAATAAACACAAAATAAAATGACCAAGGAGCTTAGTGTAAACAACTTTCTTCGGGTACATCCCTTCTTTGGTAGTCGATTTGTGTGGAACATACTTCACTGTTAACTGTATAACTGTTTTCTCTACAAAGCTACCAATAAAACAACCAATCAGTCAACAAATACAAATTAAGAACTAAAAAGTATTTAAATCAGTAAGAAATTTCAGTTTTCAGTTAAATTTTACAGTTCTTTAATCTAAGTCAAAGTTTCTTTTTCTGAAAATGGCTTCTCTTGTCTACCTTTTACTCCAAGGGACCTGGCATCGCTTCATCTCACATAGCTGATCCACATTTGTTTTGAAAAAGACATGTTTGGGGCTGTGGAATACACTGTGTTTTAATTCACTTGGCTTGTCTTGTGGTCACACTGCAATTTATATGCATGTTCAAATAAAATTAAACCATTCCCATTTCCATTACCATAAATTGTCCATAGGTGTTCACATAGGTGAATGTGAGTGTGAGTGTGAATGGTTGTCTAGGGTGCACCCCGACTCACGCCCCAGGTCAGCGGGGATCGGCTCCAGCATACCTGCGACCCTAATGAGGATAAGCATCTTAGAAAGAGAATGGATGGATGGCTTGTCGTGTTTAGCCGATGCACAGAGAACGGTGCAGCCCTATAAATGGCACTGACATCAATTCTTTATTTTTTCCTAATGTCTGTTTTGTTGTAGGACCTGGCTCTGTCCACCGATGAGGCGCTTCCCATTTCTAACCGTTGTGCTGTTCATGCACTTGCTGCTGCCTACCTCAACCTCATCTGCCAGCTTACCACTGTCCCCGCCTTCTGCCAGCACATACACGAGGTTAGGCTTCTTTGCGTCTTTGCAAGTACATGTGTTGCAAGCACCTTTTGTTTAACACATACCTCTATCCAGGTAATCGAGGCAAGACAGAAGGAAAGTCCTTACCTGTTGCCCGAGGATCTCTTTGTTGACATACCGAGGTATGTACGAGCGACATGCTTTCTGACACTAAAGCAATGTTACATTCATGTACCACCTACCTCCTTCTTCTCCAGGCTCCCTTCTTCGCTCGACAAAGTAGAAAATGACTTATTGTTCCTCCAGTCAAAGATCACAGAAGTCCTCGGGGGCAGCGGCTACAACACAGATCGACTGGCGACTCCTTATGTCCCTCAGTACACTGGTAAGGAAGTGTACACAGATGAGGCCTGTTTTCCCTCAAGCCACAAGTTTGACTGAAATGCTTACTTTACAGATGAGGACCGTCTGTCTAAGAGAAAAAGCATTGGGGAGACGATATCACAGGTTGAAGTGGAGTCCCGAGACAGTCCTGAGAAAGAAGAGGTAAAAGCCAATACGTCTTTCAACACTTTACACTCAAGTATGGAACACCCAAGATTACTTGGGAGAATAATTAGCATAAATCATAACTTACCTACTTGTGCACCCTGCATCTGTTTCTACTCTACAGCGAACTCCAGCTGAGGAGATCACTTTTGAAACATTGAAAAACGCCATTGGTATGTCTGCCTTGTAACTAAGCATTTGGGCTTTTGCGGTAATGAACAAGTTGGCTTCCCTGATATCCAAGCTAATGTGGTCCACCTTAGTATAAGCTCCCTAAAGAGGTCTTATGTTGAATTTGGCCAGGGGGTACTGTTTATTTTCAGGGCTGGGTGATCATGACAGAAACATGCTCTTTATTACAGTGTTGCAATACCGTCTATATATCAGGCAGAGAATGCAGCACATTGTTTGTCTAGTGGTCCCCAATTACACAAATTGGGCCAATTTTATTGTCATTAAAATGAGGTGTCGGTTCATATCAGCTTCACGGAACACAGCTTCAAATGCGTCAGTCGTGTTGATGTTAATGTTCAAATGTGTGTGTAATGTTAGCACTGTAGCTCACATTGCTAGGTGTTGTTTACAATATATGGCATCTATTATGTCAGACAAGTGCAAAGTTACAGTGCGGCACCTGTGAGATGTATCTAGAATTGTTCAAAAATACTACCAATTGGGGCCTGCTAAACTAGCTTATTGAAATTTACAGACATCCATAAACATGCTGGGCCTGTGTTGGCAGCAGTCATATTATGTTGGTGATAAACTGAGGCACCTGCTAATGAAGCTGAGCTGATCTCGTTCTTGGATCCTCCTAGTGGACAGTGTGGGCATGGAGGAGCAGGAGCGAGAGCGGAGGCGGCAAGTGGTGGAAAAGTTCCAGAAAGCTCCCTTCGAGGAGATAGCTGCCCACTGCGGTGCTCGGGTAAAACCAAGTTAATTTTCTACTCTTTGCCTCTTCCAGGCTTGGCTTTTGTCTTACAGCGTGTGTTGTTTTTGTCTTGTGTTTTGTTGTTCTTGTCCTGTTTAGGCCACGCTGCTGCAGAGCAAACTGAACCAGATCTTTGAGATTACAATCAGGTGAGTGGCCCTTTCAGCATTGTTTGCATCAGTAAATCCAAGAGGATGCCGACAATGATGAGCCCCTCACTCATTCTCCGTTCCAGACCCCCTCCCAGCCCATCTGGAACCATTTCATCCGGTTACGGCCAAAGCCAGACTCAATCCGTGCCCATCTACGAGATGAAGTTTCCTGACCTCTGTGTGTATTAGCCGGCAAGGTTGCTGAACTGTTTAGGAAACACAACCGGAGGATGACTGGGGGAGGGGCAACCACAGCTGCTGTACACCAAAACTCTTTAAGAACAAGCCACATTTTTGTTGACCAGGGTGTGTGATTGGACTTGAGGCGAACAACCGTTCTTTAGGAACGCTTCTTTGGCAACTTTTTTCCGTCTGCACCGATTTTTGGTTATGCTTTTTTTTGGTTGTTGCCAAAAGTGCTTTACACTCCCCTAATTATTATTGTACTAGTCTGATATAAACTCTGATGTTCTGTGGTGTTTATAGCCATAATGATGTCCCTCCCGTATAAATGTGTACATATAGAGGAGATATATATGTATATAAATACAAAACTTGAAGCTCATGTACAGTTAAGCTTAAGTTATAACATTTCTTGTCTATTGAATAACCAGCAATGAATTCAACTACAGAAAGAGCAGACAGCCACCCGCATTCAATCTCAAATCCACATTAGGTAATTATAATTAATAATCATCTTAAGTCCTGCTTTTGATTTGTGTTGTTGCCAGAGCGTCCTGAAAGATGAGCGTGCCATACTGGCTTGCAGGCCCGCCCCCGAGTGAGCGCTTGTCTCGCTCAGCATCTATACGCCATCTTGAGTGTGTACAAAAACACACTCTCACATTCATGTTAAAAAGGCAATAAATTAACAAAGTCGACAACTGTCTGTAGTGGTTGTAGTATGTGGGTGTGTGCAGGGCTGGGTGTGTGTGTGTGTGTGTGTGTGTTTCCAACTGTCCAGCCACGTGGTCTTTGTTGTGGTGCCGTGATGCTCCGATGTTTTGTTATCCTTTGCTTCTGTGAATGAATTGCTTTTCGATAAACCTTCTGGTGCCGTAGATGGTTTGTCTCAACGACTGTCACGTCATTTGTTTTATTTGTGTCGACTTCACAGTACTGTCGTCCATTTGTAAACGTCCTCACATGTTAGTGGAGCTTATCTGTCCATCTGTGCTCTTGAAGTAAAGTATTTATCGTGTTGGGTTTTAACAATCATGCGTCGGTCTCTTTTCTGCCTTATGCTGTCCTTGGGGTTGTTCTTCTAGTACAATCGTATTAGCTCCCGAAATATGTAAATCTTCTACTATCAAGTGGCAGTGATCCGTTTTAATTTTTGTCTGGTACTACTCATAGGTCAGAGATGCTCATTCTTTGAACCCTGCACTTTAAAACAAACCGGATGATCTAATGACAAAGGCAGCTTTTTTTGGATGAAAGGAAAAGCAGCCTCTTCGGTGTCCTGTCTGCACGCATTGTGATGTTTCACCTTGTTGTACAATAAAGTTTCCCTTAAGTTTTGATTTTCTCATTTTTGTCCATCAAACCTACGGTGGATGATGGGGGTAAACGTGTAGCAACATCCCAAGTGATCCTGAAGCAAAAGCACATACAACTCACACAAAGAAAATGGCATGAAAGAAATGCTGCAAGTTCATCGATCCAACTGTGTGTCAGCCAGGTTACTAAGGGTGGAATGTTACCTTTTACTTGTCATTGGTAAGCAATTGGCTGCTCTCTAATACTGCCAAATATTAGCTTGTAAGTCTTTAAAAACATATACAGTGGAAACTCATTTTTAATGAAAGTGATTGCTAGAAATCGGTCTCACTTATAGTGTGGCCAACTAGTCGAGTGCTGAACGCATTCATGCAATGGTGACTGTAAAGTTCTTTTACAGTTGGGCACTACAGACAGATTCCAGCCAGGGAATCTTTTAGTCATCTTTACTATGTGTGTGCTGTTTATTTGTTCATAAAATGCACATTTCTGTTGCCTTGCTTTCTCCTACATACTAATGGGTGCAGTGTGCTAATGAGGCATTCAAGCGCACTGTGTATTTTTGAGTGCCAGAATTTTTATAACAAAGACAAGAAACAAAGTACCAAAGTAGCGTCTTTTTACTGTATTATTGCAATGTAAAAGTTCCTTTTTAACGCAAGTGGTAGGGGGAACGGTTTGATGGAAACGCATAACAGATTGTGAGACGGAGTAGTGTGTGTTAGATACTGAATTGCTGCAGAAGTTTAAATTCTGTACTCATCTCTGTGTTTGCTGGTCAAAGTCAAAATATTAAATGTGCATTTAATTATGCATTTGAATGTACCCTCATCCCTTGTTTATAGTGGTTAATTGCTTCCAGACCCCACCGCGTTAAATGAATTTCTGCGATCAGTAGTCAATGTTAATACATGGAATAGTTTTGTAGGTGGAGGATGTTTAGGACTTTCTAAATGCTTTTTTAACATTATTTGGACCCTTTAAACATGAAATAACATGCCTGTTAGTCACCGTTACACTCCTATTTTGCTTAGTTCACACCACATTGCAAATCTTACGCTGCCGGGACCCTGGGTGTCGGCTGCTAGCTAGTGAGAGAACAATCCATCCATTTATCCATCCATCCATCAATTCATTTATTCATCCGACCATCCATCCATCCATCAATTCATTTATTCATCCGACCATCCGTCTATCCATCCATCCATCAATTCATTTATTCATCCGCCCATCCATCCATCAATTCATTTATCTATGCGTCCGTCCATCCATCCATCCCTCCGTCCATTCATCTATCCATCCATTTATCCATCCATCAGTCCATTTATCCATCCATCTGTCTATCCATCCATCCATCAATTCATTTATCTATGCGTCTGTCCATCCATCCATCCGTCCATCCATTCATCTGTCCATCCATTTATCCATCCATCAATTCATTTATGCGTCCGTCCATCCATTCATCTATCCATCCATTTATCCATCAGTCCATTTATCCATCCATCCATCAATTCATTTATTCATCCGACCATCCATCCATCCATCAGTTCATTTATCTATGCGTCCGTCCATCCATTCATCTATCCATCCATTTATCCATCCATCAATTCATTTATGCGTCTGTCCATCCATTAATCTATCCATCCATTTATCCATCCATCAGTCCATTTATCCATCCATCCATCCGTCTATCTATCCATCCATCCATCCGTGTATCCATCCATCCATCAATTCATTTATTCATCCGTCCATCCATCCACTCATCAATTCATTTATCTATGCGTCCGTCCATCCCTCCATCCATCCATCCATTCATCTATCCATCCATTTATCCATTCATCAGTCCATTTATCCATCCATCCATCAATTCATTTATTCATCCGTCCATCCATCCGTCTATCCATCCATTTATCCATCCATCAGTCCATTTATCCATCCATCCATCCGTCTATCCATGCATCCATCAGTCCATTTATCCATCCATTTATCCATCCGTCTATCCATCCATGTATCCATCAGTCCATTTATCCATCCTTCAATCAATTTATCTATCCATCCACACATCAACCCATCCCTCTATACATGCCGCTTATACCTCACTAGGGGTGCGAATATGCTGCAACCTAACCCAGCTGACTCCCGTGCAAGAGGCGGGGTACACCCTGGACTGGTCGGTGTAGATCTTCTAAACTCAAGAAGCCAAAACCCTAGCACTTCCATTTGGGATGGGAAGAGAACTTTTTTTTCCACTATCATGTCAGACATGGCGTGGCTGACTTCATGACTTGAGTCTTGTCTCAATGTTCTGCCACCTAGTGACCAGAATATGACGTATTACTGCTATTTTATTTCCGTATCCTTTGACTAATCATAGACATAATCTACTGCAAAGGCAATACATTTCTGAAAAACGTGATATAGTGAGGGAGCGGCAACGGAACCGCGATTGCGAGGGATGACTTTTTTCTGCATGCCAAACTAATGTTCTCTATAAAATGTGTTTTGTGGTAATATTTTTGGATGTCTCAACGGATGAATTGGATTTTTGTCTTATGGGAAAAATCCAATCGCTGTTTTGTAGGTTTCGGTTTTCACTCACAGGTTGCTCAGTATTCCTCTGGTCTGGCGCCCCTGCTAGCTTGGCTTACGGAACAGCATTTTTTGGGATCTTGCAGTGCTTAAGTGAATGCAGCATTTTCCCGTTGCATGTCTTTTATGCTGTGTGTGTGTTTTTGGATCATTTCTGTGTTTAGACGTTTGCCCTGGTCTGGCCGGCAAACACAAACCAGAACTGTATTTGTTTGCCGCAAACAAAACAAACTTTTAATTTTTTTGCAATTGACAACATTCAGCCATGAAATCATCATCCTGCTCAATAATAACATGTACAGTACAGCGTGGAAATACAATAGAAGCATATAGTCAAGGCCTCCTTAACATGCTGATGCCAAAATGAGTTATTGGTAATAACATGCAGTGGATATTAGATCCCCACCCCTTTCCACTCCCACTCTCACCCCACTATCCTGTGCATGTCTTTGAAAATAATGTCCCTGAAGATGTTGGCCAGCACTCCCTGGGGTTTCTCCTCGTTGTCATTTATGTCGGGAGCAGCAGGCGGACTTCCCCTTTGAAGGGGTAGCTCTGTCTCTGTTTCCAATGCTTGGAACTGATTCCGGTTTAAATCTTCTTCTTGACTGTTGAGATGCCTGCGAGCCTGAGGGAGGAAAACAGCCTCCGAAGACAAGGAGGGCTTCTTCACAGGGAAGGCAAAGATCTTAACCGGTCTGCGCTTGCGGCCGGACGGTTTGCCCCATCGGAAATGCTCCATTGCGTAGGCGTTTCTCTTGGAGCCCTTGTGTCCCAGCTTTAGTGCTGGCGTCATGTTCCCGGGCGGTTTCCCCCAGCGAAAGTGCTCCATTGAATAAGCGCTTCGTCTGTTGCTTTGAATGCCGGACCTACTTACCTGCGTCACGTTCCTCGGGGGTTTACTCCAACGGAAGTGCTCGATCAAATAGGAGCGCCGCCTGTTGCTGTTGGCCTTCGACTGGGGCGCCTTGTCTTTGGTGGTGTCCCGGGAGAGGCCGGGTAAGAGCTCGTTGTCTTTGCTGACGTTGAGGGCTAAAGTGCTTAGAAGTGGACTTTGTGTCTGGCTGGCGGATCTGCAGAGCTCAATGCAATCCTGCGTGGAAGTAACGACATGGGTGTCAAAGTGGAGATGATTGCACAAAGCACTTTTTTATTGGGCCTGGAGGTTAGACAGTGCGCATCTTTACCGGTACCGGAATGTTTGCTCAGAAATGACAAAGAAGGCACGCACCAGTGTTCTCCCCTTGTTGCTGAGGTTTTTGCAGATGGAGCACTCTGATCCAAACACTGGGATGGAAATACAAGCCATCAGCGCCACTAACAACCAACATGGAAGCACCATGGTCCGTCTGGTGCACAGCTGCTCAGCTGAAAAGGAAAGCAAAATGTACACTTAAGAAAAAAGATGTGCACCAGGTCTTTTTTTTACGCTGCTGTTCACGTGTTGTCCCTAAACAAACCTCAAGTGGTTCATGTTACAATTTGTGGGTGAGCAATAGCAGAAGTAAGTAAGACAATATTTGAAAAACTATGAGCCATCTTTACTGTAAATTACATTTATTTGTAAAATGACTTTCAATAGGTGGCCGATAAATGTAATATTAGTTGTGTTTATAACAATCTACTGCAGCTTTTTCAAAGTTTATATATAAATATATTTGACAATGGAGGTTGATAAGTTATTGTGAAACTATAAACAAAGAGGCATTTGGAAATGAAAAAAACTTTCACTATTGGAAATTCTCATGTCAGTCTTTAGACAAACAAAATGAATTATAAACATGTATTATTTTTTATTAGTCATTGTTTTATATTCAGTTTTTTATGACTTATTTTTTATTTAGATTGTTTTACTTTTTTGCCTTGCGCTAGCCCGCTTTACTGGATGTTTTATTGGAATGCAAATTTGGAGCGGCCAGACCAGAGCAGGAGGGGATTGAGAAGAAGAGAAAAGGAGTCAGAGGGGGACAACACAGAGACAAACAACAGCAACATTTTAGTTTAAAAAAAAAAAAAAACTTAGGTCGGTGAAAGTTGGTATGTCTTTCTTTTGACAAAATAATTGAAATGAACAATAAATCTCTCAAGGAGAGAGTCTTGAGAGTCTTGTTGCCCCCCGGCTCCAAGCCTGCACGTTGGAGTTTAACCCGGTAAACGAGAGGGTAGTTTCCCTACGCCTTCAGGTGGGGGGAGGGGTCCTGACTGTTGTTTGTGCTTATGCGCCAGTTCAGAATACCCGCCCTTTTTGGAGTCCTTAGAGGAAGTACTAGAGAGTACTCTCTCTGGGGATTCCCTTGTTCTACTGGGTGACTTCAACGCTCATGCTGGCAGTGACAGTGAGACCTGGAGAGGTGTGATTGGGAGGAACAGCCCCCGATCTTAACCCAAGCGGTGTTTTTTTATTGGACTTCTGTGTTCGTCATGGTTTGTCTATAACGCACATCATGTTCAAGCACAAGGGTGTCCCCACATGTGCACTTGGCACCAGGACAGCCTGGGCCGCAGTTCGATGATTGTGGTTGTGTTGTCGGACTTGCGGCCACATGTTTTGGACACTCGGGTGAAGAGAGAGGTGGAGCTGTCAACCGATCACCACCTGGTGGTAAGTTGGTTCCGATGGTGGGGGAGGATGCCGATCAGACCTGGCAGACCCAAACGCATTGTGAGGGTCTGCTGGGAACGTCTGGCAGAATCCCCTGTCAGAAGGAGTTTCGACTCCCACCTCCGGGAGAGCTTTGACCATGTTCCGAGGGAGGCAGCGGACATTGAGTCCGAGTGGGCGATGTTTCGTGCCTCCATTGTCGATGCGGCTGATCGGAGCTGTGGCCGTAAGGTGGTCGGTGCCTGTCGTGGTGGTAATCCCAGAACCCGTTGGTGGACACCAGCGTTGAAGGATGCCGTCAAGCTGAAGTAAGAGTCCTATCAGGCCGTTTTGGCCCATGGGACTCTGGAGGTAGCTGACAGGTACCGGCAGGCCATTCAGTGTGCGGCTCTGGCAGTCACTGAGGCAAAAACTCGGACATGGGAGAAGTTCGGAGAGGCCATGGAAAACGACTTCCGAATGGCTTCAAAGAGATTCTGGACCACCATCCGCCATCTCAGGAGGGGGAAGCAGTGCACAGTCAACACTGTGTATGGTGGGGACGGTGTGCTGTTGACCTCGACTCGAGATGTTGTGGACCCGTTGGAGGGAATACTTTGAAGACCTCCTCAATTGCGGCGACACGTCTTCCAACATGGAAACAGTGCCCGAGGACTCTGAGGTGGGTTCTCCTATCTCTGGGGCAGAGGTTACTGTGGTGATCATAAAGCTCCTTGGTGGCAAGGCCCCGGGGATGGATGAGATCCGCCCGAAATTCCTTAAGGCCCTGGATGCTCTGGGGGTGTTTTGTTTGACACGACTCTGCAGCATCGCGTGGACATTGGGGCCGGTGCCCCTGGACTGGCAGACCGTAGTGGTGGTCCCGCTTTTTAAGAAGGGGGACCGGAGGGTGTGTTCTAACTATCGTGGGATCACACTCCTCAGCCTTCCCGTAAGGTCTATTCAGGGGTTCCGGATATATAAATCTCGGATTCAGGAAGAGCAGTGTGGTTTTCGTCCTGGTCGTAGAACTGTTGACCGACTCTCGGCAGGGTCCTTCAGGGTGCATGGGAGTTTGCCCAACCAGTTTACATGTGTTGAGGGGTTTCAGTTTGGTGGCCGCAGGATTCAATCTCTGCTTTTTGCAGATGATGTGGTCCTGTTGGCTTCATCGAGCAGTGACCTTCAACTCTCACTGTATCGGTTCGCAGCTGGGTTTGAAGCGGCTGGGATGAGAATCAGCACCTCCAAATCCGAGTCCATGGTTCTCGCCCGGAAAAGGGTGGAGTGCCATCTCCGGGTCGGGGATGAGGTCCTGCCTCAAGTGGAAGAGTTTAAGTATCTTGGGGTCTTGTTTTCGAGTGATGGAAAGAAGGAACGCAAGATGGACAGTCGGATTGGTGCGGCGTCTGCAGTGATGCAGACTCTGCGCCAGTCTCTCGTGGTGAAGAGAGAGCTGAGCCGAAAGGCAAAGCTCTCAATTTACCTGTCGATCTACGTTCCTACCCTCACCTATGGTCATGAGCTTTGGGTAGTGACCGAAAGGACAAGATCGCGGGTACAAGCGGCTGAAATGAGTTTTCTCCGCAGGGTGGCTGGGCTCTCCCTTAGAGATAGGGTGAGAAGCACTGTCATCCGGGAGAGACTCGGAGTAGAACCGCTGCTCCTCCGCATTGAGAGGAGCCAGATGAGGTGGCTCGGGCATCT